>OX359280.1:31562479-32162479 GCA_947179155.2 Hedera helix | reverse complement strand
AGTTGGTTACTAAGGTTTAAGGAAAAATAGTGATAGATATTGGGGACCAGCTACGTGGTAGGGGATAGGAAGATTTGACAGAATCTGTTAGCTACCTTTCTAGTATTTTTCTTTTTAATGTTTCCTTTTCTGTTATTCCTTTTCTTTGTGCCCAAGTTTTACTCAGCTATATATATACCCGGCTTGTGGGTATAGAGGTTTTTTTTGTTGTTGAATATTTTTGATATAAATTTTTTTTGAGAATTAGAGTTGAGAGTTTCTCCTCTTATTTCTTTTGGTGAATCTCTTGTATCTTTACCTGTAGATCTGTATTAACTTAGCCAGCAGGATAATCGCTATCCTGCGTCTAGCGTCAGTTGGTATCAGAGCTCATCGTTCACCTGGAAGTTAATACTCACCGGTTTCAATGGCTGGTAGCCGTGGTCGTGGTCATCGTGGACAGGGTCTGACTAAGGAAATCCTCCGTCGTGATCGCAACGTTCAGGAAGTAATGATTGAGGATTTACAGAGACAAGTTGCAGAGTTAACCCAGCGTCTAACGACTCAAGATCAAGGTTGACAAGAGCAGGTTCTGACTGAGGAGGCTCCGCACCTTAATTGCCATTATCAGGGTCGTCATGGGCAGTTTCCGGATGAGGAAGTCTAACACCCTATGTTTAAGGAAGTGGTTACTGAATCTGATTCCAGTTTTGATAATCATTATCATAACCGGAACCAGTTCTGGGAACGAAGAGGTCAAAACGATTATCATCGGGATCTGGATTTCAAGGTGGAGCTACCGGAGTTCTCTGTTACGCTTCAAACGGAAGGGTTCATCGATTGGATGAATGAAGTAGAAAGAATCTTCCAGTATAAGGAGGTTCCAGATGCTATGAAGGTGAAACTGGTTGCAATCAAGTTGAAGGGCAGAACATCTACTTGGTGGGAATAGTTGAAGAAATCGAGAGCAAGACAGGGAAGATCCAAGATAACTGAGTGGGAGAAGATGAAGAAAAAGACGCAGTCTCACTTCCTTCCTTTCGGCTATACTCAGTGCCTGTACAAGCGCTTGCACATATTGAGGCAAGGAGTCAGGTTAGTTGACGAATACACTGAGGAGTTATACCAGTTAATCGCTTGTAATGATCTATCTGAAACAGAGGAACAGTTGGTGGCAAGGTATTTAGGTGGTTTGAAGAAATCTCTGCAGGATGTGTATAACCTCCATTCAATGTGGACTGTGTCCGAAGCCTATCAGCGAGCACGTGAGGTTGAGCAGCAGCAGAACAGAAGGCCGATGCCAAGAAGCATCCCTACTAGTAGACCGACCCCATCACCTCAGCAAACACGTTCGGCACCAACCCAACCACAGGGTAATGTCGGATCTACCATTAAGTGCTTCAGATGTGGAGAACCAGGACATCGGGCAACCGAGTGCAGAAAACCTGTTAACCAAAAGGGCAAAAATCTTCTAATCGGGGAAGAGGTTGAGGAAGCCGAGGAGTTCGGCGAACCTATCTATGACAATTATGAAGACGAGGATGTGTTATACGGTGATGGTCGAGAGACCTTAGTCATCAGGAAAAGCTTACTGACCCCTAAAGGTGATACTCATTATGATTGGTTGAGAACCAATAGCTTCCACACTACTTGCACCATAGCGGACAAGGTCTGGAAGATGTTATTGACAGTGGAAGTTGTGAAAATGTGGTGTCCGAAGAGGCTGTCCAGAAGCTGCAGCTTAAGACGGATCAGCACCCCAGACCTTACAAGTTATCATGGCTGAACAAAGGGAATGAGGTAACAGTAGATAAGAAATGTCTCGTTTCAATTTCTATTGGGAAGAAGTACCTCGATAATGCTTGGTGTGATGTGGTATCCATGGATGCATGCCACCTACTGTTAGACCGACCTTGGCAATACGACCGAAGTGTCACTCATGATGGTCGGAAGAACACTTACTCCCTTAGCATCAAAGGAAAGAAGATTGTGTTAGCCCCACGTCAAGAAGAAGGGAGTTCGGGTCGGTCAGGTAATCATCCCAATTTGTTATCCATGAAAAAGTTCTTACATGAGGTCGGACAAGGAGTAGTGTATGCTTTGCTTCCTTGTGAAAACAGTTCGGCAGATAGCAGCATCGAAGTGCCAGCCGACGTTCAGGAATTGTTAACCGAATATGCTGACCTTATGCCAGAAGAGCTTCCATCGAGGTTATCGTTGATGAGAGACATCCAGCATCAGATCGATCTTAGCCTAGGATCGAGTATGCCAAATAGACCAGCTTATAGACTCAGCCCCATGGAGTCCAAAGAACTGCAAAGGCAAGTGGTCGAGTTACTGGAAAGAGGCTACATTCGTGAAAGTATGAGCCCGTGTGCAGTGCCAGCTTTGTTGGTACCGAAGAAGGATGGTTCGTGGAGGATGTGTATAGACAGCCGAGCCATCAACAAGATTACTATGCAGTATCCATTTCCAATCCCACGTCTAGACGACATGTTGGATCAGTTGTTAAGAGCCAAGGTCTTCTCCAAGATCGACCTCAAGAGTGGCTAATATCAGATCAGGATCAGACCAGGAGATGAATGGAAGACGACATTTAAGACTCAGAATGGTCTATATGAATGGATGGTCACTCCTTTCGGTCTTTCTAATGCTCCGAGTACCTTTATGAGATTCATGCATCAAGTATTACTACCTTTCATGGGAAAATTTGTAGTTGTGTATTTTGATGACATTCTAATATATAGCCTGAGCCGAGAAGCCCACCATGAACACCTCCGAGCAGTTTTTGAAGTTTTGAGAAATGAGTGTCTGTTCATCAACCAGAATAAGAGTTCATACTTCACTACATCAGTAACTTTCCTTGGTTTTGTTGTATCGACTCAAGGCGTGCATGCTGATCAATCGAAGGTAGATGCCATTCGGGAATGGCCGACGCCAAAGAGCATACATGATGTCAGAAGCTTCCGTGGTCTAGCTTCCTTTAATAGACGGTTCATCAGCGACTTCAGCACCTTGATTGCACCTATCACAGAGTGCCTTAAGGGTAGGGAATTTCAATGGTCAGAGGAAGCCGAAACCAGTTTTCAGCTAGTGAAGCAGAAAATGACCGAAGCACCAGTGTTAGCACTCCCTGATTTTGACAAAGTATTCGAAGTGAACTGTGATGCATCAGGGATCGGCATCGGTGGGGTGTTGAGTCAGGCGGGTTGGCCAGCGGCATTCTTCAGTGAAAAGTTGTCAGGGTCGAAGAAGAATTACTCTACATATGATCTGGAGTTCTATGCCATAGTTCAGTCTTTGAAACATTGGCGTCATTACCTAATACAGAGGGAGTTTATTCTATTTACCGACCATGAAGCTTTGAAGTATATCAATGGTCAACATAAGCTGAGCCGAAGGCATGCCAAGTGGGTAGCATACTTGCAGGGAGTCTAAACCGTGTTGTCGATGCTCTCAGTCGACGCACAGTACTTCTTAGTACCATGAGCAACACAATCACTGGGTTTGAAGTCTTCCCTGATATTTATACAGAAGATCCTTCCTTCAGAAAGATAGTTCAAGAAGTGTCTAAAGGTCAACAATGTGACTTCTTAGTCGATGCTCTCAGTGTCTAAAGCAGTTCAAGAAGTGTCTAAAGCAGGGAGTCTAAACCGTGTTGCCGATGCTCTCAGTCGACGCACAGTACTTCTTAGTACCATGAGCAACACAATCACTGGGTTTGAAGTCTTCCCTGATATGTATACAGAAGATCCTTCCTTCGGAAAGATAGTTCAAGAAGTGTCTAAAGGTCAACAATGTGACTTCATCCTGCACAATGGTTATCTGTTTAAAGGGCTTCAACTGTGTATACCGGATTGCTTACTCAGACAACAGATCATTAGTGAACTTCACAATGAAGGTCATTTCGGGAGAGATAAGACATTAGCCCTAGTCTCGGCTAACTACTATTGGCCGAAGCTGTTAGGTGATGTGGCTCGACATATTGAAAGATGTTATGTTTGTCAGAGGTCAAAAGGGGTGCTCACTAACGCAGGTCTATATACTCCCTTACCCGTACCAGAAGCTCCATGGATAGATGTGAGTATGGATTTTGTGTTGGGTCTACCTCGAACTCAGCGATCAGTTGATTCTGTCTTAGTGGTAGTAGATCAATTCTCAAAGATGGCACACTTTATTTCTTGTCGGAAGACCATGGATACTAACCAAATTGCCAATCTTTATTTTCGGGAGATCGTACGACTGCATGGAATTCCGAAGTCAATCACCTCTGATCGGCATACCAAGTTTGTTAGTAACTTTTAGAGGAGCTTGTGGGGAAAGTTCGGAACCAAGTTGAACTTCAGTAGTGCTTATCATCCTTAGACCGATGGTCAGACCGAAGTGGTGAACCGAAGTCTGAGAAATCTTCTGAGATGTCTGGTTGGGACCAAGCCGAAGCAATGGGATATGGCCTTAGCTCAAGCTGAATTTGCTTACAATCGATCTAAGAACAGAACTACAGGGATGAGTCCTTTTGAAGTCGTTTATGGGCAAAATCCATCTGGAGTTCTGGATTTAGTACTTATTCCCAGGATCAGACGAGTGCAACCGAAGGCAGAGGAGATGGCCAAACACCTTCAGACTCTTCATGGTCAAGTCCGTCGATCTATCATCGAGCATAACGCCAATTACAAGGATCGGGTCGACCAACGCCGATGTCAGGTACTTTTCGAAGTTGGGGATTTTGTGTGGGCTGTTCTGACCCAAGAACGATTTCCTGTTGGGGAGTACAATAAGCTTAAGGATTGGAAGATCGAACCGTGTGAGATCCTACAGAAGATCAATGATAATGCCTACCGTCTGCACATCCCAAGCCATTTACGGACCTCGGATGTCTTCAATGTCAAACATTTGAGCCCCTGCTTTGAAGAACCCGAAGACACTGATGACAACTCGAGGATGAGTTCTTTCCAACCCGGGGTGGCTGATGTAGGAGCATCTGAGCTTGACCATGCCGATCTGTCAGCTAGCATATTAATAGCTCTACAGTACTTGGAGAAAGCGGATCGGGACAAAGTAAAAAGGCGTCGATGACCTTGGGCAAATAAGATGGGATCGACTTATTTACCTTGAGGTCGGGGTCAGGAATGCTCTTCGAGGACGGCTTCAGTTCTTTATTTTTGACAGCTTTTATTTCCTTTTTTTTATTTCCTTTATTATTGGGCATATAATCTAGCTACTAATTATTATGTGTCATATGGTAAATGCACGTGAGTTGGTTACTAAGATTTAAGAAAAAATAGTGACAGATATTGGGGACCAGCTACGTGGTAGGAGAGAGGAAGATTTGACAGAATCTGTTAGCTACCTTTCTAGTATTTTTCTTTTTAATATTTCATTTTCTGTTATTCTTTTCTTTGTGCCCAAGTTTTGCTCAGCTATATATATACCCGTCTTGTGGGTATAGAGGTTTTTTTTTTTGTTGAATATTTTTTATATAAACTTTTTTTGAGAATTAGAGTTGAGAGTTTCTCCTCTTGTTTCTTTTGGTGAATCTCTTGTATCTTTACCTGTAGATCTATATTAACTTAGCCAGCAGGATAATCGCTATCCCGCGCCCGGCGTCAATTGTTGAATTAATCAAAACTAAAAACTAAATATAATGAAAATCAAGACTAATAAAATAACTAAACTCAATGGAAGAGAAGTTCTGAGGTTCAGAATCCACAATATTAACTTATGCAGTCTTCCAATTCATTATTAATTCGGAGTAGCAATTTGAAAATTAATTCAAGATTTTCTCAAGATTTTTCACTTAAGTTCATAAAAATATTTCTTTTGTAAATTCTTATTTTCAAGGTTTAATGTATAAGACCAAAGCATTATATGTATCCAATATTTGAAAAAACAAATAATCTTAGTTCTTAATTAAAACGTTTAAATCGCAACCCGGATTAAATTAAACTAATTGAAACTATTCAAAATACATGATATTATAAATGAAACAATTTAATTCAACTCAAGAAATTAAATAAGAATTATTAACATTAAAACTAAATTGGGAATTTATAATAAATTTCAGACTATACATAATTAATATTGTTTCATTCTACCTCAAAAATTATTTAACAGTACATAATAAAATCAAAAGTAGAAATTGAATAATAAACCATTGTTATGTGTGGCTGCTTTTAATTCTTTTCTGTTGCGGCTGCTGCTATGTTTATTTTCTTCTCACACAAAGCTGCTACATATTATTCCCAGCGTGTACTGCTGCTGCTTCTTTCTTCTTCTTTTTTTCGATGCGGCTCTTCCTTGTTGGTTCCTTTTATCTTCCTTTTATAATGCTGTCAAACATCTTTTTTCCTAATTTTTCTGATGTTCTCTATCATCCTCTTTCATATCCTCCCGAGTACTCTTATTTATCCTTTCATATGGCCTTACCTTTTATCTAAAAGTGCAGCTGATCTCTATATCTTTTGGGCTCACAATTTGATTTATAAAAATAGGCCTTTTAATTCTCAAAATCTGTACACAAAAATAAGTCTAATTAGAATAAAATTAATATAAAATTAAACTAACAATTCTATTTAAAAGGGAAATAAATAAATAATATGTTCATCAGCAATCTAAGAGCCTTGATTGAATTTAAAACTCTAGCTAAGATCTTACATTGATTCCTAAGAGTCTCGATTTAAAATCTATCCGGCTTTAGTAATTCTGCAGAGTCGATCCAACTTGGTTATGTAGTTTGCTGTATAACAATTTATGTCTATCATAATTTAGTATAGTTTGCAATATGATGTATTGATCCAGTTCAGTTCACAGCTTGCTGTATTGATGCATATAATTGATTTCACGTTCAGGAGGTTATATAGCATGCTGCATGATTAGTATATAATACAAGAACTTAGTATACATATAAAGGTATCATCGAAACACAAGGATGAAGTGTAACCAAGTCAACAATCTCCCCATATTTGATTATGACAACATTATAATTATTGCTCCCCCTAAGTTCGTGTATATCAACAGAAAATGATATAACTCCCTCTCATACCATGCAGTATATATATATATATATATATCTTAAAAACTAGTAAACATCATACTGTTTTGTATGTGTGAAAATATATCAAAGCAACAACCTGTATAGTAGCGCACAATTCACATAATAGGGTTTTTCTCCCCCTTTGTCATCATGTAAAAAAAAGAGCATAGATTTACCATAGATCAAAATTTAAGCAAATAGCAGATAGATTAAAATTTAAGCAAATAGCAGCCCAAATAAGTTCAAAAATAACTAGAAGTTCAATCAGAAGCCCACACATCTAAAAACATCTGAACAGAGTGCATAAGGCTTAAAATTTAGGACTAGAAATGTAGAATCTATTCTAAGTCCACAATTTGGGTAGATGATTGAGCGCGAACAGTGAAATAAGAATAAGGACAATGTCATCGACGATGCTCACGTTCTTCTTTATACAGCATATTGGCAAAGAGTGAGGGTCGAATGATGTGAGTAGAAGGAGGGAGGGGCAAATTGATAATGAGATTTTATACCTATTTATTTAATATTTTTAGACTTAATTATTTGTGAGTTTTTAAGTTTTTAAATTAATTTTAGGTAATTTAATTAATTTTATGCATTATTATTATTTTTAGGATTTTTATATTATTTTTATTTATTTTTAATTAATTTATATTTTATTTTGTAGAAAAATAAATCCTGATGGTAAAAGGGTAATTAATGAGATGTTTGGTCGCAATATGGTAAATAAGGAGACCAGTGGCAAAGTTGTAATTATGCTGAAGCATGTGTTGTGCGCGTCGCGCGGTTGGCAGCATCAAGCGTTAAAGGAAACGACATCGTATAAAGAAATCAGCAGCAGGTGTTCGCGCAATGCACAAACTGCATTCACAAGCAAGGCAACTAAAATGCGGTGTTTTACCTATGCGGTAGATTAAATGGGCGCGCCATGCGTGCAAGCTTACATCTGACTGGTCAAAACGAGCAAATGGGTTGTTTGGCTGAGTGTTAATTTTGGAAACGAGATTATTCGTGGATTTTTGCTTTAATTTGATTCCGAATTGGATTTCTTTTTCACTACTACTTAGAATTATTAATGTACTCCTATAAATACACTATGTAACTTTTATTTTCAGGGGATGATGATAGAATAACAGTTATATTAACATAGATTAGAACAGATTATTATTAGATTAGAATAGAGTATAGGCAAATATTTAACGTGAAGGATTCAAGAATTGAAGGCGGAACTTAAAAATTGGAGACTGTGATTCGAGTGACAGACGGATATCAAAACACAAATTTGATTTCTTTTCTTTTACTTTTATTTTTGTAATTTTGAGATGTTGAATTATTTGTGAATAGTTTATTATTTAATTATGAACTAATTTTATATTGAGATTGCAATTGAACCCAATGCATAGTTTAATTTAATTTGTTTTCTTTTTGATTAGTGATGATTACATATGAATTGTTTATCATATTTTGGGCATTCATGTAATTAATTAACTGTAATAATTAATTGAGATTAATTTATACAAAATTGGAAGATAGAGTATAGATTTAGATCTGAATATGATAGCATCTGTTCATAGAATCTGAAAGGGTTTATATGATTAGTATATAGGATAGGAATATACCTATATATCTTTTGTAGCCATAAAGAGAATTTGACCTTAATATTCTAATTAACATATTTCACATAGGAATATAGTGATTTAATTAATTAAAGTGTTCCTCTCTAGTTCTGTTGCCTTAGGGTCAGATTTAGAAGAATTTATTTATATGTCATTGGAAGATGCATATAAATACTATACAAAATTCTCTGTTAATAATTTAATATAATTAATTAATTAAAAAGAGAGTGAAGAGATTTAAATGAAGTATTGGAGAAAATTGTAATCTTAACTATTTTTAATTTGATTTAATTCTTTTCATTAGTTTAATTTCGTTGCTAATTTTAATTAGTATTTTATTAATTAAATTACGATTGTTTAAATAAAATTAAGCTGATATAAAATTAGTGTTTGGTAATTATTATTATTTAATTCTCTATGGGAACGATACTCTACTTTATCACTTTATCGCTTTATTACTTATTGACCGTGTATACTTGCACGCATATATTCATATAAAAATACCTAACATAAATCCAGGAAGTCTCCTTTATATTTAGCAAGTCAGTTGCCTCGAACCCATTCGAGAACAGTTGAACCTCTCTTCCGACGACCAAACTCATCCCGGATATTATTGGTCTACACAGCCACAAACTCACCAAGCTCATCAATCTGATTGTTCACAAACTACGGCTCCTGGCTAAGTTGAAAAGCATTACAATTCATCTTTCTTTCCATAGCTTCCACCATGGCTCGGGTCTAAAAAACAAGACCTGCTAGTAGATCGATGAACTCATGTTCAATTTTTCTAAATAGGGAGGAGGTAGCATGAGTTGTCATGGTGATCTTGACCTTTTCCAAAACACCAAGTCTATCATTAATATCTACTATCTTATTCTGAATCTCTTTTTGATTGGAGAGGATTTGGTTTAGGAGGGACATGATCGCAGGACTTTCAAAATGACGAATGACAGAAGAATTGGGTGGATTTGGTGCACCATGATGATCACGAGGAGTTCGAACAAAAACACCATCAACTAAGGACAGATTGGAACTCTTTAGGTTGTCAGAGTCAGTGGATTCACTAAGTTGAATATAAACTTCACCCTCGAGAGAAATGTCACAGAACTATAATATCTTGGTGAGGAATCCACCATAGGGTAGATACTTTTTACTCTGTTTTACACAACTATCTGTGTGCATCAACATAATTAAAGCAAAGTTAAAGGATTGACCCACAAAAATCATAACAGTTAGTACAAGATCTTGATAAGTGAAATTAGCACCATCACCAATACGGGGCAACAAATTGAACCTAATAAATTTGTAAATCATGGTGGCTATAGGAGAAACTTCCACAGTAGTGGGCAATACAACTTCTGACAGATTTTGGTCATCTTTGATAATTTTTAATTGAGTCAAGGCAGAAAAAGATTCATGGATTACACTTTTTAGTGCAAAAGGGCATGGACCCACACAAGATATTGACCGAATGTCACCCAAAACTTTGGTAGACAACTCAAAAGGTTTTCCTTTAACTAGAGAAGTGCATGAAGTCTTATTAAACTCAAAATTTTCTTAAAATTGTTGAAATAACTGGGGATAAGAAACTGAAGGAGGAAAAACCATTAAGGCAATGTTGCGCGATTCGAATAGATTTTGTAAAGTAGTGTGTTGATAGAAAAATAGATCCATGAATTTTTCATAAACAAAACTTTTTGACATAACGGAGCTCTTAAATCTAGCCTAAATATTATTTCCACAAAAGAAATTGACAGACAACTGAAACAGAGAAGTGGAAATTTTTACCGGCACATAAGTTTCTTCTGGACCGATGTCCAAAGCCTGAGATGATGCCTTTTCTTTTCCCTTAGATTTCTTTGTCTTGGACCCAGAAGTTGCAGCCGATTCAAACTTTCCCACGCCTAGAGTATTCGGTTTCTATGCTTGAGAGGACTACGATTGAATTGAAACTATAGGTTCATTGTCATCTGGCTTAGAGTCCTCCCTTGAACGGTTTTCTTGCCTGGTTCACATGTTGTTTAGATTGATTTACATTTTGGGTTCTTTGTTTCAGTTGATAGGGAGAGAAGATGGATGGTTTTGGTAAAGTAAAAGAGAGAAGCATATGATCGATATAACATATAACCGAGTGAGAGGGGGTGTTTTGAGTGAAACAAGGTTTCCAAAGATTTTGCATTATATGATTTAACCAGATTCAGTTTCCTTTAATGAACTTATTTTCAACATTTAAACTTTTTATTTTCCATAAGTCCTAATTCCATAAATCATATAGATTAATTTTGGCAAGTATGGGCACAGAAAATAATTAATTAGTATGAATGATGCAATTCAGCATGACATATGCCAAAACGCTTCAACTCACACGCCTGATGAATCTGGCAATGCCAGCCAATCGCGCATGGCACGATTTGCATTACTCTTTTTTGAACTGCGCATGGTGCTAGAAAACTTGCCTATCCATCATGTTTAAAACGGTGTCGTCGCTAGACTTTTCCAGTTCCTCGCGATTGGTGCTGAAGCAATTCCTTTGCTGCCTATTTACCAAATTGCCACTCACTTTCTTTGTCCTACAAAATAAAATTAAAAATAAATAATAATATAAAAAACTTAAAAATAATAAAAATATATAAAAATAATAAAAATGCATAAAATTAAATAAATTGCCTAAAACACTAAAAATACTTTAAAACTCACAAATAATTAAGCTTAAAAATACATAATAAATAGATATAAAATTTACTTATCATTACACAATAACTATGATCAAAGCAAAGAGAGATAAATCAATTCAAGGCTCAAATTTTATATGCAATGATCAACTATGAGAGTACAAGATATCACCAATAAAGCTCAAAATATAAAAATGTCGAAAATTGAATTTAGTTATTTTGATTTAACCTTTTCATCAGTGCAAGATTTCACCCGATGAGAATAACAAATTAAGTTAAGAGGATGAAGTATAAAGCTCAATAGACACACTTATATATATATATATATATATATATATATATATATATATATATATATATATATATATATATAACTTTTCTTAGTCGTTTGACTTATACACGGTAGGTTACCATTTTGATCAATCACAGATTATAACAAATCTGTTTAGACATAAATCTCGACAAATTATGTTCAGCAGGATTGATATATAATACGGTTAGCCATGACTGATTTAGTTTCATCGATCACCTTAATTGATATACGAAGAATATTTAATTCCATTAACTAAGGCAATTCCTCAATTAATCAATTAATATGGAAACTATAATACACAGTTCTCTGGATTTGAACAGGGAAACATTTGATTGTTATAATCCCATGATTATCGATTCAATTAAGACTAACATGGAAAGTTCAAATCATTAATTGATATGATTATATGGAAGGTCCTAAAATATGTTTAAGCTTTTTAATTTCAAATCGTGATTGGTTATATCCTTTTAGAATTGATTTTGAAAATTCAAAATAGGTTTCCATGTATGTAATGCAATCTAAGAGCCTTGATTGAATTTAAAACTCTAGCTAAGATCTTACATTAATTCCTAATAGTCTCGATTTAAAATATGTCCAACTTTAATAATTCTGCAGACTTGATCCAACTTGGTTATGTAGCCTGTTGTATAACAGTTTTTGTCTATCATAATTAAGTCCAGTTTGTAGCATGATGTATTGATCTAGTTCAGTTCACAGCTTGTTGTATTGATGCATATAACTGATTTCACATTCAGGATGTTATATAGCTTGCATGATTAGTATATAATACAATAACTTAGTGTACATATAAAGTCATCATCAAAATATAAGGATGGAGTATGACCAAGTTAGCAATCACTTCATTAGGAATCATGTTTTAAATGATAATCGTTCTTTACAATTTATCCCTATAGATGATCAACTTGTTAATGTGTTTATAAAACATTTAGATAAATTTAGATTTAATAAGTTAATTAGTGAACTTGGCATGTTAAACTTAAGTTAATTATATATATATTATGCCTTGTTAGTCTAACCATGCAGGTGAAGTTCGTAGAGTGTGAATGCTTTATGATGGATCGTAGAGCTAAGTAAATCATGGAGTGCATACTCTGCGAATGACTACTCTGCGGAAGCTGAAAGCTTATATTCCATTCTACGTGCTCAAGTTAAATATGACTAATGTAAAAGTTAAAGGTCAAATCAATAAGTGGTGTACACAATGAGTAAAAGTCAAATGGACGTACAAGAATAACTGACAGAAGTAACCGGCAGAAGCAACCGGCAGAAGCAAACTGATAAACGTATCTACTATAGCCGACTCCGTCGTCTAACAAATGAGTAAGAACTCAACATGTGTCCTACTCAGCCGAAGTTAAAGGGACATATTCAATTTTTCAACAATCAAACTCCTCGAATACCCCAAATCTTTATTACTCTCCAAATTGTCTATTCACCTATCTTTAAAAGAGAGTCATCAAGACTTATCTCTCTCAGATTAATTTTCATATTTTTCTTTCATTCGAAACCCTAACCTCTAAGAAAGTTTAGAGTCCTATCTTGATTTTTTTGTGTTTCATTCATATCGTTATTCAGAAATCAAATGGGCTTCAATCAAAGTGTTGATAAGTCTTACATCAATAGAGTCCTCTTTCCCGAAAGTAAATCCAGCCTTCTACTGATCAGATATGAAAAAAATTAGATCTTTTCAAGGCTTAAAGAAGAGATTAATCTCAATGGGAAGATGGATAATGAAGAAATAAGATTATAAGCGAAAGGAAAGCTTTTCTTCATTATGACTCTTTGCTTTGCTCTAGGACTGATCATCCAACGACTATCCAATGTCGGTCTTAAGGGTATTGGACGTAAGATGGAGATTTTTCCATCAGTTTTCATAGAAGAAGCACCTTCCTATTATTATGCATTTATAACATCTATTAAGGTGTTCATGATTTAGCTAGTTAGGGGGAGGCCTCTAGCTAAAGGGAGGGGAAGGAACTACAAAGAAGAAAGGAACCAAGAAGAGATATCTAGATTGAGATGCTCCAAACCAAGTTGGATCGGAAAAGCAAGGAAAGAATGTAGCTAATGAAAAGTCTCGAGCAGTTAAGTCTCGGATCTCCCCAAGAGTTAAAAAGCACAAAAAACAACCCAAAACATAAGAGAGACTTCAGAGTGATGCTGACAAAAAGGGGGGAGAAAAGAAGTGACCATGACCAAAAGTTGAAAAGATAAAGATTTGATAAAAGCTTATGATCAAATGAGGAGAATAGAATAACAATAAGAGATCTTCAAGAGGAAGTGACAATGAAAAGGGAAATTAAAAGAAAAGGATCGTCGAGTAGAAATGATAATATCAGAGCAAAGAAGATCGTCAAGTGGAAGTGGCGATCATCGAGCGACAAGGAGATCTTTCTTTTCCTTCTTTTGATGTTAACTATATTAAATGTACTTAAATGTAAAATCTATTTTTAATACAGTTACAATTGTTGTATGTTGTTGGTGTAAACAACACTTGTAAAAACTTTTATAAACTAACAAATTCGTCAATAAAATTCATATTTTTTGATAGATAATAAAGCCTCTAACTGTATCTAAGATCACGTTTAAATTATGGATTATCTGTATTTGAGTTATTAATGATTATTGAAAATTAAATTACTTATTTTTGTCATCATCAAATAGGGGAGATTGTTAATGTATTTATGTTTAAACCCTACTGATGAATTTAATGATGATATGATGACAATGAGTTAAATGTATATTTATAAAGAAAAACAAGTAATATTGTGAAGTCCTTAAAGATATAATCATTATACAAGAACTTAGGAATTAAAGTTTTATCATTTTGTAAAGTCTTTACAGAATCTATCAATGTACAAGGACTTAGGGATCAAACTTGTTAGGTTGATCCAAAATATTAGAGTGTAGAATTTGAATAAGACTGAAAGTCCAAGTTCACAAGGCTAAAAACTTAGTTCATTGAGTTCGTAGAATAAACTAAGCAAGTCTGACAAAGTCGTCAAGCTGAATTAAAGATATTAAGATCATATAGTGAATAAAGAGAACTCCACGATCATAAATGACCTTAAACAAATAAGCAGAATACAAAATCATAAAAAAACGTAGATTGAGGACTGAGGTATAAAGAATAATAGAATGATGTTGTGACGCCCCCAAATCCAGGTTCTTGCAACTCCGGGTTCGGTGCTCACGATCCACACAAACATACCATACATCTACCCATTCATACGCGGAAATATAAATATTACATAGACTTAAATCATTCTTACATTCATCCTAGGTTTCTAACCTTAAATCTCATCATACAATTCATAAATTCTACATCATAGATAAAATGAAAGTAAATACAATTAAATTAGTCCTGGACTTTGCCTTTGCTTTTATCTTTCTTATTCTCTTCCAAATTCTCAGGCTTAGCTGCATTTGGTAATATAAGCAAGGGTGAGCAACAAATTTGCTCAGCAAGTTTAAAGGATACAATAATGGATTGTATTAATAAACAAAAATAAGCTTCTCAAATGCCTTCAACAATTGAACAAGAATTTTGAAGTACATGAGTAATAACATTCTCATCCATAGCAATAAACAACTGAGTTTAACATGACAAGTGGTTATAAAGAACCATGAATAGTTATGAGATATGAACAGTAATTCTACGGAATACTTAGCATTCTAATGAATGAAAATATTCTCACAAGTACTTAAGGTGATCAGCCTCTTGTACTTACGAATATGCATATCGTTCAATTTTTCTACATCGGATTAACCGATAAAAATTTCCTATATTAGGGTTTTGTTCATCTCAGTTTTACATTAAGATTCCGCACCACAACAATATGGCTTGGATTAGCTTCAAAGAATTTATTTGAATTTGATAACTTCTGTCAGTCTTGGTCTAACCGGATCAATTGGATTAGACCTTCATACGACAGTTCAAAAGTCAAAGAACTTTAAGCATGAACAATTCAATATATGAATATTCTGACAAGATGCACAAAGTGCGAAGCATGGCATTCGTACAATAATTATGTACCAATAAAGAGTTTAGAATAGGACACTTGCCTGATAGGTTGATTATACTTAACTGTTCTACCTCGTTATCAAATTGACCTACACATCTCATGTCATCGATTTGCTAATTAGGTATAGCTATAAATCGATTCACTTGAACATCTAGTTATCACATACGAGCCATCCAATCACATATGGTCACATGACTCACAATATAAGTTCTATACACATGTACATGAACTATACTAATCATTTTGTAATTCACAGTAAACCATCATAATATATCATAGTTGAAATTTTCAGAAATTTTAGCTCCAAACTTTTTTTTTTTTTGAATCTACGATGGCGCGGTTGCCCCAGTCCCACCGAAAATCAAAATGCCTCATGGCGCGACCGCCCCCAAAAATACAAAGGGAGCGGCACGGTCGCGCTACTCCATTAGAAATTTCACATCTAGTTTCCTTGCTCCCAGTTTTTCCAGATTTTGAGCATACATGGTATGTTTATTCTTCAAAACACAATTTATCTTCATGTAGTGTATGTTTACACTAGCAACAACCAATCTTATGATCAAAATAACTTGTAAAAGCAAAGCTTCCATTGTATTTCTTTATGAAATATAGATCTATATTATTTCAATGTTATAGTTTTACAACATGAAGACATGCTCCCATTTACACAAAAGATAGCAATATTTCCTACAAGGTTTTCATGTCTCACAATGGCTCACTTAGACTCATATTTAGCTAACAGCACCACTAGCTTTCTTACGATGCTCAACACACACATATATAAACCATTTTACTCACAAATTAGTTCATGTTTTATACTAATTTGGGACACATGATACACTCTCTTATTTAGCTTACAAAGTATGCTTCAATGCTTAGTTTTATATCATTATACCATGCTCAGCATCATAACTTATACACATAGACATTTCTTGAGTTTAAAAACCACACTATAATCATAAAACATAGAAATTTTATTCTCTTAGGAATTTTAGCAAACACTTGGTAGGCATTTATGAAATATAAACTTGTTACAGAGATTTGAGCATATAATCTCCATTCATATTCCATCCTTATCCCACTGGGTCCTTCATGGCCCTCCCAAACACAACAAAACTTCCACAACACACTAGTTTATCAATCACTTATATGAACAACAATCTGAGAGTAATATAGCTTAAGGAAGAGATCATTACACCTTCTTAGCTTGATTCTTAGTTGATGATAGCTATTCTGGACAACTTCTTTCCTCTCCTTCTTATCAGCCGTGCACTCTCCTCTCTATCTATATTACTTCCTCTGTTTTCTTTTAGTAAGTGATGAATGTCTCGCTTAACACTTGTGCTGAGTATTATAACTAGATTTCCCTCTTGTTTCCATCAGTCTTGGACCCTTGGTTAATCCCGGATGACACCTACTAAGCTACCGTGATGGCCTCCCTATAGCCCCAATGGATTTTGCAGCGCCATTCATGAATTATCCGGTCCCCTATTTTCAGTTACCAGACATTCCTCTTGTCCCATATTGAGAGTCACATTTGGCTAATAGGATGTTGCGTATTAGTCATTTGGCTGCTGAAATTAAGTCTCAAGTTGGACCACTGAAAGTCCTTTACTAAGACATTTGGGCTTGATGAAATGCTCTTCAATTCGGACCGCCAACAGACCAACGCATTTGGGCTAGCTTAATTTTAAATTTACTTATTAAATTGCTCCATATTACATAGCCCAAAATGCTAATTAATCTCATCATTAATTAATAGGCTAATCTAGCCTTTAAATTCTCAAATTTAGGTTATCATTTTAATAACCCAAATTTAATTCGTCATTTGTGTAATTTAATTACACCTCACTTCTAATTATATGTTGGCTTTCCTTTTCATTCTCAATTTAAGTATAACTTTATAATAAAGTATACTTTCATCTCATCACATAAATAAATAAATAAAATTTAATTCACATATATTCATTTAATAAAAATATTGTACAAATTTCTTGGTCGTTACAGATGCTGAGCTATAGAGAAGCGCAGAACGATGAAGAGCTACAAAGAACACAAAATAAACATATTTGAGGATTGACTCTACGATCCTAGACATTTTGCATTGTAGAGTGCAACTCCTAACATGTCAGTAGCCGTTCTAACAGGAAGCTTCTCCAACACACTTCCAACTTGAATATCCTCTAAGTGTGTTTAATGAAAAGAAAGATATCCTATCAACCGCATTTCTAACATTTATATTATAAAAATTGAGTCTGCCACATCACACAATAAACTGACAAATTAGGTGGCTACAACAGTCTGTCAGTATGCTAGTCTGGATCATAAGACATTTGAGACAGACATCAGACAAAGCAACGACAACTTCCAAATGAGCATTTTATAAAGAAAAATCTATAAATAGATTTTATCTATAAACTTCAAAGTTATCGATCCATCAAGCACATACATGAGATAAAAAACTTACAAGTCTAGATGCTCAAAGTATCCCTAAAATGCAAGGGCCACTCAATGCTTTCTGGAAAGCCACTTTACTCCTTGGAAAGAAATCGATCACATTGCTAAGTCATTCAGAAGTCAAGCTTAAACATAACTTAATAACACCTCAAACTTAACTACAGGGACACTGAAAAGTCAAGACAGATATCTCGCATAATTCTAAGTGGGTCAGCTCTAAAGGGAGGTTAAAAAGTTGAGACAAAAATCTCGCCTGATTCTGAGGGGATTAGCTTTAGTGGGAGGTTGTAAAGTTGAGACAAAGATCTATCATGATCCTAAGTGGGTCAACTCCAAGAGGGAGGTTGTAAAGTCAAGACAAAGTGCTCAAGTGCTTCTGTAGGAATCATTTCTCTAGTGGGAGTTTGTAATTGGTTCGGTGGAACCTTATCCTATAATGGATAATCCCTGCTCGGTGGAGTGGAAGAGAGAATTGGTAGTTTAGGCTCTGAATCTCTTATAGACATTGTGTCCATTATTGCTTTATATAACTGTTATACAACTGTCATATCAATTGTTATATAACTGCAATATCATCTGACTGGCTATCACATTTTCATATCACTAAAGTCAGATCTGAGATTTTGATTCAATCTTAAAGAGGGGGTTTTAAAACACAATATTATGATGTGCTTAACTGAAACAAATTAATTAATTATTGGGTAAATAATTTTAATCTGAATTTTTATAATAAGATCAATTCAACCCCCATTCTAAACCTCATTGTGCCATCTGGGAATAACATATAATAATCCTCTCAAGTTTTACATCTTAGAACTTGAGACTACACGATATTACAATCTTCATAGCACAATTTTTTACACAAAATAAAAGCTGTAAAACTTTCCATTCAAAAGTAAAACTTTTTTACATAAAAAATAAAAACTGCAAAACCCTCTGCCTCAAACAAATCTAAAATTCATTTACATCTTATTTCAACTCTTAAGATATTACATGATTTTTTAGTTATGTTACATTTTAACAAATAAATATAATATTCAATTTATAATGTAATCAATGTTATATGGCCAGTAGACGTTATAAAGATACTAGACACACATGCATATGTGTTCCTTGTTACCCATATAAATGTTCCATGCACACATGCGCTACGTTGACATCAAAGAAATAATCTAGATACTCTATAGATAACTTGAACTGGCCTTTACATCTAATTATTGTCAATTGGTGTTAAATTGAATGTTTCAACATGATAGCATGCCTACATGTTACTCATATTGTATCATTAATGTATTGTGTGCCATGATATCATAGGGACCTACATTTTCTACATTTACCTATATATATATATATATATATATATATATATATATATATATATATATATCATTAGTTGAACTCATAAAAGACACCAGCTAATGCAAGAAATACACTATATAAAATTATGGATTTCATAAGGAATAAAAATAATAATAACAAAGAAGAAACAATAAAATTTCTGATAAATAGAGTTTAGTATTTCAATAAAGAAGCTCAAATTTATATAATAAGAGTACATTAAGAACTTTTTTTTAATGAAATCTGCTTTATAATTATTAATATTTCAAGAGCTTCTTCTATACTACTAGAGACAATGAATTTTCCCTTTCAAGTCTTTTGATGAGTTTTTGAAGGCCTCTCGATTGTACAACATGTAAGACACTTGTTAAGTTATTATTATAAGATGTAATATATGGCAGTAAATGAAAATATATATGGTTTATACCTAGGGACGAAGCCACGCATTTAGGTGTGGGGTCAATTGATTCAATCTGATCTAAACTATGATGAACTCGAACACTATTAGTCGAATTTAAGCATTTTCGTATAACATAATTGAAACAATACACAGGTACGAGTTCGAATCATTAGTTGTTCAAGAATAGTTCACGAACATGCTCGAGTTCGAGTTCGCGAACGTGCTCGAGTTCATGAACATGTTCAAATTCGTGAACAATTCGCGAACATAGTCAAATAATATCATGTTTACGAACATTTAAGCATTCACGAACAACTTGTGAACTTATTTAAACTTGATCAAGTTCACGAGCTTTTGAATCAACTCATTACATGCACTGAAGCAAATAATAGTTAAATAATGTGAATTTAGTTTATTTAGATTAATTCAATAGCTAATAGACTAACATTGTTAACCTTGAAATGTATAACTATCAAATACTTCTTCCATTAATTCAATAGCTAATAGACTAATATTGTTAACCTTGTGGGTGGCGTATACTTGTGTGTAAATTCCTAATTAAAATTTAGACAAACTGTGTGAACAATAGAAACAACATTTCTTTTGACTTAAAATCATTAACTTTCATGCTAAATGGTAATAAGACCAAGAACTCATTAAGAACGGTACCAATCACATGAATACGAACAATAATATTTGGGCTCGATATATAACATGAATTTCAAGAGTCATTTCAGTTAAAAATTCGCACATTATCGAGGCTTAAGTAAATTTAGGAACACGTTAAGGAACTTGCACATATTCTCAAAAGTACTTGAACAATTTCATATAATTAATTAAAGGATTTACAATTAGAGTATTCTCAGAGTGAGGGAACTTGTCTTTCACACTCGCTTCCTTCTCTTCTAACTTATCAACTTCAGCTTGACCTACATAAGTCATAATTTGATCTATCGATTAACTTCTATCGTATCATAAATAAACTTTCATCGATCTATTATTATCTTATAATCTTTCTCCATTCATCTTCACACACATCCTTCAACATCATTTCTCCTTATCTTATTCACTATGTCATCTTCCTCTTAATCTTCCACAATAACATAACCCTTATTATCTTATTGTTTAATCATCTTCACAAATAAAATTATTTTATTTTATTTCTTTATCCTTCTACAAATATTCTTCATTATTATTATTCACTTATTCTCATGTTATTATCCACAAATAAAATAATCTTTGTTATTATTTTATTTGTTTAGTCATTCCTTACACATCTTTATTTCTTATTAATATTTCTTTAAATCATTTCTATCATTCTCTTCGCAAATAAAATAATCTCATTATTATTTTATTTGTTAAATCTCGTCTCAATAATTATCATCAATTAATCTTTATCATGTCACATCATTATTTCTCACAATTAAAATAACTTTATTATTTATTGATTAATAATCTCAACACTTTACTATTATTTCTCATTTATTATAATCATTTTTCACAAATAAAATAGTTGTTACAATTATCTTATTTGTTTAATCATGTTTCATTAAACCTTATATTTATTAGTTTTTACAAATAAAGCAATTCTTCATTATTTTATTTGTTTAATCATCTCCATTTATTATTCATTAACTTCTGTGAATAATCCCTCATTATTTTTCACAAATGAAATAATATTTAGTGTTATTTTATTTTCACAAATAAAATAATCTTTATTATTTTATTTGTTAATTCTTACCCACTTTACAAATAAAATAATCTTTATTATTTTATTCGTTTAATTCTTTCAAATAAAATAATATTATTTATTATTTTATTTAATTCTCTCTTATTTTACAAATAAAATAATATTATTTATTATTTTATTTGTTTAATCTCTTATTATTTACTTATATAGTATTAGTATTATTATTTTTTTTTTATTCAGGTCGGGTTAATTCGGTTAACGCGTTGACCAAGACCATACCCGGTTTGACCCGGATCCTGGTTAACAGTTGCACAAGTCCAATGCCCCGGCACTTCATTTTGTACTGGGGACAGCGCCCTGGAACCGTCCCTCAATTTTTCCAGAAAATTGGTTTAGCGCCCCAGCGCTTTATGGTAAAATGTTATATTGCATTTTTTCAGCTTTGTGATTTTTACCTCTTTTGATTCCAACTTTCATAACTTGTTTATTTTACATCCAAATGAGTCAAACTTGCTTCATTAGTTAGTAACCTCATTTATTTACAATATTCAAGGTTTTGATTATTTTTCAAAAATGTTTATTAGCCAAAATATTGGTCACAGGCTAGGGTTTTGCAAAAGGACATGTTTAACTAAAAATTTCACCATAAATCCATTTTAACTCCGATTTTGTTCGTTCCACTTAGATTAGTTTCGTAACTCATAGATCTATCACATACAAGTTTTAGATCTCAAGATTCATGTGCTCAACAAAGTTTATTTTCTTAAACTTCAAGCTCACCACTTAGGGTTTATGTACAAGTTTATTAAACATGTATTTTACACATCAAAGCATATATATACCACACAAACTCCTTCTTAGTCACCTTTTATCTTTGGAATCCTCCACCATTCCCATAATACACAATCTCTCACAATCAAACATGCAAAAACTACATGCATGACTAAACATACCATAACAAACTTACTTAATTATCATCTTGGATTTATTTTTTAATCCCCGTTCATTAATTAATCCCATACTTGATTAATTCATTAACTTAATTATCCATCATTATTCATCTTACCACACAAGGTTCATCTCCGATCTTATTTAATTCATAACCCAATCTTGTCATATAAATCTCATAATTTATAGATTCATCTAAACTCCTTTATTTAATTCATAATTAATTCAAGTTAATTGAATTAACTAATTCTACATCCTTTCCATCACATAGACACACATACACACATAAATGCACATACAATTTCAAATAATTTCCCATTTTATTAATTTAACAGTATTTACAATTTCTTGGTCATTACACGATTAGGGTTTCAAAACGACTTGTTTTTTTTCTTCTGAAAACGTTATAATACATTATATCGATCGTTCACGATATCTTACGACTCAGTCAATCGCTCAATTACCACATGACACCCATATGGCTCATCAACAATACACATAACAAATATTTCAAAGATAAAACCTAAATCTAATCTTAGAACACCAAGACTTTAGAAGATAATTTTACTTAGGGTTTTTAAATAATACACATAGCTTGCTTTAAAAATCCTTTCGAGCATCATATAGGCTCCTTCTCTATTTGTACCAAAATAGATCTTTTTAATCACTCTTAAAATTACAATATACATATATAGATCTTTTAAACACACTCACTCAAGTAAGGTATTTTCTTTAAACACATAACTAGCAAAAACATATATACTATATATCAAAAACCATTGTGAGCTCAATCATGCTCCTTTTTCAAACACGTCAAAAAAGATGATTTACATATCTTGTAGATTCATGAGATACATCCATGGATCTTAAACACACACAACCAAATAGGTTTTTTTTATATATAGAAAACATTACAATCACAACTAGGGTTTTAAAACAACCAACTAGGGTTTTTATCGAAAACATGTTTCTGACCACATAATCTAACTTTCATGCTATCAACCATACATAAACACATAACACCATCAAACCTCCATCCTTAAATCTTGGATCCATCATGATCCACCACAAAAAAACACAAAATCTCTCACAAAAACATTAACTAACAAAACATAACATAACTTAAAGTTAACTAAAGATAAGGTTTAGAGAACTTTAATTTTAAACCTCTTGATGGTTTTCATCCTTTTTGCTAGGTAACTTCGGAGACTTGGATGATCCACCTTACTATCTAGATGATCTTCTTTCTTCACTCTTAGGGTTTTTCTATTTCTTTTCTCCTTTAGCTCCCAAGCTCTCTCTCAACTTTTCTCCCTAGCTTCCAAGCTTTCTATACTTAGCAAATATAAATTAAGGAAATGAAATGAGCTAACATAGGAGAGTTATTATACAAAAGGTATAGATATAGGACATGTAAGTATATAACCTCACCAACTACATCATAGCCCATCCTAGCCTCCTTACACTCTTACACAAACTTTTCCATTTTTCCTTGCTTCTACCCAAGCTTACAAAGCTTTTAAGGAAAGCTAAAAACTCCCCTCAAAGGCCAAAAGTCATAGAGAGCTGCCAAATTTGGGCCCCCTTGAGTCCAAAATTTCTCTCATTTTCCTTTTCCTTTAATTGTTCAAATTTGTATATGTTGGTTTATAAAAATTCATAGATATACAATCAAATTGTATAAAAATAACGGAAGCATGATAAAATTAAATTTACAAATTTACAAATCATAATCCAGGATCGACCTTTATGCGCAACTATTAATTAATAAAGAAGAAGTTAGAGAATTATACCGTTGTAGAACTCAAAACTTCAACGGGTACAAGTTCAACTCCAAGTTCTTCGCGTTCTCCTTGAATATCACCGATTGGATTCCAATAATCAACATTAGACACATAAGTGTTTGGCCTCTAAAGGTGATCCACCAAGGAATAATAATGATTCAAGAAGTGAGTGGTGACAAACCCTAGTTTTCTCTCTCTAGAAAATATGTGAGTACTCTCCCAAAATTTGTGAAAGTGTATGTAACCTTAATCCATAATAAGACTTCTCTTATTTATAGATTTAGTCAACCCTCCTAACACATTTAAGAATAGAGTTTTTAATCAAACTCCTAATCTAATTAGAAACTTAATTAATTTAATATAATAATTATAATTCCTAAACCATTTAGGAACTTAATTATCAATTATGAAAGTACTCTTATTAATTAATTCATAAACCACTTAGGAACTAAATAATAACGATAATAGCCATAATAATAATAAGACTCCTCCTATTAATTCATAATTAGTATTTCTAAAATATTAAATAATAAATATAAAGTTATTTAATTTATTCTATCCCCATAGTATAAATTAAGTATACTTAATTCATTATTACAATTATGTCATTTACATCTAAAATAATTATTTTTCTTTTGCGGTGTGATCCTTTAGGTTCCCCATATTAAACCGGTTATAAAATAAATTAATTAGAACTATTTTAATCTTATTTATATAAATAAATTAAACGATTTAATTTTTTTAAAAAAATAATATTTATTCTGTAATAAGGGTAAGCCCCCTTAGCGATCAACAATTTTCCAGCTAATATAGATTTCAACATTTAATCACAAAAGAACATATTCAGTGAATAGTTATCGTACAATTCAATCATTCTACCTCACAATGTCCCAAACAAATATAATACATGGTATTACTATCAAGTCTTATTTTATTTAATTATATGCATTTCGATTCTCAAATGAATAACTCTAATTAATATAAATTAGAAACTACTTTCTAATTTTTATTCTGCCTTGGTCAAGGAATACTGAGTTTTTATTTATCGAATCGCATAAGACATTATCTTCTTTTGCTAGAAACGGTAGATTCTTTGTTGATCATTCACCTATCTCCATGTACAACTTATTATATCTGAACATACCCTTTGATACACCCTCAAGGTTTAAATGAATATGCAAAACATAATTCATCATATACAAGATACTATGATGATCTCAAGTTCAATGATCACTTGTACTACTATGACAAAATGAACTCCTATTGATAGGCAATTAAGACTCCATTATGTGTTTCTTGAGCTAGTCACGTTCAGTGAACTTATTCTCTAATAAGCACTCACATACTTGTTTTACTGTCTCTACACAAATGATTATGAGATCAATCATCCTCTTCATAAGAGAAAACATAGTATGTACTAATCTATCTGGATTCACTAACCCCCATTTAAGTAATCCCGCGATTAGGAACAATTTTAGTTTTGAGCTCTCTTAGAATTTAGATCTCATTAGCATGATCACCATCATGATTCTAAAAGTATTGCTCAACAACTATGGGTTTATCATAATTAATAATTTTATTAACTATGGATAAAGAAAATTCCTTTGTATAAATAAACTTTTATTAATAAATGAATAAAATTACATAGTATATGTTACATCATATCAAATATGATTGGCTTGTGTGCATACTACTTTCAATTTTTCACTTGCACTAAAGTCAATCGCCATGGTATCTAATACATATCTTCTCTAAGTGACGATCAAGCTTCTTTTGAGTTAAAACTTTAGTAAATGGATCTGCTATGTTGTCAAGAGAGTCAACACGCTCCAAGGTGACATCTTCTCTTTCAATGATTTCTCTAATCAAATGAAATCACCGCAACACATGTTTGGATTTCTGATGAGACCTGGGTTTCTTGGCTTGTGCAAAAGCTCCTATGTTGTAACTAAATAAAGGCACTGGTCCTTATTTGATAGGAACCACTCCAGGTTTTGTAATGAACTTCTTAATCCAAACAACCTACTACTACTACTACTACTACTACTACTACTACTACTAATAATAATAATAATAATAATAATAATAATAATAATAATAATAATAATTTATATAATAATAATTTATATAATAAAACAGAATGACTCAAATCTCAAAGTTTCAACATCAAACGATCTCAAATCAATTTAGGCTTCAACATCCAACAATCTAAAATCATTTAGCGCTTCAACATCCAACGATCACTAATCTATCACTCATTTTCCCCCTCAATTCAACATTTTTTTTTTAAATCTATCCCCTAACATTTTCCTCCCAAATCAAATTCACCACTACACTATAATAATAATAATAATAATAATAATAATAATAATAATAATAATAATAATAATAATAATAATAATAATAATAATAATAATAATAATAATAATAATAATAATAATAATAATAATAATAATAATAATAGTAATAGTAATAGTAATAGTAATAATAATAATAATAATAGTAATAATTATAATAATGGTAATAATAATACTAATAATAATAATAGTAATAATAATAATAACAATAATTATTATAATAATAGTACTAATAATAACAATAATAATTATAATAATAGTAATAATAATAAATAAATAAAAATTGCAAGTAAACAACACGGGTCACCCTTTTAGCATTGACGCCCTTTTCTTGTTTTTCGGGTATTGCGGTCGTTATGTTTCCACATGCAAATTGATTTGGGCAGAAAATCACAGGGACAGTTCAGATTCTTTCTAATTGATTTGTAAGTTATTTTAGGTTGCAAAAAGTTTTTAGGTAATAGAGTATTTTTGGAAATTTAATCTACGTCGTGCCCTCAGGTACGGGCAATTACGTGTCATCTCTTTGATGTTTTGTAGGCTATATCGAGAGCAACTATTGTAGTAAGCTCTGACTAAAGGTATGAGAGTCTTTTGTCCAATTTCAAGAAAAAAATATAGAGAAAAAAATGTTATAGTGATGCGATTTAGTTGGTGTTATGACAATACTTTTTTGTTTGGATTTAAATGACTCATTTTATACTTTTTTGTTTGGACTTAAAGGACTCATTTTATGCCCCGCAAGCAAAACAACCCTTCCTCTTCGGTGTGGGACAATTGAGAGCGATGTGCCCCTCTTGCCCACAGTTATAGCAGACATTCCTTCCTTTCATGCACTCCCCAGTGTGGTTCTTTCCGTACTGACTGCATTTACTGGCTTTCTTGGATTCACTTCCCTGGGGTGTCCTCGAACTGCTGTTGTTATTCCACTTGCGTTTGTTCGAGTTGCTGCCCCCGCTGCTACCCTCTCGGTTTCCCCCATCGTTTCTCTTCTTGTTCCGTTCTTGGTTGTGCTTATTCAAAGCTTCATTCCCACCTTCAGCTATGATAGCTTTCTCCAGTAATGTTGCAAAGTTTGTGATCTGGAGAACAACTACTCGACTGTAAACCCACGGTTTCAGCCCCTGCTCAAATCTTCTGGCGCGTCTCGCCTCAGTGTCCACCTGGTGTGAAGCAAATCTTGCCAATTCATTGAACTTGGCGGCGTATTCTGATACAGACAAGTTTCCCCGCTTAAGCTCTAGGAATTTAATTTCCATCCTAGCCTTTGTACTCTCTGGAAAGTAGTTTTCCAAGAATACCTCTTTGAATCGCGCCCACGCGATCGTTCCCTCCCCTGCTCTACTCTTATTGGCCTTCCACCAGTGGCTGGCTTCTCCTTTCATCATGAAGGTAGCAAATGAGGTCATTTGCTCCTCCCTAACTCGTGGAACCTCGAAGACTTTTTCCATCTCCTTTATCCAGGTCTATGCTTCTATAGGATCCGTGGTCCCTTTGAACTCGGGTGGTCCTATTAGTTTGAAATCTTTAAAACTTGCTAGTGGAGCGGCAGGGTTTGCTGCTCCAGTAGCCTCTGCGTTGCGTCCGCGGAATGCTCCCATTAGCATTTCCACGAACTCTTGGACAGGGTTGGGTGGTACCCCTCCGGCATTCACTGACTCTTCGGGTGGTGGTGGGGGTAGTCGTTGATTTCTTCTCTGTGGCGGCATTTTCTGTATAAAGAAAATTTAATTTATTAAAGTTGTTTCAATCTTTTTACTTTCGTTTTGTAGCTTAAGTAGTTTAAACCAAAGCACAAATAATCATCTCGACACATATAAACATAAACGGAAATGCATTTATATTCATATGCTAAAACACAGTGCATAGCACTTTTACATCATAAGCATACTGCTATAAACGATGCTAATCCCGATGGTCAAAACAAAAGACGGGATCTAACATATCCCACAACTTCATAGAGTTGGGATTTACAACATACTAACCCTCTATCAGAACAAAAGTAGGGTTTCTACTGCATCTATGTACATACATCATAACGAAAGAAAATACAACTAACGGCGCATCCCTCAACGAACCGCATCGTTTTACTCCTCATCTCCAATGGCCCTGACCACGCCCCTACTAATGGTGTGCAAGGTCTGGCCCTCCTCAGCAGGGTAATAGTGCACCCTACTCTGAAATCTACCAAATGATTAGCGATAAACGTAACTGAGCCTATCTATCCTCACCCTCTTCTCCCTGACCTCATCCTCCAGCTCCATCATCTGTCCGTGAGCTACATCACGCTGGATCTCCATATCTAGTCTATCCTGAACAGTCTGCTGCATCTGGCCCCTCATGGCCTCCCTCTCTGCCTGTGTCTGCTGAATCTTCAGCTCAGCTGCTGCTAACTTGGCCTCCATCTCGGTCATCCTCGTCTTCAGCTCTATGTTCTCGCCAGAGAACATATAAGTTGTATCCTTGTACTGTCCCTCTGTCTGCTGGTGGATCTGGTTCTGCTCCTCAAGGTACTGAACCCTCTCCTCTAGCTCGTCGTTAGCCGTAGTGAGAGTATCGATGATGTCACTGGCAACGGTGCCCATGCCATCAGCATACTCTGCTGGCTCCTCATCCTCCTCATCCTCGGTATCATCCTCCTCCTCGCAGTACTGTCGCATAACTCCGCCCCAGACAGCATCCTCTCTATCTCCCTCCTCGGGATCCGACTCTGGCTCCTCGACAGGTGCAGCCACCCGTGGTTGTATGGTATCCATGTGGATATCAGTATAAATCACCTCCTCTACAGCAGTGCTCGACTGGCCTATCTCCTTCATCCTACAATAACGCAAATAACACATGTTAGTACAGCAATAAAATATATTCATTGATGAAATGAAATGATATTTTATCATGTACATCTCGGCTCGATGGTTTTCTCAATCCATCTCCAAAAATACTTAACATGATGAATCTCCCCGATTCATCTCCTAACGCACTCGATAAGAGTTTAGTACTAAGGTTAAAACCTAGGTTTCGCAAATCCTAGCGTTTCTAACCTACAGCTCTGATACCAACCTGTGACGACCCCAAATCCGGGTTCTTTAACCTCGGGTTTGGTTCTCACTGTACAATACATAACAACAATGAAATACATATATTGTATTCAAACTTCGCGGAATAATACAAAAGGTTCCTTAATCAAAAGGCTACACTTCCCAAGGTCTATTACCTTAATCTTAACATTACATATCTTAAGGGAAATACAAAAGATTTACAACAGTAATTACATAACAGTAATATAAACTAGCATGCAATTACTAAAACTAAACATTCGCTTTCCCCTTGCCTTTGTCCGATTTAGAGCTTTCGGGAATGACTGAAATATAGTCATGATGTAGCAAGAATGAACAACTAAATGGCTCAGCAAGTTTATAAACAACAATCATACGATATATCATGATGAAGGGAAATAACTTCAAGGTTTCAACAATAGCAATTGTGAAAGATAACAAGAATCAATGTTCAATAAAAGAAGGAATTGACTATTTACTGCTGAGTGGTCTTTAATGACCATGAACTGCTACTAAGGTAGAACAGACATACAATGTCTGACTCCTTGTTAAAATAACGGGACACTTGAGGGGATCAGTCATCTCATGTCCTATGTATATGTATCACATTTAGATTTCTTGCGCGCTGTCGGTTTTTCGACAAATAAAAATCCCCTTTAACTAGGGTTGTTCTATCTCAGTCTTACTATAAGAATCCGCACCAGCCAATGGTTTGGATAAGCTTTTATAATATTCAATTAAATGAATTTAACATGCATTTGTCTAGCCGAAACAATTAGCTTAGACATTCTTAAACAGCTTGCAAAAGCACTATGTGCGAATACAATAATCAATAACGATGTGAAGTAATTTTTGATAATTAATTCGCTCAAAGGTCTTTCAAGTAACTACGAATGTAGAATACTTGCTCAACAATAATTGAAATGTAAATACAGTTGAAGAATATCTGCAACAATAAATACAAGTTTAAGGGGTAGAAAAAAGTTGCCTCGTGCGTCGTTTACTGCTAACCAAATTAATCTAATAATCCTTGAACGGACCTAACAATTAAATCAATTTGATCTTAAATTAGTATTATATACTTGTAAGTATAATGACCTTTATAAATCTTACGAACCACATAATTGATTGATTATGGGTAAATAAACACTTAGGAAATATTATCATTATTTGATAATATTTCAAACACAAAGAACTTATATTAATTGTTTAATATAGTTCAAATAAATATCTAATATTATTAATCATTTAATAATATTTTATTGAGTATCCAATATTATTAATCATATAATAATATTTTATTCATTACCTAATATTATTAATCTTTTAATAATATTTTATTAAGTGTCTAATATTATTAATCATTTAATAATATTTTATTAAGTTTCTAATATTATTAATCATTTAATAATATTTTATTAAGTATCTAATATTATTAATCATTTAATAATATTTTATTAGTTATCTAATATTATTAATCATTTAATAATATTTTATTAAGTAACTAATATTATTAATCATTTAATAATATTTTATTAATTATCTAATATTATTAATCATTTAATAATATTTTATTAAGTAGCTAATATTATTAATCATTTAATAATATTTTATTAATTATCTAATATTATTAATCATTTAATAATATTTTATTAATTATCTAATATTATTAATTATTTAATAATATTTTATTAAGTAACTAATATTATTAATAATTTAATAATATTTTATTAAGTAGCTAATATTATTAATCATTTAATAATATTTTATTGACCTTATAATATTATTATACACTTAATAATATTTTAGTAATTTTCTAATATTATTATTTATTTAATAATATTTTATTACCTTTATTATATTATTATTTCAATAATATAATTTATACACTTTTAAATCATTAAATCAATTATATATATATTTAAAAATATATTTATTAAGTCCAAAAATACTAAAATGATTTTTGGAACATTTTTCATTTTCTGACCCGACCCGGACCCGACCCGACCCGACCTGGCTGACCCGGGCCGACCCAACCCGGTTCGGGTTTTAATTTTTTTCACCGAACAGTGCACTGCGCCGGGGCGCAGTGATTAACACTACAGACGGCGCCCCGGTGCCGTACTGCAGTAGGTGCCAATTTTGTGATTTTTCTGGACAGTTTTGATACTTTGATTCAAACCTTGATTAAATGAAATCTACGTATCCAAATAATACCAAATCAGTGTTGATGTGTTCCTAACTTAATGTTTTACGATATTCCATGGTTCGATCGTATTTTTGAAAACGTTTTACACGAAATTTACGGATCGAACCACTTAGGGTTGAAAAATGACATCCTTTTCGGTAAAAGCTATAACTTCTTTGTTATTCATTATTTTTGAAAAGTTCAAAAAGGTTTTATCTTTAAAACTCATAGATCTAGCTTTCTAGCCATAAAAATCCACTTTCCGATTTGTACATTTCAAAATACAACCATAAACCTAGCATGCATAGTTAGGGTTTACCGGTAAATCATATTACACATATTTCTTTAACTTCTATGCATTTCTAACCTACCAAATCATGTTATAAACACATAGATCTATGAATATACATATATTACATAGTTAAATACCTCTAGATCATCAAAACGAGTTTTTGATCGGTTAAAAATAGATTTTAACCGATCAAAAGCTTTCTAGACTACAAAAATGAAATAAAATGGAGTTTAGAGAACTTTTAAACCTTTGTGATTTGTTGGCTCTCTTTCTCCTTATACCAAAGTAGGTTGTGTAGCTATTGGACATTCACCAAGGCTTCCTCTAGCTTTTTCTCACACAAACACAAGTTTATCTCTCTTTTAACTCACAAAAGCTCTCTCTCTTTTCTCTAGGATTTTCTAGCAAATGAACTAACAACCAATACCAAGTGTGGAGCATTCTATTTATAGCCCACCACTAATCCTTCATTAATTCACTAATCAATCCATGTTGGTGAAATTAAAGGCTAAACTAGTTTACTATTTGATTGAATGACTAGTTGATAGACTTTTGGAATGACTAGAGTTGTTGGCCAACTTATGACATGGATGGATTTTCAAGCAATCTAGGAAATCAAGTTATTCAAGTGGGGTCCTCAAAAATTCAGCAAAATGGTTTTTCCAAGCCATTTTTCCTTTATTTTTAATGCAAAAATGTGCATATATACATCTATATATATATATATATATTGACCCAAGTTTGACCTTAATTGGACTTCACATTGGGCTTGGGAATAACTTCTATTGGGCTCATTCAATTAAATTGTTTGGGCTCAATTTAAATAACACATTGGGCTTATATTAAATAGTCTAGGTTACATTTAATTAAATCAAGCATTGGGCTTGTTTAATTAATTACATGGGCTAGTAATTAAATTAATTACATGGGCTACTAGGTTAATATCTTTAACCTAGTTTATCAACTCATTTGGATTTAAAATATAATCCAATTAGATTTGCTTTAATTAATTATACACTTTGCTTTAATTCTTTAAATAAATATACAAGCACATAAGTACATTTATTTAATTATCTAATGCACAATTAATTAATGAGAAAAGTTTAAATTCATTACTAAATATTTATTAAGTATATTTACAATGACTAATGAAATTCGTGGTCATTACAATAATTATAATTTCTAAAGCATTTAGGAACTTAATTATCAATTATGAGAGTACTCTTATTAATTAATTCTTTAACCATTTAGAAACTAAATAATAATAATAATAATAATAATAATAATAATAATAATAATAATAATAATAATAATAATAATAATAATAATAATAATAATAATAATAATAATAATAATAATAAGACTCCTCTTATTAATTTATAATTAGTATTTCCAAAATACTAAATAATAAATATTAAGCTATTTAATTTATCATATCCCCATAATATAAATTAAATATACTTAATTTATTATTACAATTATGTCATTTACTTCTTAAATAATAACTTTTCTTTTGCGGTATAACCCTTTAGGTTCTCCATATTAAACCGGTTATAGAATAAATTAATTAGAACTATTCTAATCTATTTATATAAGAAAATTAAACTATTTAATTTATTCAAATAAATAATATTTATTTTATAATAAGGGTAAGCCCCTTTAACGATCAACGACTTTACAAATAATATAGATTTCAACATTTAATCACAAAAAAATTTATTCAGCAAATAGTTACCGTACAATTCAATCCTTCTACTTCACAATGTCCTAATCAAATATAAGACATGGTATTACTGTCAAGTCTTATTTTATTTGATTATATGCATTTCGATTCTCAGATGAATAACTCTAATTACTATAAATTAGAAACTACTTTCTAAATTCCATTCTGCCTTAGCCAAAGACTACTGAGTTGTCATTTATTAAATCGCATAGGGCATTCTCTTCTTTTACTAGAAATGGTAGATTCTTTGTTGATCATTTACCTATCTCTATATACAACTTATTATATCTATACATACCCTTTGATACACCCTAAAGGTTTAAAGGAATATGTCAAAACATAATTCATCAAACATAAGATACTATGATGATCTCAAGTTCAACGATCACTTGTATCACTATCACAAAAGGAACTCCTATTGATGGACAAGTAAAACTCCATTAGGTGTTCCTTGAGCGAGTCACGTTTAGTAAACTTATTCTCTAATAAGCACCTACATACTTGTTTTACTATCTCTACACAATTGATTATGAATTCAATCATCATATTCATAATAGCAAGCATAATATGTACTAATCTATTCGGATTTACTAATCACCATTTTAGTAATCCCGTGATAATGAACAATTTTAGTTTTAAGCTCTCTTAGAATTTAGATCTCATTAGCATGATCATTGTTAGTTCCCAATGACACGATAGAAATCTAGAAGGGGGGGTTGAATAGATTCTTTTAAAAATTTCTTTTATTTGAAAAGATCTTACTTCATTAATTCTTAAACAGAAAGTTTAACACAGCGGAATATGATTTAATTATCCTTTTCTTGATATGTTAGAGTAATAATTCGACAAGCAATTATATGGCAGATATAGCAAATGAAAAACAGTCTGAGAAAGACTCTGGGTTTTAAGTGGTTCAGAGCACACAAGACTCCTACTCCACTGTTCTGCTCTTCCAGCAGCAAATCCACTAAGGATACTTTTACAATATCTGAATCACTAAGATTCTTTCAAGACCCGCAGTCTTGGAATTTTAGTTCACAAAGAACTTTACAAGTCTAACAGACTTGGTTACACTAGTTCACAAAGAACTCTTCTGGATTGATGTATTTTTGGATGTGCTACTAAGTTGCTTATTAGCTTCACTTTTCGAAGGACTTAGTAGCAATGCAAGATTTCTTATGAGTTTGATCTTTTTCCCTTCTTGCGTTTTTCTTTTTGTGCAGTGCACTTTTTTTCTTTTGCTGATCTTAGTATATAAGAAGTTAGGGCTTCAGTTTTCTCCCCGTTGGACCATCTGCTTGAGCTTGTATTTCTTCCCGTTACCTCACAGAGGAGAGCTGATGTATATTATATTAATATAGCTCATTAAAGCTCTGATGAGACTTTATTAGATCTGACTTGTTAGTTCATAGAAGGTTGTTTTCTTTTTCCTTTGGGACAGATATGTCAGTCGTAGGTTCCCACCAACTTTTATAGAGTCGTTTGGTCCTTCCAAACTATAGGACTGATAGTACACAATCCTCTGACTTTTCTGTCTTGAAAGTCTTCTTTCTATTCCATAGTGCGCTTGGGTTAGACTCCTGACTTTTCTGACTTGATCGAGTTGCAGAGGCTTCCTTTTTGGTTACTTTGATGAAGATTGAATGCTTGAATAGAATGGTTCCTGATCTGAGAATCAAGATGTCTCTTGCCTATTTGCTCAACGACCTTATGTGATCAAATCTACGAATATCCTTGTTGATGTGATTGATCTGTAAAGGATCATCTCTTACTGATCATCGTAAAGTTTACTCAACTGTTAGACTGTTGATCGTAGAGTTCGATTTAAGGTTTCTCGTAAAGAACATAGTCTGTTTGGTCGTAGAGTCTTCTGGACCACAATCGTAGAGTCCATTCTACGATTGGTTGCCTTGATCGTAGAGTCTGATCAAATCGTAGAGTTTCCTTGACACAAATCGTAGAGTTCATTCTACGATTTTATTACACCAACAGATCAACCTAACAGTTTTGATCTATCTAAGTCTTAGTACACCACAAAAGACTTTTATACAATTTAACAAGAGATCAACCTAACAGTTTTGATCTTATCTAATACAGCCCTTGTACATTATTTCTTATCATCAAATTTAATCATTCAATGATCAACAATCATCATCATGATTCTAAAAGCATTGCTCAACAACTATGGGTTTATCACAATTAATAATTCTATTAACTATGGATAAAAAAAATGTCTTTGTATAAATAAACTTTTGTTAATAAATGAATAAGATTACAAAGTACATGCTACATCATATATATATATACACACACACACACACACACACCAAGACATCATCCTTTGGGCTAGGGTTTGGGCTCTTAATTAATTGTTTCATTGCGCTTCTATACACTTTCTATTGGACCTCATTTCACTAATTGATTGGGTCAATAATTCTTTACAACATTTAATTAAGTTAGGCTTGCTATTTAAATCTCACCAATTTAGCCCAAACCCAAACCTACATAATTGATTGGGCCAAATTTATGTCCATAAGTCAATCCCCAACCTAGCTAGGGTTAGAGTCATGTAGTTAGGGTTTTGGTAACTAGATTAGGTTAACCTAACTAGTTATTAACTTAACCAGTTCAAATAGGGTTTTTCATTTCTAATTACATCCTAATCCACTTAGTTAGGATTTAAACAATTTTTGATTCTCATATTTTTGAATAGTGTATATGTTGTCGTATATCATATAAACATTATCCGTGAATGTGAAATTTTGAAAAGTATTTTCCGCGTTAATTTTGGAAAAAATATTTTTCTTTCACAATTCATTAACACTTAAAATGCATCACATAACACATCAATTAGATCATATAATTTTTTTTATTAATCATTAACGATCATATTACAACTGCTACAGAATTCCGGATCATTACAATAACCAATTATTTGTATTTTTTGAATTTAAAAACATTAAACATGTAATAAATACAATTCGAACTTGAGCACCTCACGAACTACTCGAGAACTAATCGAACCAAACTGAATCTGAACTGTTCACGAATAAAGTTGAACCGAACTACAAGGTTCGCGAACATGTTCGATCAAGCAATCGAACGTGATACCATATACCAACTTGACGTGATAAGTTAATCAAATAGAACTTGAACCGAACTGAACCTATTAGCAGACAGTTTGGTTCTGTTGCAGGCCTACATGGGGGCATGTTGATTAAACAAATAGATCCTAGATAAACATAACATCCACTACGAAAAAATAGGTTATTTCTGACTCATTAAATTGCTCAATTACCACATGACACCCACATGGCTCATCAACAATATACATAACAAATATTTCAAAGATCAAACCCAAGTCTAATCTTTGAACACCAAGAGTTTCAAAGATCATTTTACTTAGGGTTTTAAAACAATACATATAGCTTGCTTTAAAAATCCTTCTGAGCATCATATAGGCTCTTTTTGTAATTGTACCAAACTAGATCTTTTTAATCACTCTTAAAACTACAATATACATATATAGATCTTTTAAATATACTCACTCAAGTGAGGTTTCTCCTTAAACATATAACTAGCAAAACTAGGGTTTTCACCAAATATATACATAGTTTATATCAAAAACCATTATGAGCTTAATCATTCTCATTTTTCAAACACATCAAAAAAGATGATTTACATATCTTGTAGATCTATGAGATACATCCATGGATCTTCAGCATACACCACCAAATAAGTTTTTATTTTAGAAAACATTCCAATCACAACTAGGGTATTAAAACAACCAACTAGGGTTTTTATCGAAAACATGTTTTTGACCACATAATCTAACTTTCATGCTATCAACCATACATAAACACATAACACCATCAAACCTGTATCCTTAAATCTTGGATCCATCATGATCCACCATAAATAATACAAAATCTCACACAAAAACATTAACTAACAAAACATAACTCAAAGTTAACTAAAGTTGGGGTTTAGAGAACTTTTAAACCTCTTAATGGCTTTCTTCCTTCTTGCTAGGTAACTTAGGAGACTTGGATGATCCACCTTAATATCTAAATTATCTTCTTGCTTCACTCATAGGGTTTCTCTCTTTCTTTTCTCCTTTAGCTCTCAAGCTCTCTCTCAATTTTTCTCTGTGACGCCCCCAAATCCAGGTACTCTTACCTCGGACTTAGTGCTCACGATCTAAACATCCAAACACATCTAAACAACATATAATACTAGTGCGGAAATAAATAAACATATGTTGTTTATTACAAAGGGTCTACTAGAACTCCCAAGGTCGTTAACCTTAAACAAAACATCATGCATAAACAAAGATTACATAATTTAATAATTAAAATAATTACAACGATAGCTACTCCTTAGCTTTGCCCTTGCCTTTGTCTGGCCTACCCCTTTCCGGGTTTTCTGGCTTAACTGCAAAAATTTAATTAAGCAAGAATGAGCAACAAATTTGCTCAGCAAGTATGAAAAGAAATCATGCTATAATAATTGAACAATAATATAAATTAAAGCTTCTTTTATGCCTTCAACAATTGAACAATAATTGTGAAGAAATATGACAATGGATATATCATCAACAATAATAACTGACCGAATTAACATGCTGAGTGGTTATACAAAATCATGAACATACTTCGGAAAGTTAACAGTCGAAGGAACTGATAACAATCTCAACTATCAAGCACTTAAGGGGATCAGCCTCTTGTACTTGAAATATTGTGCACAACATTCTGCTACGTCGGTTTAAAGATTACCGATCAACTTCCCCTATTTAGGGTTGTTCATCTCAGTCTAACATTTTGATTTCGTCCCATATCAAATGGTTTAGACTAGCTTCAATGAATAATTAAAGATTCAATAAATGAATTAAACTCTCAGTCTAGCTGAACAAATAGCTTAGACTTGTTCTCAAAGAATTAATTTCTTTAACAATATACATTAGTTCAATAATTGAACAACATGCGATAAATGATTATCAATAGAATTTATGATTGAAATCAACAATAAAGATTTAATCTTATAATAATAATCGTACTCAAATATTAGAGTAGGGTAAGGTACTTGCCTTTCTCGTGACTCACGACACGCGAAATTAAAACACGTTTCTCTCGTAAACCTAATCATTATTAAATGATTTAACTATTAGTACTAACCTAATAAATATAGTTAGCACACAACATCACATAATACACATAGGTATCACATAACACAACTATTATGTTATTTTAATGTCTCTTGAACAAATAAATTATATAAAATAATTTATTTGAGTATTACTTAATTAATTATTTAATTAATCAAGCCATATAGATATTTTTCAAAAATACCAAACTGAATTATTGTTTTTTTTTATATATTTACTGTAAATCATTAGAATTTTTTTTTTCATGCACAGGATAATTTTTCTGTAATTTTTCAATTTTGTTTACTATTTTTAAATAGGCCAAAACTGCTCAAAACTGTAATATTTATTAAAAATCGAAAATTTATCAGAAAAATCTAAAACTTGGTCGATAGCTTTATTAGACCATAATTAATATCCTGTAAAGATTTCATAATTTTTGGAGCAATAAAACTCAACTTATGGCAGTTTTTGTTTTTAAAACCGAAAATTTCACTAAGTCACTACAACCTCATCCATGACTTCATTTTTGGACTGGAGCTTTATTTTAACATATATTTTCATAGTCCAGGAGCCTATAATTTTTAAAGTCCGTTTAATGGTCCAAAACAGTCCGGGAAATTTTTGGACAGAATGTTTTTAGCTGTTTTCGGGTTTGGACAGTTTTACGGTAACAATTATTAAAAATCACTCGCAACTCGAAATCACGTCAATCCAATTGGGTTTCCTTGTAAACTTAAAGATCTATCACCTAGTGTCCTCGAATTTTCAAAACAAGTTACAGTTTAAACCCGGTTACTGTTAACATCAGACTTTCTACAGTGACATTTTTCAGATTTTGCACGTTTGTTCAAAAATTCATGTCGCGCTCGTTTTAAATTGTTTTGACGCGATACCAACTAGGTTTTGTTCGAAACTTATACCCTTAACATCGTAGCACACAAATACCTCCCACAACCAACCATGGTATAGCATAAAATACATCATAACCTACTATATCTAAGGGTTTAGAGTATTATACCTCTTCGATTTGGATGCTAACTTGCGTTTCCTTCCGTAGTATGAAACGTACATCCACACACCACCTAGATCCACCTTGGAAATGGCTTCTCCTAGCTTTGATCCACCCAAAATCCTTCACTTGTGCTTGAACTTGGTAAGTTGAACTTAACTTAATTGAACTCACTTTCTCACTCACTATTCAAACTCACAACTCAATGAGTTAACTCACTAGACTCTCAACCTCAATATAGAAGAATACTTGCTATTTCACAAAATCTTACAACAAATGAGCCCACTCTCTATTTATAGGCCACAAACCTATGCATACACACATTGTATCTATACAATCCAACTAATAATTACTCCTTTTTCCAATCCTTATTCCTCTAGTTTAGGACTTAGTTAGTCCTTTTTAATTGCCAACAAGCAAGCTAAGACTACACTCAACCTCCAATATAGCAAATCAAGTAACATTGAATAATTTCTGGGTTGAAGCCATCAGCACGGCATGCTACACCCAGAACAGGTCACTCATTCACTCAACATTAAAGAAGATTCCATACGAATTATAGAAAAAAAGAAAGCCAAATATAAGCTACTTTCATGCGTTTGGCTGTCTGTGCTACGTACTCAACAATGGTAAAAAGCATCTAACCAAATTACAACCAAAGTCAGATGAAGGAATCTTTCTTGGATATGCTACGGATAGCAGAGCATACAGAGTGTTCAACAAGGAATCTTTAACTGTCGAAGTCTCCATCCATGTCACATTCGATGAATCAGATCCAGAAAAGAAAGGCTCAATACTTAACAATTCATCAGAAATCAACTCAACGATTGGAGAACTCAAAATCGTAGAGTCAGACTCTACGATCATGGAACCAACAACAGAAATCGTTGAGCCAGAAAAGGAAATCTTAGAGTTCACCTCGAAAGACATTAGAACTCTACGACCAGGACAAGAAGTTGATTTGGAAAAGCTCAGGCAAGAAGGCACCAGAACAAATGTTCCTAGCAGGATAAAATGGACCAAGGATCACACTCAAGATCTAATAATTGAAAATCCAAATGCCGGAATCAAGACAAGAGCTGCAACTTCAAATGAATGCTTCTACCTAAGCTTTCTCTCTCAAGTAGAACCCAAGAAGATCGAAGAAGCCTTAGGAGACTCAAGTTGGATAGAGGCCATGCAAGAGGAGCTAAATCAATTTGAAAGAAGCAAAGTTTGGAGATTAGTTGCCAAACCTCAGCATAAACCATTCATTGACACCAAATGGGTCTTCAGGAACAAAATGGATGAAAATGGTGTGATTACAAGGAACAAAGCAAGACTGATGGCCAAAGGCTATTCTCAAGAAGAAGGAATTGACTACGATGAAACCTATGCTCCAGTAACCAGACTAGAAGTCATAAGGATCTTCCTTGCCCATGTTATTCACATGAAGGTCAAAGTCTTCCAAATGGATGTTAAGAGTGCATTTCTGAATGGAGAACTTTAAGAAGAAGTCTACGTGGAACAACCTCCAGGTTTTATTAATCCAACATTTTCAAATTATGTTTATAAATTAGATAAAGCATTATATGGTCTAAAACAAGCTTCTAGAACATGGTATGAAACCTTAAATAACTTTCTTATTGAAAAAAGATTCACTAGAGGAAGAGTAGATACTACTCTATTTTTAAGAAAACATAAGGATAAAACACTGCTAGTTCAAATTTATGTGGATGATATTATTTTTCGTTCTTTGGATGAAAAACTATGTGAAAGATTTGTCAAGCTTATGCAGAGCAAGTTTGAGATGAGCATGATGGGAGAACTCAACTTCTTCCTCGGACTTCAAGTAAAGCAGACTGATAAAGGCATCTTCATAAACTAAGCCAAATACATCAAAGATTTATTAAAGAAGTATGGCATGAAATCTGCAACTGTCATAAAAACTCCTATGCCACCTGTCACTAAGCTTAACAAATATGAGAATGGTAAAAACACTGATATCACTCAGTACAGAGGTATAATAGGCTCACTCTTATACCTAACTGCTAGTCGGCTAGATATAATATTTGCTACATGTATATGTGCTAGATTTTAGGATAACCCTAAAGAGTTTCATCTAATAGCTGTAAAAAGAATTTTCAAATATCTTAAAGGAACTCCAAACTTGGAATTATGGTATCCCAAGGAGTCTTCCTTTAATCTAATAGGATATTCAGATGCTGACTATACAGGATGCAAAATAGACAGAAAAAGTACAAGTGGAACTTACTAGATGCTTGGCAGCAGACTTGTATCTTGGTTCAGTAAGAAGCAAAACTTAGTATCAACATCAATTGTAGAAGGTGAATATATAGTCGCAGGTAGTTGCTGTGCACAAATCCTATGGATGAAGACTCAGCTTGCTGACTATGGGTTTGAGCTTAATTTAATCCCTATATACTGTGATAATACTAGTGCAATTGCCATAACTTATAACCCTGTCATGCATTCAAGAACTAAGCACATAGATATAAGATATCATTTCATTAGGGATCATGTACAAAATGGTAATATATCACTACACTATATCCTAACTGAAGAATAACTAGCAGGTGTATTTACAAAATCTTTAGATGAATCAAGATTTAATAAACTAATAAGTGAGTTAGAAATGTTAAATCTAGACTCTTGATATATGTTTCATATTTTGGAAGCTACTAACTCTGCAGGAAGAAAAGTGTTCAAGGAATAAAGTAAAGGACAAGTTCGTAGAGTTCACTCCACGATCATCAAGCCAAGGATTGTAGAGTATGCTTAGGATCGTAGAGTACGCTTAAGTTTGTAGAGCCCACTCAACGATCGTCAAAACAAGGATTGTAGAGTACACTACAAATCGTAGAGCTCACGCAACGGTTGCCAAGCCAAAGATCACAGAGTACATCCCTGTCATAAAACTAACTCAACGACCATCAAAATAAAGGATCGCTGTGTCAAGAAGGATCGTAAAGCTCAGGAGAAGACAAAGGGCAAAATGGTCATCAACAAACTAAAAGTGCTCCTATCAAAACTTGACACGCGTCTCAGCAAACATAGAGGGAGGTTTTAAATACTTTAAAAACTGCGCGTCATTCATTATTTTTCAAAAATCAAAAACCTAAACCTCTTTATCTCTCTCTCGAAAATCCAGAACCCTAAAGTTTCAATACTCAGTTAAATCATTCTTCCTGTTTCAGAAAAATAATCAAATGGCGCCTGCTCAAGTCATTTCTGGAAACGAACTAAACTTCGAAACCTTCACAACAGCAGATAAAAAGTACTGGAGGATAATCCATTTGCTAGAAAGGGCTGGCCTTCGAGAAGCCTTGGGAACAAACATAAGAGTCCTATCAAAGCTAGTTCGAGAATTCTATACGAATGGAACCTATGAAAATGGAACCCTAACCACCACGGTTAGAGGGGTTCAGTTCAACCTTACCTCTGAAGAAATAAACCTAGCTCTAGGTTTTAAACATGGGGGCCTCACAACTCTTAACCTAGTGAGTGCAGAAGAGGGCCTAAAAAGAATGCCCCACAAGAAGAATCCTGAACTAAGAGGATTGAAGAAGAAAGAGTTTCCCCAGAAGTATGAATTTCTGGCTGACATCGTTGGAAAGTGCCTCCTCTACAAGGACTCCGCTCACGACTCTGTCAGGGAGATCCAACTAAAGATAATGACAGCCATAGTAAAGAACATGAATATCAACTTTGGCTCCTTACTAGTTGAATGGATCGGGAACTGGATCCAAAATGCAAAAAAGGCGAAGGGCGTCAGAAAAATGCCCTATGAGATATTCATAAGCATTCTCCTTTAATCTGTTTTGGGGGATAAGATTGAGCCCGCAGAAGGAGAAGTCCTCAATGCTAATAAGAGGATGACCCAAAGACTATTCGAAAACTAGAAAAGGAACCCAGTTGAGAATAGAAAACTATCCCGATCTGGGGATAGTGAAGGAACACAAAGTGGAACTAGGCCCTCACACATGAAGATCATGTCCGCATAAGCAGAGTCTCAGGAGGTCAGCAGGCTATCTCCTGGTCTGATCAGGAAGAGGAAAGGAAAGAAAGCCTTTGAGATCCAAAGACCTCAAGGATCATCAAATGAAGCCTCTGACGTTGCTCCTATGGAGAAGGCTGACACGGAGGATGAAGAATTAGATCAACAAAGGGAAACTCGCAACAAACATCAGGCTGGGGAGGTCACTTCAGCAGAGCCAAGGCCAAAAAGAAGAAGGCTAGTGAAATTAGCCGATCAAATAACTAAAAAAGGCTCAATAACTGGAGGGGAGCTACCTGAAAAATCAGTCGCTGCTCCAGTTGAGAGGGAGCCATTTGAAGTAATTGAACCAATGGGTACTCAAACTGAGGGGGAGCCATCAGTAGTTCCTAAGCCAGCAGATGCTCAGACTGAGGGAGAGATTCAAGAAGACATTTCAATCCCTTTAGCCACAATAAATAATGATGAAGAGGATGACATCGAAATAGTGGCAGTCGGAAGAAATGAACAAAGGCACCTCAACTACAACTGCCTGCTAAAGTTATTACCACTGATGCCATTCCACCAAGCCTTGGTATACAATTCATGGGATCAACTCTTCTGGACCTCCAAAGCTTATCCCAATGTATTAATTTTGGCTCAAGGCTATCCACAAAACCTATTCTTTGCCCAAAAGATGCTTTTAACCAACTCATTCTCACATTCTTTAGGGCAAAAGGTACACTTCATCCCTCTCACATTGATACAAAATCATACACCTGCCTGGACCTTCAATTATTTTGAGGAGCTGTCTAACGTAAGCACTGGAATAAGTTTTACGTCCAACTCTACTCAAGTCGTAGAGTCCCGACACTCTACGGCTAGTGGTCAAGAAAGCTTAAATGATCAAGACGTAGAGTGCCCTCAAAACTCTCCTCAAACCCCGCCTATTACACACACAATACCTCCTACTCAACCTTTCCTACCTCCAATACTTCTCCTCACACAAGAAGATATTCCCTCAACCCTCAACCTCTAATCATGAATACTTTCACATTCCAAGCTTCATGGCTGACTAGGGGCAAACAACTAAACTCTTCCAAGAAATTCTACAAAAGATATCTCTGTTTCCTACTACTGAGGGCTTAATGGACCTTATGAGCTATATGCAAGCAGAGATACAAAAAGATCTGGCATCCACGTCCCACAACATTCAACGAAGAATAGACAATGTCGTTACTGCTGCCAACGATCTTTCTCAAAATTTGAGAAAATAATTCTCCACAAGATTGAAGCAGATAACGGAAGCTGTTTCTGAAACTCTCAAGGAAAAGGACAAAAAGTTTATGGAAGCAATGGCCAATCATCATAAATCCATCAACTTTCTTCAACAAACCAATGTTAAATCTATAGCTCTTCTCGCTGATCAGCTCTTCGAAATGAAGCAATCCCTCAGAGAACAAGCTCTACAATCAGATACAACTCTATCAGTGGTCAAGCAGAAACAAATCCTAATTGAAGAACGACTTCAAGATCATCGCAATGATGTAACTGCCACCCAGACTCAACTTCAAGAACTTGTTCAGGGTGTGCAGGAGCTATCGGCTGAGGTGACCAAAATTAATGATACCAACAAGGGGGAAAAAAGAACGAGCACAGAACACAGTAGCAAAAGAGGAAAAACACCTCAAGGGATGAGAATGGTTCAAACGTCGATACAACCTCCTAGATTTGAGACAGTACCATCTCATCCCAGACAGGTCTCAACAGCAAGACATTCTTCTTCAACTGTGGGACCATCCAGCTCTCAAGCATGGCTCCAAGTGAAAGAAGAAGAAGCTATGCAAAGGGAAGAAATGAAACTGAAAAGAGCAAAAGAGGAAAGGAGAGCACTCTTTAGGCAAGGGCAGGAAGATGAGAGAAGAAGGTCTCCTAGGAAAAAGCATGAAGATGAAAGAAAGAGACCTACTAGTAGGAGGAGATAACTTTTTGTTTCTTTGTTATATTCTATTTACACTCATTGTTCAACTAACTATACATCAATAAAATTCATATTTTTTAAATTAGAGAATACAACTGCTCACTGTATGTTAGGCATTCACTTACTCATATGCATTTGCCAAATTAAGTTGTTCAAATTACGTTCTGCTATTTATGTTGTCATCATCAAATAAGGGGAGATTGTTAAACATTGCATGTTTGATTTGATGATAAGATCTAAAGTGTTAAATGCATTCAATAGTAATGTAAGACCCCGAATTTTATGAAATATAAAATTTAATTTTTCTTCATATATATTTTTTTTCCTGAAAATGTAAGTGGTTAAATTAACGAAATTGAAAGTTAAGGATGTTATGTGTAAATTTTATTTTGTCGGACAATATTCGTTTTGTCGGGGAATATTCGGGCCGTACGACGGCGCCGAAATAACTAATTATTGGTGGACCCCACAACGGAATATCTGTCGGATATAGAAAACGACAGAAGTAACCTTTTTAAATAAAAATAGTCAACGGTGTTAACTGTTAAAATACCGGTGATAAAAGAATAGTAGCATACGGTAATTTATGGTATTTTCTGTAGCACACGGTACTCTACAGTAGCACACGGTATTGCACAGTGTCTCATATTATTGACACCGTAACTGTTACGCATCATTTCATCAATAATTGTCATTGCATAATATTTTATATTATCAATTCAATTATTGTTGTTACACAGTATTTTGCATTATTGATTCAATAATTATCATTACACTGTAGTTCATATCATCGAGTCAATAATTGTTGGTGCACTGTAGTTTAAAATTATTGAATCTAATAATTGTCACAGTAGCAAATACACTATAATTTATATTATTAAATTAATAAAAATATGTAACGTGTTTCTTACATTATTATGGTAACATTATTTTATATGTTGGACTCACAGGAAGAATAAATAAATAAAAAAATAATTAATTTTACTATTTGAAATAGTAACGTGAATAGTGACGTGAATAGTAACGTGAATAGTAAGTGAATAGTAAGAAACATGTGGGACCCACTGTGGGGCCCACACGAAATGTGAGAAATGTGTTTGCTGGGAATGGGTTGGTGGAGGCTGCGCAGCAGCCTCTGCTGAATTTTTTTTCTGTTCACCTACCACGCATAGTAACTTCTTTTCTCCTATAAATAGCTTGCTGAACTGAATAGAAAAATCACACCTAAAACATAAAATTTTTCTATAAGAATTTTATGAGTTTTCTCTGATAATAGTAAGGCTATTTTGAGTGTTTGAAAGCCAAAAGGAGTGCAGGAATTTTTCAAGTAAGTCTTTTATTAAAGAGTAGTAATTTTATAAATTCCTATTTTTCACGGTATTCACAAATCTTCCTTTAGAAGACTCTTCTTTGAGAAGATTCATTTTTAAAAGCTTTCTTTGGAAGATTTATTTTGGAATATTATTTTTAAAACTATTTTAAAGTTGGTATTTTATACTACAAAAATTATGTTAAATATATATAATTTTGATAGTTCATAATATATGAGTTATCATACACCTTGAAGTTTACATGTTGTAATTACTAATTTTATTATAAATATATAGGTTGATCAATCTCATTTAAATCAATATCCAGTCACGTGTTAAGGTAAGAAATGTCATTTTTTTTACACTCTTGAATTTGCTACGGTAAGGGATATTATTTTCTTTCATACTCCTGAACCGAAACTTATTATGGAACTATTGCTTCTATAATTCCTGAAAATATTATATGTTCCATAATAGTTGAACTTCATTATTTCAACTGAACCTTCCTATTTTCTGAATCTTTCTATTGAACTGTAACCGTTATTCTGAACTGAGAATCTTGAATAACATTTTTAAATTTCACTCCACATCATGTTGACAATTTGGACATTATTTGAATCTGCCCAAAGTAAACTTCCGATACTTATTGTTTATCCTGTTTCTTCTGTTCATCAATTGTATCACTATTATTTGTACTAATCATAAAGAATCAAGCTGTTGTGAATATCTGTGGCCGGGGGCACAGATGTGATATATTTGTTGAACAGATGATAGGTTAAAGGCGATATAATAGGTTAAAGGCGATACATCTGTTCGGTGTCTTTTATGACACGCGGTGAAAGTTCTCTTTGGCCCGTAGTGCATAGATGAACTGTTGTTTGGTATGATTATGACCAAAGGCTGAATCTGGTATAATCATGACCGTTGGTGTTATATTGAAAGTTCTCTTTGGCCCGTAGTGCATAGATGAACTGTTGTTTGGTATGATTATGACCAAAGGCTGAATCTGGTATAATCATGACCGTTGGTGATATATTGAAAGTTCTCTTTGGCCCGTAATGCATAGATGAACTGTTGTTTGGTATGATTATGACCAAAGGCTGAATCTGGTATAATCATGACCGCTGGTGCTATATTGAATATCTTTGGCCCGTAGTGCAAAGATGAACTGTTGATTTGCATGATTATGACCAGGAACTGTGAATTTTTATTATCATGACTAATGGTATTTCAGATGATAAAAGTCGATGATGTTTTTACTAAAAAAGAAAAGCGAGTGGATATTATATCTGCATTATTCTTCTAATAGATTACTCATTCCGCTGCTATTATTGTTCTGAACATTGTTCAAGAATTTAATTGAAGTTTTTGATATACACCTTGTATTCTGTTGTATTCTATCAAGAACTCAACTGTTGAAGGCTAATGATAATTTATTCGTCATTATCTTAGTCATGATATTTCTTACTGGGCTATTTGAGCTCACCCTTTCTTTTGTTCCATTGTTTTTCAACAGGAGATGAAAACGTAACGGGGTCTAGCTGGGGAATGGAGTGAGAGTCCGAGGAATAGCTATCGTAGTCTTCACGTATTATAAAATAGTGAAGACTTAGTTGTGTATTATTGCTGTACGTTGTGCTTTGTTGTAATAATTTTGTTGTAGTCTTTTGACGACTCAAGTTTGGGCTGTGTGGGCCTAGATTTGGGGGCGTCACAAGTAAAGTTGTAAAGTCATTTGATTGTTTATGATGTACAAGGGCTTAGATAGATAAGATCAAAACTGTTAGCTTGATCTTTTGGATATGAATGTATTGAGTTGTAAAGTCCTTTGGTTATTTATGATGTACAAGGACTTAGTTAGATATGATCAAATTTGTTAGGTTGATCTTATGTTATATCTGTTTAGTCAGTCTGTTCGTAGAGTGGACTCTATAATTTGCTACAAAGAAGACTCAACGACTAAGTTTGTTCGTAGAGTGGACTCTACGATTCTATTTCAGAAAAACACTACGATCAAGGAAGAAGCCCAAGCATAGAACGGACTCTACGACCAACAGAGTACCGTAGAGTAAAACTCTATCGTAGGATTAAGCAAACAAGAGACATTTAAGCAGCACTACGATCAAAAACCTAAAAGTTCTGATGACTCTTCTCTTGTCCTATAAGACAGAAGCAACTTCGTCAAGAAAAACAATCTACATCAGTGTGTCAGATAAACCTCTGCCAATAGCCTAAAGTCAGAAATATCAGAGGACTGACCAAAGCGTACTATGCAACAGAGAGAAGACTTTTAAGGCAGTAAAGTCAGAATATGGTGTCCTATCAGCCATATTTTTATGGAGGACCAAACGACTCTATGAAAGTTAGTAGAAACCTACGACTGTAATGTCTTGTCCCAAGAAAAAAAAAAGGAAACGCCTTTTTGGACAGTATTTGCAGGTCAATTAATTCATCGTCAGAGCATTAATGAGCTAAATGAATAAAATATTCAACAGCTCTACATTATGAGGTAACAGACAGAAATTAAAGAGAAGAGCAGATTTCAAATGGGAAGAAATCAAAAGCTTCTATATGAGAAGCCCAGATTCAATATTCAAAGAGACAAGCATTACATAAGAAAGAAAAATATACGCAAGAGTTCAAAAAGATCAAACTGAAAGGAATCTTGCCTCGCTACTAAGTTCTTCAGAAACTTATGCTAAATGAAACTTAGTAGCACACCAAAATCATCACTACTCACGATAAGAGTTCTTAATGAACTAAAGTATTCAAGTCTGCTGGACTTGAAGAGTTCTTAGTGAACTAGAGTTTCAAGACTGCTGGTCTTGAAGGAATCTTAGTGATTCAAAAATTGTAATAGTATCCTTAGTGAATTTGTTGCTCAAGGAGCAGAACAATGGAGTAGGAGTTTTGTGAACTCTAAACCACTTAAAATCTGGTGTCTTTCATCTTGTGTTTATTAACTGCTATATCTGCTTGTTGAATTATTACATTAACATTTTTAAGAAAGGGTAACTAAATCATATTCCGTTGTGCTAAGATTTTTGATTAATAATTCATTCTTTCTTAAAACCGCAATAAAGAAAAAGTTTTAAAGAATCTATTCAAACCCTCCCCCCCCCCCCCCCCTTCTAGATATATTTCATGTCATTGGGAACTAACATCTATTTTATGTGTTAATTTAGAGTAATACTGTAGTGTGTATGAATATTTATAATCTATAATTATAACATTTAAATGGTGTTTATAACATTTATAACACTTGTTAAATTATACATTTTAGATGTATTGTAATACTATATATAACTAGAATAAGGGAAAAAATAATGAGTTTTAAAGTATAGTTCATTAATAAATGAATATTAATTTATTTATTTTTAATATATACAATAATCAATGCTCTAAATTACAATTCAAATAAGTTTGTATTATTTTTAAAATCCTAAATTCAAAATGAATACCCTACTTATTAATGTTTAGATGTCCATTAATAAGTAGATGTCCGTTTTATGTGTTAATTTTGAGTAATACTGTAATGTGTATGAATATTTGTAATCTATAATTACAACATTTAAATGATATTTATAATAATTGTTAAATGATATATTTTAGATATATTGTAATACTATATATAACTAGAATAAAGGGAAAAAAATAATGAGTTTTAAAGTATAGTTCATTAATAAATGAATGCTAATTTATTTATTTTTAATAAATATAATAATCAATGCTCTAAATTATAATTCAAATAAGTTTCTATTATTTTTGAAATTCTAAATTTTAAAATGAATGCTCTACTTATTAAAATTTAGATGTCCATTAATAAGTTAATGTCCATTTTATGTGTTTAGAGTAATACTGCAGTGTGTATAAATATTTATAATCTATAATTATAATATTTAAATAATATTTATAACACTCGTTAAATGATCCAAAAGTTATATTATAACTCTTGTTAAATGATATTTATAATATTTATAACACTTGTTAAATGATACATTTTAGATATTTTAACTTTATAATGGTAAAAATCCATTAACTATATATGCTTAAAAAAATTTATTTCAGTTTATTAATATTATAATAATAGTGTTATTTCCTAATTTTTAGAAGTGAAATGATATATTTTAAAAATAATTTTCGTAAGATAGTGAAAAATAATTATTATATAAGGAATGTCACTTAAAAAAATTTATTTTGCTTATATATATATAAGTTATTCGAATACGCATTTTGAATAAGGATCCGAATTTAGATATCGAATTTTAGATATCTGTCGGATATATTATAATTAAATGTTAAACAAATATGAATACATCTATATCCGTATTCGTATCTGTTTATTTACACATACTTTTAAACTGAATACGAATATATATATATATATATATATATAAATAATATCTATTTTTGTTAATATAAATATAAACAAATATAAAATTTTCAATTATCATTTACGCCCTAATTATACCTGTAGATAGATGTCATAGTAAAAGCAACCTGGCAAACTACACGGTACATACTGTTCAATTGGAGTACTTGTTTTGTGTATTAGCGTGAAAACCAAAAAGAAATTTGGGGTTGAATACGGGTCAACGGCACGTGTCCGTCACGGAGCTGACTGCTGAAAAGCCTGTTAGCTGCTTAATTAATTAATTAATTATACATATATCTATAATAAAATATAACCTATTTTAAATTCAAAATATAACAATGGTTAAGATCTTTCAATTTTAATCTAATAGCTCATATTTTATCTCATAAATACAATTTTCCCCCAAATCAACACTCAATTTCACACCCATTCATTCAAATTTGAATTCAAAATAATAATAACATCTCACACACACACAAATTTCATCCAAAATCAAATTCACCACTACATAATAATAATAATAATAATAATAATAATAATAATAACAATAACAATAACAATAACAATAATAATAATAATAATAACTACAACAACAACAACAACAATAACAATAATAATAACAACAACAACAACAATAATAACAATAATAATAATAATAATAATAATAATAATAATAATAATAATAATAACAACAACAAAAACAAAATAACAATAATAAGAATTATTGTGGTGGTGTTGTAAATTATAATAATTGTTATGTGTGATTGTAAGTTATTTTAAGTTATAAAATATCTTTAAGTAATGTAATATTTTTCGAATTTTAATCTAATCTCTAAGTAAGTACCTTCAAGTACGAACAATTACTAATATTTTATATTCCAAGAAAAAATGAACCCTCCTCTAAACGCTAAATCTTAAACTCCTAAGACTCCAAACTTTGTCGTATCAAAACTTAGGACTTCCATTCATTCAATGAAACTACCTTTACATTTTTTATTGAATTTATGTTCGTTTAATGACAAAATTATTCTCTCAAATTTGGTTGAAAATTAATTTATCATTCAAAATTTTAAAATTGTCAATTAATTCTTTTAAATATTTTAAAATAACAATTATGTTCTTTTTTATTGATCCGACCAATTTTCTTGTCGAAGATAAACACGTGTCATTAAATTGTAGATTATTTACGAATTAAATATGAATTTGAAATATTGTATATGACTTGACTACTTTTTAAGTATTTTGACCTTATAAATACATTCTCCAATCTTATTTGATTTTATTTAAGTATTTATTGTCTAAATAATAATATTCTCCATTTTTTTCATCAACATTTAAAATTCAAAAATCAATAACAAACTAAATATTTTTTTAAATAACAATGACAAAATAAGTATATAATTAAATATTTTTTTATAAATCTAAATTACAAAATTATAAACAAGATTAGAAAAAAAAATACTCAAAAAACAAAATTCAATAACAAAGAATAGAAGCTCATCAGCTCATCTTGTTCTTCGAAAAAAAAAAAACAGATCCAGTCGAGAACAACGGGGACAACCACAATCGTAGGGAAATGGATAGGCACTTGCAAAACGTCTTCCTTTTACTCTTTTTTCCCCTTTCTATTCTTTGTTTTCCGGCGAGTTTCAGGCGGCACGATTTTCTCTCTATTCTTTTGTTTTCCGGCGAGCTTCAGATGATGAAAATGGGTGGTGGTGGGACTGCTATTCGCGATTCCCTTGTTGGTTATCTAAAGTCCAATCCAAACAAAATGGTGATACCCGCGACAGCACAACCAGCTCCAACGATGATGTCGAAGGCGCTGGCGGCCATTGTAGCTCTTTAGCATCACGATTTTATGCCGGGCTTGGTGATTGTTTCCGTCTATGTTTTGAGTGGCTGTGAGAATGGTTCCCATCACCTCTCCATCCCTTCCCGACATCCTCCCAAAACTCCTCAAATCCTCCCTGGCCGATTTCGATCCGACCCTAAGATTTACTTTGGAATTTTTTTGTGGTTAATTAGTTGGTCCTCGCATACACATGCTAAGCGCGAAAAATAAAAGTAAATTTTATTTGTTTATATATTTACACAGAATTCAATACATGAGATTCATTAGTATATTATTTTTTTATGCATTGAATTCAATGCAAATACATAAATAAATATTATTATACATTGTTTTCAACGCTTAGAATGTGCCCTTAGGACACATTCTAAGAAAATCCTTAGTTTAATTAGCAAGTTAAATTGTATTGTATTTATAATTTTATTCTTTGTATTTGTGCAATTACTTTTTTGCCCTCATAATAATAGCTTTAGAAAATAAATTTAAAGTATTTTTTGGAATTTTATACGATTAAATACGGTCAATATACGTTTTAGATAGTCAAACAATATTTTCGACAATAAATTGACCAAAGTGGAACAAAATTATTATTTTAAAATACTTTGAGATATTGATTGATGATTGTCAAACTTTGAGGGACAAATTAATATTTCACCAAACTTGGGGGATAATTTTTTTCATTAGCCTATATATTTATATACAGATTCAAAGTGTACATTTAAAAAAATATTTAAATATAAAGTAATAATAAGTGATGAGGGAGAAAATATTATAAGGAGATGAGATAAAATATGTTATTATTATTTTATATTAGAGTGTGTTTTTAAATATACAATTTGAGTATGTACATAAATATATTCTTTTTTAAGGACAAAGCCACCTATTGGTAAGTGTGGTCAATTGACCTCCCTAAACTTTTCTTATTTAATATAATAGTCCCTCTATTTTAATTTATTAGTTGTTATCAATGTTTTCAGAACCGGATCGATCATCGAACAAAAAAAGATACCGGGTGGACGGATCACTAGTTCAACTAGTGGTTAAATTATTTTAACCCAGTGATATCATTAATATGTAATAAATAATAAATATATTAGTTATATTGTATATAATATTTAGTAAATATATAAAATTAATCAATTTATCTATAAAAAAAACAAAAACAAAAAAAAACTACACCTATTTGTACAACGTTTACTTTATAGTTTGTACAATTCAAATAAATACTAAATTCATATTGGGGGAAAAATTAAATCATGCTTTAAATTTAGTTATTGTGTGTTTGATTGCATTTGAATGCATCTTAATAGTCCACCTCTTAATGCATCTTAATGTGGTCCTCTGATTAGTTTAGATTTAATTTTGTATCTTAATGATTTAGAGGCATTTAGAGGAATTTTTTTTATCCTAATTTCAAACATTAAGATACATTAAGATGTAAGCTATTAAGATATATTAAGATGCAATCAAACATAATCTTAGTGTGGTGGAGTATCTTTCTCACTGTCCAGACTCCAAAAGGTTATTCTTCCACGTTTACTCCAAGAAGTCCATTTAACTTGACACACCAATACCTGCGTGGCACCCTATGACCTCCTTTTTCCATACTCCCAAACACTTGTAAAATAAACCCCTCATTTTCTCTAAAAATTATTCCATGCTCTTGAAGCATGATGAATAGTATGCTCCTCCTTTCACATGCATGTGGGGCCCTCTGTGATGAAACCCACAAGGAACCCACATGCATGTGAAGGGAGGAGCAAAACTATTCACCATGCTCTAGGAGCATTGAAATAGTTTTTTCATTTTCTCTCATCCTTCCCTTTCTCTCTCCTCTACTTGAAACAGATACCCTCCTCTTTCACTGTCCATCCTTCATTAGCATGGTCAAACTACCTTGCTGCTCCTCCACCGTCATTACAAAACCCTTAATCACATCATTATAAAATTCAAATTCCAACTCCCCAAGGAATTCTGGCAACGATCACATTGAAATGGATGCTCTGTTGGAATCTTTCATGAGTTTCATCTCTCTCTTTCTCTCTGATTCCTCAACATTTTTTCTCGGACTCTATTTCAATCGATTGATTGAATCTTCCACTTCCAATTAATTAAAATTTTGGTATTTATTAAAAGTATGTGAATTGGTCAAACCCGTAACCCAATCACTGGTTTGATGACTCGGACTGTTCTACCACTGGGTTAGCGGTTCTGAGCAATTATTAGCTAATTCTGGTTCAAAGGTATAAACCAGTTTGTTTGATTGACCGATTCCCAGTTTAATTGATTGAACTGGCAGTTCCGAACTGAATTTTAAAACATTGATCATTATAACATAAAATACACATATTAAGAATGTCATTACTTTATAATTAAGTGAGAGAAAAACAAGAGATATGAAAGAGAATAATATTTTTATGGTAATAAATTTTATAAGAAAAAGAAGAACATTAGGAGTATTATAGGAATATAAATAACTTTTTAACCTAAATAAGAAAGAACGACTATTAAATTGAAACAGAAAATAAGTCCTAAAGTGACTAATAAGTTGAAATTGAGGGAGCATATGAAAATTTTAATTTTTTTTAGGTGTTATATGTAAATTTACTTTATTGAAATTTTGTAAATATTTTAATATATAAGGTCAAATTTAAATTATGTGACGTTTTCAATTCCAAATCACTCATAGCTCTTTTATATATGCATTTTCTTTTATTTTTCTTAAATTAGATATTTACTTCATTTATATTACTTTTTAAAAAGTTAAAGAATCAAGTATTTATATACAATTTTGTGGTCAATAAGATGTATATAAAATATTGCTATTGATTATATTTCATTATAATTAAATACTTCTCATTTATAAAGTTAAATATATACTTTTAAAATGACAATTTTTAATTTTTTTTACTTTTTTAAACATATTTATAATATTTGTTAAAAATGTAGTGGTAGTCAATAGTCATGGCATATTAGAACTTGCTCTATATAGTATATAACTGATGCCATATAAATTTCATGTCATTGGTTTAAATTTATATTTTTAATTTTGAAATAGACTAAATAATAAAATACATCTCTAATTATAAAAATGGACTAAATAATAATTAATATATATTTAATTTTAAAATAAATTAAAAATTAAAATATATTTTTAATTTTAAAATGAAAAAACTCTATGTAATATAACACACACACACACACACAAAAAAAAAAAACCTCGGTGTGATGCTCCTAACCCCATTAAATTACTCATAATTATAAAATAATTTTGACCCCACTCAATTCGTCACTGCTCTTTTCATTAGTTATTGTGTAAATCAATCTTTCAGCTGTCTGTCAAATGTTTCTCGATTAGATACATGTCTTTCACTTTTCTTTTCTCTTTTTTTTTTTTTTTCTTTCATTTCATTTCCATCATCAAAGAATAAGAACTTAAAAAATAAATTCCAAACACAGTCCGAGTTTAGGTATATGTACTCCCTTTTATTATAAAATTAAATATTTATTTGTTAATTATTTAAAAATTAAATATTTATTGTTTTAATCTACTCCAAAATAAGATATACGTTTTTATTATAAAAGTATAAATAAAACAATATGATAATTTTGATTTGTTGAATTAAATTATATTTATAATTTTAGAACAAATAGAGTAATTACTTTTTTTTTATTATACATAAACATTAAACATAGATACAATGAGATTAAATTATAGTTTTCTCTCTCCTTTTTAATAAAATTAAAAAATATTAATATTTAATATAATTAATAAAATAAAATATCAAATCAATTTTCTTATGTACTTAGAACGTTGATTGAAAGTGCAGGGAGGAATAACTTATTATTTACGTGAATTATCAAGGTGCACTAAAATCACCCCGTGTTTGTCGCGTGTATTCTACTCCTTTCCCCTTTGAAAATGTGCCACGAGTCTGTCATCAGAATGTACTTGACAGTTTAATTTATAACAACAATAAATATTGATATAAATTTATAACGATTATTTTGATTATTTTTATAAATTTTTAACGATAATTTATACATAAAAATAATAAAAAATTATATAAAAATATCACTTTCTTAAATATATTCATTCTTGATTAATTAATTACTAATATACCTCTACATTTCTTAGATTTTGGCCACTTTTAATCAGTCATTAATTAAAAAAAATAAAATGAGAAAATGATCATTTTACTATTTTTGCTCCATTGTGAATAAGAAATATGAAGCAAATTTAAAATTTTTCTTAAATAAAATAACTTTTTATAATTTATTTTTGTATAATTATGGAAAGAAAAATGATTATACAAAGATATGATAATTAGATGATTATCCGTTCAACAAAATATATTCTTATATATTTATAAAATAGTGTGAGACAATACAATCACTTTAGTTAAAATTAATCTCTTTAATTCTTAACTTAAATATCAAATCATACCCCAAAATTACAAGTAGATCCTCAAAGGTTTATCCTAAATTTTGGGCTTAGCTCCTACAAATTGTTTAAATTTTGATTTAGCTTATTTTTGTTATTTCATTTAGTTTTGTCCCGTTTAGTAAAGGGGGAAAAAGGAAAGCACTGTGCCTTAGTGTAGGAGGGTTGATATTCTCTTCCTCACCTAAGAGTATCTCCAACAGATAGACTATCTGTTGGACTATATTTAATCCATATGATATCAGCAGATGTCCTTTAGTCTTCAATTATTTCAGCAGATGGACTATCCCGCAGACTATCTCGTAGACTATAATATAAAAATATTAAAATAATCAATAAATTCAAAATAACTCCAACGGCTATATTTCAACGGCCATATTCCAACGACCATATTTCAACGGCTATATTTTAAAGAACAAACAACCTCTATAAATATAAGGCACATCCAGTCTTTCATATTCATTCATTTCAAGTTCAACCTTTCAGTCAAATACATTATTTTAATTATGTCTTGTCAATTTGAATCAGCTATGTTACACATAGAAGAAGAAGAAGAAGATGAAGAAGCATATAGACACTTTTTAGGCTTGACGGCTGTTGAAGAAGAACAACAAAATATCAATAGGCATACATCACGTCATTGTGGTTCTGTGCAAGGTTGTATTACCATTGATCGGGATAGACAAAAAGGTTATAATCGATTTTTTTGTGATTATTTTGCTGAACATCCTACATACCCCCCGTATCTATTTCAGAGAAGGTTTCGAATGCGGCGCCCACTCTTCCTCCGAATTCAACAAGCATTTGAAGCGTATGATTCCTACTTTGTCCAAAAAATAAATGCTGCAGGAAAACTCGGTTTATCTTCTCTTCAAAAGATAACTGCTTCAATGCAGATGCTTGCCTGTGGTGTTTCAGCAGATTTCGTTGATGATTATGTGCGGATCGGTGAAAGCACGACTATATTGAGTCTTAAAAGGTTTGTAAAAACAGTAATTGCAATTTTTGGTGATGAATATCTGAGACCCCCCCCCCCCCCCCCAATAATGATGACATCATTAGATTGCTATCAAAAGTTGAAGAGCGTGGTTTTTCTGGGATGTTGGGGAGCATCGATTGCATGCATTGGAAATGGAAGAATTGTCCGATTGCGTGGCATGGTATGTATTCTGGACATGTGCATGAGCCAACAATTATTTTAGAAGTCGTGGCTTCATACGATCTTTGGATATGGCATGCATTTTTTGGATTACCAAGCTCTCACAATGATATAAACTTTTTAGAGAGATCATCTATCTTCTCTGATCTTGCTGAAGGTCGTGCTACAGCTGTGAACTACTCAATTAATGGACATGAATACACGATGGGTTATTACCTTGCTTATAGTATATATCCCCTATGAGCAACATTTGTTAAAACCATTTCGGCACCTCAGGGGAATAAAAGAAAACTATTTGCTAAGACTCAAGAGGCGCTTACGAAGGATGTTGAGCGAGTATTTGGGGTACTCCAAGCACATTTTGCGATCGTTCGTGGTCCTGCACGATTTTGGGATCAAACAACACTAAAGGACATTATGATTGCATGCATAATACTACATAATATGATCATTGAAGATGAACAAGATGAAAATCAAGAACCAACAGCCTATGATACACATGACGAGATTCCAATTGTAGAAATGTCTCATGAGCGTACTCCACAATTACTTGAATTCATTGAAGCTAATCATCGCATAATGGATAGACAAGTTAATTCTTAACTTCAACAAGATATTATTCAACACTTATGGTCACTACATGGTGGAGCGTAATCCATTACATCATACTACAATAATAAGCAAATCATGATTCTATAATAATAAGCAAGTTAACTACTAGATGTAACTCTTTTCATGATTTCTTTCTTGCGTTGTTTGTAATATTCAACCGCTTTAGGATCCATGTTAGTGGTGTCAGTCATCATGATCTTTTCATCCTCTTTTGCTTTCTTGATATTCAATTTTTCTTACTCTTGAAAATATATTTTGTCCATATTCTCTTGTCTTTTTTCTTGGTTCAATTTCAATTAATGCTCGAACTTCTCAAACCTCAATTCCAAAGGTGTACTAGTAGCAGCTGTTCCTTTGCCCTTTTTAAATAATGCTTTTGAAGCCTTTCTTCCCCTTCCCATTAACCTCTTTAATCCTGCTGAGCGTCTTTACCCAAACTTACTTCTTCTACGGTTGATGGAGAAGATGCTGCTGGACTTAACTTTCTAGTACTTTTCTATTTTTTTCCCACTACTATCTATTCTCCATTTCGGTACATCCTTTAATAAACTCCAACACTGCATAAATTCAAATAGTTGCTTTTGCATACTTTTGAACATCTCCAATGCTTGACATATCTATTTTAAAAATTATTTACAAAATATTAAGTATAACCTATTAAGAATAAACTTAATGAAATTTTACATGAAAAAAATTAAAATACCTTATCTTGTTCACCCACACCGCTTTGTTGCATTCTTTCAATTGAAGCATAATATCCACAAAATTTGTTCACCGCGAGTTGAATTGTTGACCAACGTTTTGTCAAAGCAATAGAATTGCGTTCAAACTCAAATTTTTTGTATTCATGAAAGTATTCGTGCACTCTTTCCCAATATCTTTCATGTTTCTGATCGTTTCCTTGAATTGGATATGTGCTTACATTAAGCCATCCAGAAACAAGAAGGACATATTCATCAATTGTATAATCTTCCTTTCGCCCTGTTCTTTTATTGGACTCATTTTCAGGAGTTTAAATTGGTACAACAGTTTGAGTCGAGAATTCATCCAACAATTTGGACCATCAAGGAAGAAATCTTCAGACAATAATGAAGAATAATACATCGAAGAACCATGATTTTTCATCTGCGAACCAAATTAGAGATATATTATCAATAAAAAAACATAAATTAAATATAATAAAAATACAAACTATTATTAACAAAATACTTACAATTGCAAAATCTTGAAGTAGTTGATTGAGAGATGGTAAAATATATTGAATAATTGTACATATTTATAGATTTCAATTTCTTACCGTTACTTTTATTACTGTTCTGCCCAATTTTTTTTTATCCGTTCTGACCCAGTTTTTTTATTACTGCTGTGACCCATCCTTATATTTCTTCCCATTAAAGGAGAGGCCTTTCATCTCCATCTCCATCTCCATCTCCATCTCCATCTCCATCTCCACATACCTTCATTCTCTTCTCCTTTTCTTCAGCCATATATGTCATTAAAATATAATTAAAATTATAGTCGGGAAGAATAGTCCATGAGCTTTGGTTCGTAGATTTAGTCGCTGAGCCTCGCCAGAAAATCAAGTGGAGTATATTTACTCCATCTGTTGCAGCCAAATCTAATACCAAGACTATATTTAGTCTAGGATTTGTTCAATTCCGACTTCCTGGAATTGTTCTAAGGGATTGAAATACAAAACTACCCTCCAGTTTATACTTTTTCTACAAACTCCTTTAAATATTTTTTTGGGTATAACTCACCATTCAAGTTTCAAGTTGTATAAGAATTAAAAAGATGACCCTATCTTACTTTTATGTTAATAATAGTGACGGAAGTAACATTAAGAGGGGTATAATAGGAATAATTTTTAAAAAAAAAATATAAAATGGAATTAAAAAAAATCACACATAATAACAATCAACATATTAAAACTAAAAAATTAAAAATAAATATAAATATAAATTAGAAAATTTAATACTTAAAAAACTAAACTAGAAAAATTAAAAATTAAATTATACAATTAAAAATCTGAAAATTAAATTTAAATTTGAGCTAAAGTAAGGTTATTTAATAATTATTACATCTGGCCATTTTTTTAACCCAAGCACCAATCAATATACGGAGTATATTTTTAGGTATGCCCAAACTTAAAGTAAGTTTCATGGTCAAATTCTGTTTAAAGTTATTTTTTTTAATAAAAACGATAGTATGGTTAAATTTTTATTACTTACGCAACTTAAAAAGTTAGTTATGCTAAAAAAGAATTAAGAAAGAAATTTATAAAAAAGGCTAGGACTTTCTTGTCCTGGATGCATGAGAAATAAACACGACTTTAAGGTTGTACCATAAACAAATTAAAGTCTTAAATGACTGCACCAAAAAGAAAAAGTCTTAAATGAGAATTTCATTTCATATACGAGTGAGATCTCTTTTTTCAAGAAAGCCTCCCAACTTTTGAGAAAAACAATAGAAACCCATTTCCCAAAACTAAAAAGAATTTGCATAGTTGCACAAAGCCCCATACTTTACCCCCGAGAGAGCTGCCTTGAGAAGACACATTTCTTGATCCATGTCACTATACTACCACCTTGAAAATTGGTGTTTGGGTAAAAAAAACTTCTCCTCCCATCAATCCCAACACTCTTTATCTTAACAATGCAAGTTAAAACCCATGTTTGTTTAAACCTAAATCTCAACTCCTTTATGGTAATAAACCCCTTTTTTCTCTCTCACACACAAATACACACACTTGTCTATACTGCCAAGACCTCAACTCCTCTAGTCTCAAAAAGACTTTCCCATCATTCCCCACAATCCAATGCTCCCACGCTCCATCATTTTCAGTTAGACAAGTGAAGGAAAAAAGTAGAGGCAAAAAAAAAAAAAAACAATAATAAAGATAACTGCAAAAGATAATAACAAATCTTTTAAATTTATATATCAATTTTTTGTCTTCTGTCACTTAGATAAATGGGAATAGTAATTTAAATATATATATATTAAAACCTCAAGTTGTGATCTTTTTAAAATTACAATAAAACTTCGGTGGTGCAACAGTGATTAAGACTTGAAAGCCCCCATCTTTTCATGTCTATGTGACATTGATAGTTGATATGTCTTCTGGCTTGCACATGTCCTCTTTTCATTGACCCTCTTCTCCTTTAATCCCCTGTTTCTCCCCGGTTTCTTCATCCCTTTGTCAAGCAGTGTGCAGGAAGAAGCTCTGCTTCAAACTTTAAAGAAAGAAAAAAAACTAGGAGAAATAATTAATGGGTTCTTTTGGAGGTGAAATTGCAGCAAAGAAGAAGGCAATGTGGCTCTATCCAAAAGTTATGGGCTTTAATCCCCCTGAGAGATGGGGGCATTCTGCTTGCTATTCTAATGGTTTTGTCTATGTATTTGGGGTATGTTTATTTTCCACTAAATTTAAATATTTCTTGAAAACATTTTGAATGTTTTATGTTACTGATGTTGGTTGAAATGATTTTTTTTTTATCATATGATTCTTAAGAATAATTCTGCTGCTTTTACATTGATTGTTTTATTCTGAGCTGTTTATATAGTTTTATTTAGGGTAAAGGTTGCATGCTTCTTTATTTCTTTATCATGTGGTATGGTTATCTTTGGCTAATAAGATGTACACTTTCTTTAATAGGTTTAAATTCTTTCCCATTATATCTTCTTCGTTTCTTGTTGCCATACTGTCTGAAGTTTGCCTAGGATTTATTTTCACTTTCTATAATTAGGAATGTTTTCTTGGTAGGATCTGTTCTTATCTGGATTTAGAACGATTATTCAACTCTTTTTTCTTTTTATAAATAACTGTTATTAAACTTGTGTTTCAATCCTTTTGGCCTGTCAATTTGTTTGCCAAGAATTTGGCTACCATAGGGGAGATTTATACCTTGGTCCAGTATTTTCCCAATGTTTATGTTTGTGCAGAGTATTTACATATTATATGTATTTTCTTATCAAAAATAATATTATGAAAATCCCTAGTTTCCACTCAAACTACTCAAAGATTTTCTATATGTTTAATTTGGGGCATTGCAATTTCTTCCTTTATGTTTTTATCTATCTTTTTTTTTTCTTACTGTTTTTTTTTTCCATTTGATAGTGGTGAAGATGGAAGAGGGTAACTTGAAAAAATTATTGTTTGTTTAATTTAGACGTTTTTTTAATGAAAAATTATCATTTGAAGTTGATTCAAGTCTTCTATCACTACTTCAGGCATCTTAAATAATGTATTGACTATTGGGTTTAATTATATCTTTGAATCGTACTACAAAATGGAATCTTGAAGACTAGGCATAAAAAGCACAAGGTTTCGGACAATTTAAGGACGCGTGCTCACACTATACATTCTAATTCTATTGCTGCATGTAATGGATTGTACCTTACTCCTATCAGGGATGCTGTGGGGGTCTGCATTTCAGCGATGTCCTCGTGTTAAATCTCAATACAATGGCTTGGAACAATCTTGTGACCACGGGGCATGGTCCAGGCCCGAGAGACAGCCATAGTGCTGTTCTTGTTGAGCACAAGATGATAGTGTTTGGGGGCACAAATGGTTCTAAGAAGGTCAGTGATATTCATATATTGGACCTCAGGTCAAGAGAATGGTCCAAGCCTAATTGTAAAGGGATTGCACCTTCCCCACGTGAAAGTCACACCGCTACGCTTGTTGGTGATGAGAAGTTGATAATATTTGGTGGTAGTGGAGAAGGTGGTGCAAATTATTTGAATGATTTACATGTTTTAGACCTTAAAACTATGTGCTGGAATTCCCCTCAAGTGAACGGCAATATTCCTGTCCCTAGGGACAGTCATAGTGCCGTTGCTATAGGGAACAAGCTTTTTGTCTATGGCGGGGATTGTGGTGATCGGTATCAAGGGGATGTTGATATGCTTGATATGGATACAATGACTTGGTCAAGGGTATGAACTTAACCTACATAAAGATCTATAGTTTCTTACCAATTTCTAAATAAATAAGAAAGTTATTGGCTTATAGCTTATGGCTTATTGGTAAATTCTATCTCATTTGTTTATTGTATTTTTTCTTGAATTATTATTCTTTGCAGATGGCCGTTCGTGGACCTTCACCTGGTGTTCGAGCAGGTCATGCTTCTGTGAGTTTCAATACACAGGCAAGTCATATAAGAAATGCGCATTAAATACTTGTTTTAAGAGTTAACAATTGATTTGCTGATAAGAAGTCACTTTCTGATACAATTTGCAGGTATATATAATCGGTGGCGTTGGAGATAAACGATATTATAATGATGTTTGGGTCCATGATACAAGTACTTGTACGTGGGCTCAGCTTGAAATTTGTGGTCAACAACCACAAGGGCGGTTTTCTCATACAGCTGTTGTCACGGATACAGACATAGCCATCTATGGGGGGTGAGTCTTCATAAACTAGCATAGGATGTATGCTGCAAAAAAGCAATATTTTGTTGAAGTGTATAGTTTCAATCAGCTTCAAAAAGGAAACATTTCATAGGAATTTGGTTGTTTTCACTAAATATTTCCCTTGTTTTAGAATAACCTTGATGATTAAATTGTTCTAAAACTTGAACATGTCTGATTGTTTTGAAATGAGAGATTTTGTTCATGTTTTCTCGTTGTGTATGTTTACTCTTTAGTATTGAGGTTTTGAACTCTGTCTTCTCTTCTCCATTTATTGCTTTAAATTTCTAGGTGTGGAGAGGACGAGCGTCCTTTGAGTGAGTTGCTCATCTTGCAGCTTGGAGCCGAACATCCTAATGGCAGATATAACATTTCCATGTGCAAAATTTTTGGAAGCCAGTGTAACCAAGAAAATAGAAGATTCATACAAGAAGCAGAGCAAAACCAGGCACATAAACTACAGAAATGCTAAATTAACTCTTTTTATACTGATCTTTTCATAAATAAGATTGAAGATAATAACATATATATGCCTTGTGACAGAAAACTACAATTTTGGGCGCTAACATAGATATGGTAAGAAAAGAAGCTAGGGATGCAGAATCGGATTCAAAGCTATCTTTCCGATTTGGTTCAGGTTGGTTTTAAAAAGAACTTACTAAAATAACTAACAGAATTTTGCAAAAACATGACTTGACTAACTTGTGTTATGCTGTTGTTTTATAAGATACTCTGCATCCTAAGCGGAGAAGAACAGCCAATTCGAATATATGTGAAATAGAATCGGAGCCAGAGGAGCACTCTCTTTCTCTGTCCCAACATTCGTCCCCATCTCACTCTGATCAAGATCAAATGCCTATTAACAAAGCCACTAGTTCGGCCAAAGCTGCTCAACCATGTCCTCTGAAAAAGCAGCATAGTCAAGTTTCAAACCCCAAAACTATCATCTGCAGAAGTCCACAGGATTTGTATATCTTGGGAGAAAATTTAAATCAGCCAAAACCTGAACAAATTCATCATGTTGTTTGTAATGGTAGACATGATCAAGTGCAGTTCTCAGCGGCAGAACAGAAACCCCTCGAGGCAGGACACTTTCAAAACCTGGTATATACTCTTCCAAAATTTAGAGTTACATTTTCTTTTTAGTTAGAGATGCATTCTTAGTTTTAGAGTATAAGGTGACATTGTCACGCTATTAGTCTGTTACTAGTACATTTCTTGCTAATGTTTGTTATATGTTTGGAAAATATTTTTTTCTTTTTAAAAGTCGTCGTTTTAGAAATAGATATCTAATAGACCGGAGGGAGTATTATTTTCCTATGTAATTTGAAGCTACTTACTAATAATCCATGCCTTCTTATAGTTTCGATCACTCGTTTATACATATTCATTTTATCTTCTACCAGATTGGAGCTGATGTTCACGGTAAAATTGATGGAGCTTTTGATTCGGGTTATCTGATGACTGCAACTGTTAATGGAAGAGTTTTTCGAGGGGTCTTGTTTTCTCCGGTGAGCTTTCAGTAACCCTATAAATATTCGAGAAATATTCTAACTAGTTCATTTTTTATGATTTTTGAATGATTTTTTTTTTTCAATCAGGGGCCTCAAGTTATTTCTAGGGGACCTATATTTGGTGAGAATCATTCATCCCCAGCAAGCCAGATTACTCAACCGAACCCTCAAATGAGTCACTTAAACCCAAATTTTTTAAGGCATTCGCAGCAGCCTACTACATTACATGCACCCGAACCAGTTCAGAACTTTCGTCAAGCTCATGTCAGTAGACAACCTCCCGTTGTCCGAACCTCTTCTTCGTCAGTAGGCCAAGATCCGAAGGCCCGAAGTGAACTTCAAGGTGTGGTTCTTACGTTGGGAGGTCCAGGAAGTACTGGTGGATCATATATCTAATACTCTTTGTAACATATGATCGATATAGGGTCTTTTTTTTTCCCGTCTGAATATTGTGGTCTTTAAGTCCAGGTTATTAGGAGTTAGGTAAGTTAGGTGATCTAATTTCAGTCTTCTGTATTGACCAACCAAAAAGCTTGTTAAGCAAAGTGATATACAGAATGAGTTTGTCTAGTGACTCCAGTCCATCACTAATGTTTATTGATCATGCTAAAAATTATTCTTCTTCTTGAATAGTGTCTCCAAATGATTGATATCATTAATTATATTAGTTTATTACATTTTTTGTGACTATATAATAAAATAAAATATATATATATTATTTTATGTTACGTCGTTTAATTTTTTTTTAAAATAAAAAATTTGAGACGTCTAAGATTATCTTGAAATTTAAACAACATGCAAACTTCTGCCTTTTTCTCAAGTGTGTTGTGTGTGGATCTCAGAAAAAGTTAGAGCAACGAAAAGAAAAGGAAATAAAGATTGGTCACTTACCACCAGAGGGAAAGTTAACAGTCACAAACTGTGAGGAAGTCAAGCTCTTCCAGTACATTCAGGCCTCCAAGCAGTTACCCATTCCCTCACCCTTTACTTTTAGAGAGAGAAAGTGGGTCCCACTCACACAAACCAAACAGCGGAAGACACAGGGACAAGATTTCGGTATGGAAAAATGAGTGAAATTTTGGTCCCGCGGATTCCGCGCGGGGCTTGTCTGTGTGTGTCACGCATACATACGTACGATGGAGATTTTTTGAAAGAAAATATTTTCTTTTTCTTGGTACTCTTTCTTCCTATAAGAAAATATTTTAAGTACATCTTTTACATAAATTTTAAAAAGTCAAAACTAAAGAGAGAAAATTAATAAATTATATTTTTATTCATAATGGACCTCACATTAATGTATAATTATTATTTTTTATCTAAAAATAGTGAACACTATTTAAGTATTCTTAAAGATTAAAATAGTCTTTTTATTTTGAAAAATTTATACAATTACAATTTAAATTTAAAGATACATTTAATTTTACGAGCTTAAAAAAAATTTATCGTCAATCTGTAACGTTATTGATTAATTATGACTTTTTAAAATAATAAATTAGAATTTATAATCTTACGCCAATTAAAAAATAGAGCTTTTTACTAATAAACCATCTATCTTAATTTTGGTTTCTGCTCTTCATTAATTCTAGCTTCTATTAAATCATTGCTTCGAATTAATTCTAGCTTCTATTAAATCATTGTTTCGAATTTGTGACGTTATACTAATAAAAAAGAGATCTTTATCTCAACTTTGATTTCAGAATAAATCATTTTTTATATAATATTTTAAAATAAAATTCTTTAAATATTTTTTGAAAGACAATTATTTTTAGTTTTGTATTTTAGACGTCACAAAAAAGAGTGAGAATTTGGTTGTGAGAGAGAAGGGGGGATGGGGATTGGGGGGGTGGGAAAATAAGGACAATTAATTTTCTAGTCGTTGGCTGATTGATGATATGATGGGTGATGTTCATCTGATGTCTCCAATCAGAAAAGACATCTCCCCTGACATTGGTGACGTCATCCACGTATGGAAAAAGCTCTAATCATTTTCTCTTTCTTTGAGCTTAGGACTTCGGAGTGCGTGGTAAGGAAAACGGAGAGATTCCCATTCCTCTTCTTTTCTTTCTCCTGCTATGATGGTGTTCCTTGTACAATATTTGCTTTCCCTACCACGTGTCTCCTCTTCAATTGCTTGCCCTTGTCCCAAATTATGTGTCCTTTTTAATTTACTCTAGCCACACAAAAAATGATAAACGCAATTGCGACAAAATATAGTGACAAAATAAGAGTGACAAAATTTGGTGTTTAATTAAAATTAAATAAGGTTTTATAATAAATTGATGGATTCAATAATTACAATTACGTCTTTTCAATAATTAATTTTTAGTCACGAACATATTATTACTAAAAATCATTGCCACCTTTTTAAATTTAAATAAATATTAGATATTTAAACACGGACATTTAACATTTAATTGGTGTCAAGGTTTGAAATTTCACCGTCTTAATACGTAAGAAATGAAAGTAGCCATTTGGCCCTTTAGTCATTTGTTAGACAATTTTAGTGTTAAACTTAATTTACTCTCTTATAACTTAATTAATTTTAGTTTATACACACATCAATAATATTTTAGCAATAAAAAATTATATACAAAAAGAGGATATATAATAATATGTATAATAATGATTAGTTATAATTATTAGATTCACTCATATATAGTAAAAGATCAACTAATTACAATATGATATATATGTATATACAATTTTTATAACCATCTCTTATTACCGTAATATTATCCTACAAACATTATCAACTTCGAAAGCACATGTTTTATCGTAACAAGTAAATAATATTTTAATGTTACGTTTGAATTGAGATAATGGAATGAAAGAAAGAATATAATAAAAAATAATTTATTAGATGATCATTTTGGAGGATAAATCTTTTAGTATAATGAAAATTCATTTTATTCCTTTAATTTTTATTCAATGTGAGAGGTGGTGGAATAAAATTAATTCTAATGGAATGGATATGTATGATAATTTTTGTAAGACCCCGAATTTTATGAAATACAAAATTTAATTTTTCTTCATATAGATATTTTTTTTAAACAGTAAGTGGTTAAATCGATAAAGTTAAAAGTTAAGGATGTTATGTGCAAATTTTATTTTGTCGGACAATATTCGCTTTGTCGGGGAATATTCGTTTGGTTGGGGAATATTCGTTTGGTCCGACGGCGCCGAAATAACAAATTATTGGTGGACCCCACAACGGAATATTTGTCGGATATAGAAAACTACAGAAATAACCTTTTTAAATAAAAATAGTCAACGGAACTGTTAAAATACCGGTGATAAAAGAATAGTAGCATACGGTAGTTATTGGTATTTTCTGTAGCACTCGGTACTCTACAGTAACACACGGTATTGCATAGTGTCTCATATTTTTGGTCTGATAATTGACACCGTAACTGTTACGCATCATTTCATCGATAATTGTCACTGCATAATATTTTATATTATCAATTCAATAATTGTTGTTACACAGTATTTTGCATTATTGATTTAATAATTGTCATTACACTGTATTTTATATCATTGAGTCAATAATTGTTGTTGCACTGTTTTTAAAATTATTGAACATAATAATTGTCACAGTAACATATGCACAGTAATTCACATTATTGAATCAATAATTGTCATTACACAGTAACGTATGCTTTATTTTACATTATTGTTATCTCTATTATGATGTTATTTAAACAGTTGTATTTCATTAATTTATTGACTTGATATCTAAGAGCTAACTATACTGTATTTATAACAATTAGTCATAATAATTGAATTGATAAAGTTATTTGTTTATAATATAAAGTTAGGTGATTATTAGGTGATATGAAATGAATGGTGTAGATTAAAGTGTGAATTATTGTTGAATAATTGAATTGATTTGTTTATAATATAAAGTTAGGTGATTATTAGGTGATATGAAATGAATGGTGTAGATTAAAGTGTGAATTATTGTTGAATAATTAAATTGATTTGTTTATAATATAAAGTTAGGTGATTATTAGGTGATATGAAATGAATGGTGTAGATTAAAGATAATATAATATTTGAAATGGATGGTGTAGATTAAAAGATGATCTTTAAATGAATGCTTTAGATTAAATGAATGATAAGATTTTTGGCTATAAATAGAAGCCTTAACTTAAGGATTTTTCATAAACTTCCTTACTTGTTCTTTCTTTCTCTCTCTAAATACTTCTTGTGAAAGTTCTCTCTAAGTGTGCTTAAGTCATCTTGAGTATTTGTGAAGATCTATAAGTATACGTGTACTGTTCAAGTTAATCAACCTCATTTAAATCAATATCCAGTCACGTGTTGAGGTAAGGGATACCATCTTTTTCATCTTCCATTATTCAAACATACTATGGTAAGGGATTATCATTATTTGATTCTCGATAATAATATTGTTTCTTCCTTACTCATAAGACGTGCCTTTTATTTCCATGTATTAAATTGTGGGAATAACCTTACGGAGCGGGTTGCCGCCTGTTGGTGAATAACCTTTCGTATTCATTCATTATTAATCTCTGAGAATAACCTTACGGAGCGGATTGCCGCCTGTTTGGTGAATAACTCTTTGTACTCAAATTCTATTAAATTGTGGGAATAACCTTACGGAGCGGATTGCCGCCTGTTGGTGAATAACCCTTTGTATTAATTTCCTTCACCTTTTGTTAATCAAACCTGCTACGGTAAGGGATATTATTTTCTTTCATACTCCTAAATCAAAATTTATTATGGAACTATTGCTTCTATAATTCCTGAAAATATTATATGTTCCATAATAGTTGAACTTCATTATTTCAACTGAACCTTCCTATTTACGTGAACCTTTCTATTGAATTGTAACTGTTATTCTGAACTGTGGATCTTGAATTTCACTCCACATCATGTTGACAATTTGGACATTATTTGAATCTGTACAAAGTAAACTTCCGATACTTATTGTTATCATATTTCTTCTGTTCATCATTTATATCATTCTAATCATCCAAAAATCAAGCTGTTGTGAATATCTGTGGCCGGGGGCACAGATGTGATATATTTGTTGAACAGATGATAGGTTAAAGGCGATATAATAGGTTAAAGACGATACATCTGTTCGGTGTCTTTTATGGCACGTGGTGAATGTTCTCTTTGGCCCGTAGTGCAAAGATGAACTGTTGTTTGGTATGATTATGACCAAAGGCTGAATCTGGTATAATCATGACCGTTGGTGCTATATTGAATATCTTTGGCCCGTAGTACAAAGATGAACTGTTGATGTGCATGATTATGATCAGGAACTGTGAATTTGTATTATCTTGACTAATGATATTTCAGATGATAAAAGTTGATGATGTTTTTCCTAAAAAGAGAACCGAGTGGACATTATAGTCTGCATTATTCTTCTAATAGATTACTCATTCCGCTGCTATTATTGATCTGAACGTTGTTTAAGAATTTAACTGCAGTTTTTGATATAAACCTTGTAGTCTATTGTATTCTATCAAGAACTCAACTGTTGAAGACTAATGATAATTTATTCGTCATTATCTTAGTCATGATATTCTTTACTGGGCTATTTGAGCTCACCCTTTCTTTTGTTCCATTGTTTTTCAACAGGAGATGAAAACATAACAGGGTCTAGCCGGGGAATGGAGTGAGGGTCCGAGGAATAGTTATCATAGTCTTCACGTTTTGTAAAATAGTGTGGCAATAATAGTGAAGACTTAGTTGTGTATTATTATACACTGTATTGTTGTACGTTGTGCTTTGTTGTAATAATTTTGTTGTAGTCTTTTGACGACTCAAGTTTGGGCTGTGTGGGCTCAGATTTGGGGGCGTCACAGTTGGCATCAGAGCTTAGGGATATGGTCTTTAATGGAGATCTGGGGTTGAACTAGGAGGGGAGAGACGAATAGAATCAGTCACTAGTGTGTCCTACCTAAAATAGATTTTATTATCTAATGAGTCGATTTGAATGTAGGAACATAAAGTGATGAGTCAGTTTATTTGAACTAACATTTATTTTGTGACCACAGTTAAGTATGACATATGAAAATCAGGAAATTAACAATGGAGTGCCCGAAACAAATGTACCTGCGAATCAAGAGACGACGAATAATCTTCCTACAAACTCAGAGTTGAATCATTTGCCTAAGGCAAAAATTATGCGTGTTCTATCCAGTAAGGATGAAGGTGAAAGCTCTGCTACAGTCGTTCCAGATCCATTCTTAGAAGCAATTAAAGGAAGTAACGAACTTGCGGAAATTATTGCCTTTAATTTACTCACTAATTGGGAGAGTGATATCACCTGGTTATGCTCTATAACAAAGGATCAGAATATATGGACTTTTCATATTAGTCTTTGGGATTTATGGTGTTCCAGCTATGATTTTCAAGATTATTTAAAAATGATGTTTCTATACTTTTGGGCGTTACAATTTAGAGGAATTCAGGTTAAGTTAGTCACTATCGTGGAAACTGCAGTCTATCGAAAATACTATTTTAATGGAAATCATTGGTACCTTACTACTGATGAAGTTGATGAACCCGAGAAACAGTTTGCTAGAAAATTATTCAGTGGTATTCCCATGGTTGAAATACGTGAAGATCCGAATGAAGTATTCGGGATTCGATTTGACGATAACAGTCAAGAAACCGAATGAGGTGATAGCCGGTAAGCTATTCATAAATTCTCGTGAAGTCTATGCCATATTAGATACTGGCTCTATCCACTCTTTTATCTCACCTATATGTACTCAACGTTTAAATTTGACTATTGAAAACTTAAATCTTGTCTTATCAGTTGAAACCTCATTGGGAGAAATACCTATTACATTTACTATCTATAAATCTTGCCTAGTTCAAATCAACAACCTCACATTACCTGTTGACCTTATTTCTTTGGAGATGCGTGAATTTGATGTGATTTTAGGAATTGATTGGTTGACTACCCATCATGCTAAAATTGATTGTTTTCATAAGATTATTAGTTTTCATATTCCTAATCAACCTGTCATGCAAATTCAAGCAACTAAACCATTGAAATCTATAACTGTTATTTCTAGCCATAAAGCCATTCATTTATTGAAAAACGGATGTCAAGCCTTTTTAGCTCATGTCACTGATTTGAACAAAAATACGTCAAACTTGAATGATATTCCCATTGTTAATGAGTTTCCTGACGTTTTTCTGAGGAACTTTCTGGCTTACCCCAAACCGTGAAATTGAATTCTGTATCGATCTTGAACCCGACACTAAGCCCATTTTTAAAGTCCCATACCAAATGGCTCCCATAGAACACCAAGAGTTGAAAGTTTAATTACTAGATATCGGTATCATTCATTCTAGTACAAAACTTATATCGAGCGAGGAATGCGAGAAGAGTTTTCAAGAACTCAAGAGGAGACTTGTTTCAGCTCCTGTTCTAACCATACCATCAGGATCAGGAGAATTTGTTATCTACAGCGATGCTTCTGACAAAGGTCTAGGCTGTGTCCTTATGCAACATGGAAAGGTTATAGCCTATGCCTCTCGACAACTCAAAGATTATGAGAAAAATTATCCTACTCATGATCTAGAGTTGGCAGCAGTAGTTTTCGCGTTAAAGATCTGGAGACACTACTTGTACGGAGAAAAGAGGATATCTATACGGATCATAAAAGTCTCAAGTATTTCTTCACCCAGAAGGAACTCAACATGCGACAACGACGTTGGCTTGAGCTGTTAAAGGATTATGACCACACAATCCAGTATCACCCGGGAAAGGCGAACGTTGTAGCTGACGCTTTGAGCAGAAAATCTTATGCAAGTACAAGTGCACTGCTGACAACACAAAAGTGTATTTTGTACGACTTGCAAAAGATGGAGATAGAGCTAAAGACACCAGGGACCCACTCGAAGATTGCTCACGTGCAAGTAGAACCAACTTTAATCGATAAAATTAAAGCTGCTCAAGCTACCGATCCAGAACTGATAAACATGATAAAGAAAGTACAAGAAGGTGCCATTTCCGAAGCAAGAATCGACGAGAAAGGAATACTTCGAGTCAACTCTCGACTCTGTGTTCCTAACGATCCTGAATTAAAGCATAAAATCATGATGGAGGCACACAACACGCCGTTTGCAATCCACCCAGGAGGTACCAAGATGTATCGAGATCTTCGACATACATTTTGGTGGAACAATATGAAAAGAGAGATTGCGGAGTTTATCTCAAGGTGCCTAACTTGTCAACGTGTCAAGGCAGAACATCAAGTTCCTAAAGGTCCATTACAATCACTTGAAGTTCCCGAATGGAAGTGGGAACACATCAATATGGACTTCGTGACGGGTCTTCCAAAAGTTTCTCAAGGCTTAGATGCAATTTGGGTGATCGTAGATAGATTGACCAAATCTGCTCATTTCTTGCCTATACGAGAAAACTTTTCACTTGAACGTCTTGCCGGTATGTACATAAATGAGATCGTGAGATTGCATGGCATGCCAGTTTCCATAGTTTCTGATCGAGATCCTAGATTCACTTCACGCTTTTGGATCAGTCTACAAAAAGCTATGGGCACTGAACTACGTTTTAGTTCTGCATACCATCCTCAAACGGACGGACAATCGGAAAGGACGATCCAGACCCTCGAAGATATTTTGAGACTTTGTGTATTAGACTTCAAAGGAAGTTGGGATAAGTACTTGCCGTTGGTGGAATTTTCTTACAACAACAGTTACCAAGCAAGCATAGGCATGGCTCCATTCGAGGCATTGTATGGAAGGAAGTGTCGCTCTCCAATATGTTGGAATGAGGTAGGAGAAGCAAAATTGTTGGGACCCGAGTTGGTAAGCTTGACGACCGAAAAGATCCAAATGATCCGACAACGAATACAGACCGCACAAGAACGACAAAAGAGTTATGTTGATCTTCATCGGAGAGACGAAAGTTTCAACGTCGGAGATCATGTATTCTTACGTGTTTCTCCATGGAAAGGGGTTACGAGATTCGGAAAGAGAGGAAAGCTCAACCCTCGATTTATTGGCCCATTTGAAATCCTCGATCGAATAGGAACCGTAGCCTACAGACTAGCCCTACCACCAAGTATGTCTCGCATCCATAACGTTTTTCACATATCTATGTTACGTAAATATGTGAAGGACCCAAACCACGTCATTGAGTTAGAACCATACGTTATAGCAGAGGATTTAACATACGAGGAGGTACCTGTTAAGATCCTGGATAAGAAGGAGCAGATCCTACGCTCAAAGGTTATACCTCAAGTTAAGGTTTTATGGAGGAACCAAGATACTGAGGAAATGACCTGGGAGCTAGAATCTGAGATGAAATCTAAGTATCCTAACCTCTTCGATATGTCAGGTACGTCAATTTCGGGGACGAAATTTCATAAGGAGGGGAGGTTGTAAGACCCCGAATTTTATGAAATACAAAATTTAATTTTTCTTCATATAGATATTTTTTTTAAACAGTAAGTGGTTAAATCGATAAAGTTAAAAGTTAAGGATGTTATGTGCAAATTTTATTTTGTCGGACAATATTCGCTTTGTCGGGGAATATTCGTTTGGTCGGGGAATATTCGTTTGGTCCGACGGCGCCGAAATAACAAATTATTGGTGGACCCCACAACGGAATATTTGTCGGATATAGAAAACGACAGAAATAACCTTTTTAAATAAAAATAGTCAACGGAACTGTTAAAATACCGGTGATAAAAGAATAGTAGCATACGGTAGTTATTGGTATTTTCTGTAGCACTCGGTACTCTACAGTAACACACGGTATTGCATAGTGTCTCATATTTTTGGTCTGATAATTGACACCGTAACTGTTACGCATCATTTCATCGATAATTGTCACTGCATAATATTTTATATTATCAATTCAATAATTGTTGTTACACAGTATTTTGCATTATTGATTTAATAATTGTCATTACACTGTATTTTATATCATTGAGTCAATAATTGTTGTTGCACTGTTTTTAAAATTATTGAACCTAATAATTGTCACAGTAACATATGCACAGTAATTCACATTATTGAATCAATAATTGTCATTACACAGTAACGTATGCTTTATTTTACATTATTGTTATCTCTATTATGATGTTATTTAAACAGTTGTATTTCATTAATTTATTGACTTGATATCTAAGAGCTAACTATACTGTATTTATAACAATTAGTCATAATAATTGAATTGATAAAGTTATTTGTTTATAATATAAAGTTAGGTGATTATTAGGTGATATGAAATGAATGGTGTAGATTAAAGTGTGAATTATTGTTGAATAATTGAATTGATTTGTTTATAATATAAAGTTAGGTGATTATTAGGTGATATGAAATGAATGGTGTAGATTAAAGTGTGAATTATTGTTGAATAATTAAATTGATTTGTTTATAATATAAAGTTAGGTGATTATTAGGTGATATGAAATGAATGGTGTAGATTAAAGATAATATAATATTTGAAATGGATGGTGTAGATTAAAAGATGATCTTTAAATGAATGATTTAGATTAAATGAATGATAAGATTTTTGGCTATAAATAGAAGCCTTAACTTAAGGATTTTTCATAAACTTCCTTACTTGTTCTTTCTTTCTCTCTCTAAATACTTCTTGTGAAAGTTCTCTCTAAGTGTGCTTAAGTCATCTTGAGTATTTGTGAAGATCTATAAGTATACGTGTACTGTTCAAGTTAATCAACCTCATTTAAATCAATATCCAGTCACGTGTTGAGGTAAGGGATACCATCTTTTTCATCTTCCATTATTCAAACATACTATGGTAAGGGATTATCATTATTTGATTCTCGATAATAATATTGTTTCTTCCTTACTCATAAGATGTGCCTTTTATTTCCATGTATTAAATTGTGGGAATAACCTTACGGAGCGGGTTGCCGCCTGTTGGTGAATAACCTTTCGTATTCATTCATTATTAATCTCTGAGAATAACCTTACGGAGCGGATTGCCGCCTGTTTGGTGAATAACTCTTTGTACTCAAATTCTATTAAATTGTGGGAATAACCTTACGGAGCGGATTGCCGCCTGTTGGTGAATAACCATTTGTATTAATTTCCTTCACCTTTTGTTAATCAAACCTGCTACGGTAAGGGATATTATTTTCTTTCATACTCCTAAATCGAAATTTATTATGGAACTATTGCTTCTATAATTCCTGAAAATATTATATGTTCCATAATAGTTGAACTTCATTATTTCAACTGAACCTTCCTATTTACGTGAACCTTTCTATTGAATTGTAACCGTTATTCTGAACTGTGGATCTTGAATTTCACTCCACATCATGTTGACAATTTGGACATTATTTGAATCTGTACAAAGTAAACTTCCGATACTTATTGTTATCCTATTTCTTCTGTTCATCATTTATATCATTCTAATCATCCAAAAATCAAGCTGTTGTGAATATCTGTGGCCGGGGGCACAGATGTGATATATTTGTTGAACAGATGATAGGTTAAAGGCGATATAATAGGTTAAAGGCGATACATCTGTTCGGTGTCTTTTATGGCACGTGGTGAATGTTCTCTTTGGCCCGTAGTGCAAAGATGAACTGTTGTTTGGTATGATTATGACCAAAGGCTGAATCTGGTATAATCATGACCGTTGGTGCTATATTGAATATCTTTGGCCCGTAGTACAAAGATGAACTGTTGATGTGCATGATTATGATCAGGAACTGTGAATTTGTATTATCTTGACTAATGATATTTCAGATGATAAAAGTTGATGATGTTTTTCCTAAAAAGAGAACCGAGTGGACATTATAGTCTGCATTATTCTTCTAATAGATTACTCATTCCGCTGCTATTATTGATCTGAACGTTGTTTAAGAATTTAACTGCAGTTTTTGATATAAACCTTGTAGTCTATTGTATTCTATCAAGAACTCAACTGTTGAAGACTAATGATAATTTATTCGTCATTATCTTAGTCATGATATTCTTTACTGGGCTATTTGAGCTCACCCTTTCTTTTGTTCCATTGTTTTTCAACAGGAGATGAAAACATAACAGGGTCTAGCCGGGGAATGGAGTGAGGGTCCGAGGAATAGTTATCATAGTCTTCACGTTTTGTAAAATAGTGTGACAATAATAGTGAAGACTTAGTTGTGTATTATTATACACTGTATTGTTGTACGTTGTGTTTTGTTGTAATAATTTTGTTGTAGTCTTTTGACGACTCAAGTTTGGGCTGTGTGGGCTCAGATTTGGGGGCGTCACAATTTTACCATCATAATACATTAATCACTCCAACCAGCAATCAAACATATACTTAAAATACTTTAAAATTATTTTATTCCTTTTTATATTTTATTTTTTTAATCCAAACACAACATAAGTAAATATTGTTTGAACTTCGAATAAATTTAACGCTAGTATTGAAGTGATCTCCTTCATTTGCCACATATTTTTTAAGATGAAAGACTTACACAAATTAACGTGAACTTTTTTCTTAATACAACTTTTGAATTGAGTATTGTCATAATGACAATTTTTTTTTATTATAAAATAAGATGGTAAAATATAATTAGTTGATAATCCGTAATACATGAGTGAGTCAAGCGATAATAACCAATTACAATTAACACATTATTTTGTATCCATTTTTTTGTAATTATTTCCTTGTCACTAAAGTATTATTGCCTTTAAATAATTAATGCATTTATGTAAAAAAAAAAATAATAATACAAGATTAAAAAGATAGAGTTTACTTGTTTGACACCTCAGTCGCAAAAAATAATATAGTGATGAATTAGTCAGTTTGAATTAAATTTATGAGATTTTATAATTTAAAAGATGGATATTAGTGAATTTTAAAATTTTGTGTTATATGAATTTTAATTTTGTGTTATATGAATTTTAATTTTGTAAATTAATTAAAAAAATTAAAAGTGTATCTTAAATTTTGTAAGGGAGGGAGTATTGAAAAAAAAAGGGGGAGTGGAAGGGAAGGAATAGACAGATAGTTAACAATGGATTGAAAAAGGGACTACATACAAACTAGATGATATTAGACCCAGGCTCAAGTTACAGAGGACTCCAGCAAGCCTAACCCAAGTTTGATTGGGCCTCTTAGTACTTGGGCTGACCTTGGGCTACTTGGTGATCCAAGATGAAATGGTACCAATACCATACGTAAAAATTATGTAGTGTAGAATGACCAAATGAAGGAGAATCACATGGTTAAAGTCTTAAAGCTTTCAACTATTTATATATTCCATATCTTCTAAAATATAAAGTTAATATTGACTTTTGATATCAATTCGCAATACTTTTCAAATTTAAAAATTAATATAAATTGATATAATTTTAGAAAATTTAATTATAAAATTTAAAATATAAAATTAATATTAACTTTTAAAATATAAAATTAATATTGACTTTTAGAATTAGTTTGCAATACTTTTGAATTTAAAAATTAATTAATATTTAATTATTTTATAATCATATGTTCAAAATATACTCTAGATTACAAGATTTATATTTTCAACAATATAATAAATTAATTTAATTTAAAATTTAAAAATATCTCAAATTGAGTATAAAAAGTTTAACTTGATCTTATATTTTACAATTAAGGGAGTATATAAAATAATAAACAAAATTCTCTTTTGATCATTCAATTCAGAAAATTCAAAAAAGCATAATAAAATAATAAGGGTCTCATTTTTTTTTAATTTTTAAATGTGTTTCAAATGTTATGATATTAAATAAGATAAAGCGTACTTTATTACATAGCCGATCACAAAATATATACTCAACTAATGTATAATTACACTTTAAGATATAATTTGAGACAAAAAATTAGTATGATCATTATCTAGGGCATCTCTTATTTTTAGAGAGATCCTCCCTTAAATCTTTATCTTGTGCTTCTTCTTTTCTTTATTTTATTAATTTTGTGTTTGTATGTTCTCCCTGTTTATTTTTATTTATATTTATCTCATACTTTTTTTATTTCAAATTATTTGATCATATTGATTTTTAAAAGTTAATTTAAGATTTTTAAACTCAAAATTGATATACATTCTTTTAATTTTAATCAATACAATGATTAATATTGTAAACTATTTAAAAAATATCATTCATTGTAAGTTTTATTATTTTATAATTTTTAATGAGTTATCTTAATTTTAAGTTTAAAAATATTTCAAATTGACATTTAAAAGCCAATAATGATCATATAATTTAGAACGGAGACAGTTTTTTTTTGCCGAATTGTAAATATATCCCTCCAATTTTGTCATCCGATTTTAGTTTGATCATTTAAGTTGTAAAAATCTCAATTGAGTCCTTCAAGTTATCAATTTAACTTAATTGAGTCTTTTATGACAAACACAAGTCCAGAAAGTATCAAAGTGCGATAACAATTGAATCTAGTAAATTATCCCCTCTTCCACCTAAATCCTTTTCCCTTAGGTGAGGATAAATTAATGTAATTAGGACATTAAAAAAAAAGTCTTTAATGACAAAAGTCTCATTTGAGTCGAAGATATATATTGTGTACACAAAAATATATACTGTACACAAAATAACAAGTTTAACTTTTTCAAAGTTAATTCAAAATATTTATAAATTCAAAATTAATATAATTTATTTTACTTTAGAAACAATAATCTTATAATTAATATATAATACTTTCTACATAGTTTTAATTTTTATAATTGTGTTATATAAAATTTAATAAATCTGTATCAATTATCAATTAAAAATATTTTAAATTAACTTTAAAAAATCAAAAATTAATTTTATATTTTAGAAAGAATGAATAAATAAAATTTGCTGTGCCACTTTATTTACTCAATGTACTTCATGTATTAAATGTACGTTATGCATTTTAATGTACTTCATATACAATATCCACTAACGTACTTCATATACAATATTTATGGCCTTACATTTATCTTGCTTTTTGTCTTACGAAAAGTAAATCCAGAGTATGAATAAACGAACGAAGTTCAACCTACTTTAATTTTTTTGATAAATAAAATAAATGTCTTCATGTATAAGTTTGTTAGCAAATGAATCTTTGATGTAGAAGATATGCACAATGTAAATTCTTATTTTTAATATATATATATATATATATATATATATATTACAATATGCGTAAATTTAAGAATTAATAACTTTGTAATCTCCCACAATTACTAATTGTTATAGAATTGTATAGTATTCATTCCAAAACTTATGAGGCATTTGGTTGGACGAAATGAGCATTGGAATATTCGCCAAGCATTTTATTCTAACGGTTTGATATATTAAATTTGTTCGGAATGACTATTTTGATGGAGTCGTGATTCATTTATATATTAGAATCACGATTCTTTGCCCGTCCCCTCTAAAAAAATCTCAATTCCAATGAATAAAGGAGTAAGGAAAAAATGTCAAGCTAAAAATGCCCTCACCTGACTGGAACACAATATTGGCTATATATTGGCACCGCACTATATTGGCTATTGTGACATTCTATATTTATACGCTGCCTTTGATTATTGTCTACTGACTGGAACACTAAAGATGGAAAAACTAATGGGGACATAATAATACAGCGGCGACGTGGGCAGTGCAATGGGCGGTCCTACGGGTGTAGGCAAGGGCGGTGGGCGGCCGTTGTGGGGTGGTGGGTGGGGCGGCGGTGGATGTGGGGTAGTGATGGTCTCGGTCAAAGAAGGGCCGATGAAGATGGAATGAGTTAAAAAGAGGGAAAGAGATGACAATGGTAAAAAATGAAATAGAGAATTAATAAAATAATTATATTAAGAAATTATATACTCTTATATACTTTTTCTGTATTAAATTATAAGATTGTTATTGATTTTTTAAAAAATTAATTTAAAATATTTTTAAATTTTAAATTAAGATGATTCTTTTAATTTTTCAAAATAATAAATCTTATATTGATAGTATTTTTAAGTAATTTATTATATAAATAATTTTATTGATATCAAATAAATAAATTTATCTCAATTTTGAATTTAAAAATATTTAAAATTAATTTTTCAGAAGTTAATATTGATCTTATAATTTAGAACGAAAAAAATATGTGATTTTTTTTTAAAAATTAAATATTTTATTTTAAATAATAGATTTCACATCACATGCAATTTTACCGTTAATTTAAATATTAGATGCATTTTTGGATGCCACGTTTCGTTAACTATGATTGGGATCTTAGTCAAATTTTGGGTAATTTTAATACTTGTTTGAAAATTTAATATTATTAGTGTTAAAAAAAATAGTTAATTTATTTTTTTGATAAGTTAACAAGAGTTTATTAATTTTTTTCGATAATTAAGTCTTCCTAATAAAAAAATGATTGATTTTATCAAAGAAGTCAACAAAAATTGTTAATTCTAATATTTTTGTTAACTCATTTGCTTGTGCGTAAGTAGCTAGTACTCCCTCATTTTATAATAATAGTTATTTTAGCTTCATACATATGAATTAAAAAAATTATTTAATAATTAAAATTTGTGTAAAATTTCATTATTACCCCTTTATGGGAAGTTGAAAAATGCTAATACAAGATAAATAATTTTTTGAGACAATGGGAGAAATTAGAGGTAATATAAGAAAGTAAATAATTTATTTTCCTAAAAAATTATAAACTACAAATAAATTAAAGCAAATTTTTGTCTCTAAAGAGTCTAGAATGGAGAGAGCATTTGAAAGTCATAGGGGTAGGAAACAGAGAGAAACCTACTTTATTTCTTAAAATATTTGAGCATCTTTCCTTTTTCATTACAAACTTGTTAAGGGTGAGTATGGTATGGTTTGATGCGGTTTCGAATAAAAATCGCACATGAAATCGCTTTGATGTTGTTGCTTAAATCAAAAATTACAACATGAAATCGCTTGGATTGGTGCAAAGCAGTTTCTAGGAATACATTGCGGTTTCAAATGGTGTGATTTCGACACGAAAATAAATTGAAAATAAAAATAATTATAATTTTTTTTTTAAATTCCAAATAAATCTCAAACATTGTAAATAATACCCAACTACAAAAAGTTAAATTTTTGAAACCAATGACAAATTAATTCAAAATTTTCAATTCTTCTACTTGAAAAGTTAAAGTTTAGTACCATACAAATTTTGAATATACATACATTACTACATTACAACCATTGTTTCAAACTTAAAGGTTTAAATCATGCAAAATTACATATTTCAAAACTAAATTTACGATCATACTTCAATAGAACTTAAAAAACTCAAAAACGTATGTAAAAATATGAGAAATATTAAAGAACTTAGAACTCTAAACGGGTGCAATTTTTATACTAAAATCGCAACCATAACCGCAATCGTAAGTGTTCGGTTCTTACCATAAAAATTATACTATGCCATCAAAACCATTGGTGCAGTATTTTTGATATGATTTTTGTAATTTTATGTGCGATTTTGGTTGTAAAATCGGGTTCCTGCTCTTTCCTAGAGCTTGCTAGGTTTTTCCAATAATGAAAAAAATAACTCAAGATTAAAAGCACTTTCCTTGTTCATCTAATCATAAATTTCTCGATCAATAATCCAATCATGAAATTTCTTTTTCTCCCCTTTCTACAAAGCTTGGAATTTGGCAAATCTTCCTTCCTCTCTCTCATTCTTACACATATACACGAAAATTGAAGTTCAACATTTTTTGAAGGAATCTGTTATTTCCACAGGGTTTTTTGTTACTTCCGCAGGTGGGCCCCATTTTTTACCTATAGCGACGGTTTTAAAACCGTCGCTATATACCTATTTACACTTTACATATTAAAACCGTCGTTATAGGTAAAAATAGCCCCCTACGAGAATAACAAAAAAACCTAAGGAAATATCAGTTTCCTTTTTCGAATGGTTGCAGTGCCCAGTCCTTAATTGTGATAATCGAGGAAGCCCTCGATTCAGAATCAGCAAATTCCGATAATTTTGGTAAGGTCAGTAATTTGCCCTCCACTTCTAAATATCTTCCAATTGAAATCGTCTCAGATATACTCGTCCAATTACCTGTTGAATCCATAGTCAAATGTATGTGTGTTTGCAAAGAATGGTACAATTTAATCAAAAACCCCAATTTCATAAGCTCACATCTCGATTACTCCTATCTTCATAAGAACATGTATGATGATTACCTTCTCTATATTCACGATAGAACAATCTCAGTTTCTTATGAAACATTTCATGTAGCTTTGGAATTTAAATTCCAATTTGAGAAATTTGCTAACCCTAATGGGTTGTTCGGATTTGTTGGTTCTGTTCATGGGTTATTGTGTTTGTTTTACCCTGATCAATTTGGCCAACCCATTTACTATATAAATCCTTCCGTTCGAAAATGGAGGGCTCTGCGCCCCCATCGGTATTTTTCGGCCAAAGTTTAGTGCTTCTTGGATTTGGTTATCATCAGGAGAGTGATGATTATAAGATTGTTAGGTTCATTTAGCGGGAGAAAGATGTCTATAAAACTTTTATAAAAACTGATGTTGAGGTGTACTCGTTGAGCACGAATTCGTGGAAAGAGATTTAAATGCCTGGATTCCCTTGGCTTACTCGTTGTATTTCATCCGTATATATGGATAACACCATATATAACGGTCTCATTTTAACTTTAAGATTTAAATATTCTATAACTTTACGTGTTCTAATATCCACAACATTAAATCATTAGAACGACTCTTGGGAACAGAGAATCTCGCGGTGAATGTTTGTATCTTCACCCATGATAAATGTTTGCATCTTTATCCGTGATAAATGGTTGTATCTTTGTCCGGTGCAAAATTCTCTTTCTGTACAGAACATTACCCAACTAGTTAAAACTCTTACTCGAAACACATTTGTTTATAGTGATATCTCTTCATATCAATAATCTTACTTATCTGACATTCAGAATAGTAATAACGAGTTATACCTGGGTCCGATGAACCTTAGACCAGTCAACATCGCTTAATCCTGTCTCGAATGTATAACACTCACAAGTTATTTACCGATCATCATCCAGATAAATAGATCATTATCAATATTATGTTAAGTCTTAACATTTCTAAGTTATATTAAAATAAAGACCTAACAACATTCTGATGATAATAATTTATATCATTCATTTAATATTCGGTTACATGTTTGTTTGTTCATATTACAACAGTCATTATGAATTATAGAAATACAAGTAATAAACATGAGAACCTAACGCTTCATCTTTACGTTCATGATCTTCCTAACGTTCATATTTAATCTGCAAATAAGGTTTTATTCGCAAGAATGAGCACGACGACTCAACAAGTCTAACATATTATCACATACACAGTTTATGCTTTCATATAAACTTTAACATACTTTGACTGAACATACATCTCAGTTCATATTAATTTATACTTAGCAATAACCATATTTCATGCATACTTATATGCATCATCAAATATCAATTAACATTTAATAGTTAATCAATAACTAACACTTAATCATTTAATCACATAAGACCTTCATTCATGTACTTTCACATATCAACTATCATATAATAACATGAACCATCTTAGAACATGCTAATAATACATAAAGGTTTAGAACTTGCCTCAAATCAAAACTAGGGTTTTCCGGCAGAGCGTTAAAACCTTACATAGTCATTTAGCGCATAAGCGGTTAGATTCATCGTATTATATAACTTCATAAGTCTTATATTAACTTATTTAAACTATTTTAATAGGTGGAATTATTTGAAAAATTGGCTAACTCAAAAACTCATTTTTAAGCCAAATTTTCGGATTTGGGCAGATTGTTGGATTGCCAGACCCCGGCTCGGTTAAACGGTCATAACTTCTTCGTTTTAAAATATTTTTTAGTCGTTCAAAATTTCACGCGTTCATAACTTCCGCCTCTACAATTCATATTTAGACCAAAGTTCGAAATTCCTGACAAATTTGCACAGATTTCGGCCTAAAGGTGACTGCTCAAAAACTGATTGAACTTTCTTTGAACCAATTGGTAAAACATGATACCTCAAGCATTAATTTGCTAAGATAACATGTTCTAACACTCAATAACACTTAATAACATAAAAATAACAAAATCATAAACCTACTTATGTAAGATTTCATGACTTTCACTCAAGAACACGAAGAACACGAAGAATGATAAGAAAAATCGAACATCGTAACGGCTTGTGTTTTGAGCTTTTTAACTAAATAATTGAAATGAAATGGACATTATAACTACGTATAATGTTGATTTCACTACTCTAGACATAAAATAAATCGAGCATTATAGCTATTCACATTTACTCTACGAATTGAAAATTTTCATAATAACAACTAGAGATTACCTCTTGGAGTGCAAGCTTTGACAACAATTTGTGCAAGGCTTCAATACTCATCAACAAGATTAATTTAACAATATATCTCTCTAGCTTTGTTGCTCTAATTTACTTGGTGAATTGGTAAGAATTATGAAGAGTGAAGACTCCTATTTATAGGACTTTCCAATGGTAAAAATGGCAACCAAGCTTTGGCTCCAAGTTTGGCTTGACTTTAACCTTGGCTCCAACTTTGGCTCCAAGTTTGGCTTGGCTCCAACTTTAGCTCCAAGTTTGGTTTATACTTTGGCTCTAAGTTTGGCTTGACTTTGGCTTTAACTTTATCTATTAACTAGAGTTAACAACTAACTCAACATTGGTTAATTCTCTACTAAAGCTAGCAACTTGATTGGTTGATTAGTTTCTTAATTCACCAATTAAATTAGGTTAATCTTAATTTTGATTAACCTTAATCTTAATCAAGTATACATGTAGCATAGTTGACTTTTACTATTCACAGTTGATTTTTTTGTATTTATACCGTATAATTTTTGTATTATTATCGTATTCTATCCGTATAATTTTCGTATTTATATGCGTATATGTGAATAGTAACTTTCTAGGGTTTAGGATTTAACCCTTAGGGTTGAACCTTTAGGGTTTAGGTTTTCTAAACCATATAATTAGGTTTTTAGGTTTTAACCTTTAAATAACTTTTCGATTTTAATAAGTGTTAAGGTTAATTACTTGAACCGAAACACGAAATCCTACACATAGATAAATCACATAACACATTTAAAGTTTAATAGAAGCTTTACTAATCACGTAACACATAGTTTAGGTTAAAAGTATAACCGACGGTCGTATACATACGATTGTATTTTTGAGTCGTATATATTCTTTAAGATAGCTCAAGATATACTCAAGCAACCATTCTTAGATTTTTAAATTGAAAACCTTTATCAAGTCTTGCCAGATCATTTTTGAAATATTTGGGATATTACAACTCATACTAATTTGGATAAGAAAGTAAAAGGCTGAACCAAGAATTTGTGAAATGAATTTTGTGCATTTAATTATATAGTTGATTAATTGGATAAAATGGTCATCTCAACCCTAAAAGTTAGGAATAGTCTTTCAACCCTAAAATTTAGGAATAGAAATCTAAATTTTTTAAAAAGAAACTATTTTTCATCTTTTATTTAATTTTGAAATCTTTTCAATTGCATTCTTATTATCATAGTTATAAATTTTTCAGTATCTCTTATTCTTATATATTTTTTTAATTTAGATAGTGTTCTTTAAAATTCATATTGTTGTTAGTCTATCTATATATAATTAATAGTACAAAATAGTATCAATCCTAAAATTTAGGAATAGTATCAATTCATATTCTTCCTTTTTTTTTTGTTCGAACAAAAAAAAGAAAGACGAACTAAGTTCTCTATTTAATTGTGTGTGTGTGTGTGTGTGTGTGTGTGTGTGTGTGTGTGTGTGTGTATATTATTAAAATAACAAATTAATATTATGTAAGATGCACTCCATGCAAAGCACGATATCTTATTTTAGAAATATATTGTTGGTGAATTTTTATTGTATTTTATTGTAAATATTTTAGTTTATTTTTTATTCTTATTGTTGTTGGTGCATGATTTTTAATTTTTTAAATTTTAATTTGTCAATGTATTATGTTTATAATTATATTTTAAAAATAATAATAATTTAATGTAAGATGCTTGTTGTAAGAAAATAATTTCATTCTAAAATTATATTATCTAAGTACTAATAAAATCATATTGCTTGAAATACAATTATACTTTTACTTTAATAATAGTAATAGCTTCAAGTTAAATAATATATTAATGAGTATTATATTAATAATACTTAGTAATTAATAGTATAATTAATTAAAAATTGAATCATTATTAGTCAAGTTATTAAATATATATATATATATATATATATATATATATATATATATAAGTAACAAATTAATATTAGATAAGATGATTGTATTCTTATAAAAACTATTCTACTAATTCTTGTTTCCTTATAGAGTTACGTTACTACTTATAGTTTCTGATTTGTATAGATAAATAATAAAAGTTGACTTAATATAAAAAAAAGTCAAAGGTCGAACCAGAAAAAAGAAGAAGAGGAAGAACCAAATTGTTTATCTAATTAGAGTATAGATAGTCTATAAACCCTCCTAGTTCCCCTCCTGACCCCTTCCCCAAGCTCCTCCCTAATCGCTTAGGATTGAAATATATCCATAAATTTACCATATTGTAATAGTGTAAATTCTCAAAATTCAAAAAGAAAAGACTACAATAGACTATAGATTATAAATAGATAGGTTTGACTGTTTCCTTATATAAACCTATACTACTAATTGTTATTTTCTTATAAAATTATAACACTAATTCCAATTTTCGATTTGGATTAATAAAGAATGCGTTACTTCTAAAATTATATTATCCAAGTAATAATATGATTTTACTTATTCTTGAAATATATTTACACTTATATTTATTTAATAGCAACAATTTTAAGTTAGGTAAAACAATCTATGTGAAAAATTATTTTTTATTCAAATATAGTATCTAAGTTGTAATAAAATCTTATTTAATAATGGTTACAAACTAATATTAAGTAAGATGCCTTATAATTTTTTTTTTTTGTAAACTATATTACTAATTATTATTATTGACTTGGTTGAACTGGACAAATGCTCTTATTGTAGCATTATAATGTTGTTGATGTTTTTAATTTTATTTAAATATATTTTTATTGGATAGAGTAATTATTTTTATTTTATAATTGAATTATATGGTCAATTAGTATATTATATTTATTTTAAATAATAGTAACACTTTAATATTAGGTAAAATATTTCTCATAAGAAAATTGTTCCTTCTAAAAATTATATTATCTAACTAATAATTAAATCTTATATATACTTGAAATTATAATTATAGTTATATTTTACTAATTTTAATAATAGTAACAAATTTAAGTTATGTAAAGATGATTTTCTTTTCTTCTCAAACTATATTATCAAATTAGCAACATAATTATACTTATACTTGCATTATTATATCTATAAATTTGGATAAAAGTAATAAATTAATATTAAGTAAGATGATCATTTTTTGATTGTTTCATGATAAACTATATTACAAATTATTGTTTCCTTGTATGTTATTAATTCTAGTTTCTGTTGTGGATAGAAAAATAAGAAAAGTTGACCTAATGTAGAAAATGTAAAAGGTCGAACTAAAAAAAAATTGAGGATAAATTACATTGTCTATTTAATTATAGTATAGAGAGATTAGAAAGATCGATGGGATATATATATATATATATATATATATATATATATATATATATATATATATATATATATATATTCATGAAAAAAAAGGTCACATTGTACTATAAAGAAATTATTGCAACACTTGAAAATTACATTGCAAATATGAAGCATAATCTTAAATTTTGTAGCATGAAAGGGATTGGTGATTTTTCTTAAAAGTTGATTAGTAAAAATAAGCTGATTTGTATAGTCGTATTTATTTGTTATTAAAATTGACCTTCATTTTACTAGTTGTAATCGCCATAGTGGAAATAATTTTTTCAGGGAAGAATATTGTTAGAAGTACACTTCGTAACCAAATGAGAGAAAATTTGTTAAATACTTGTTTAGTTACTTACATCGACAATAATGCAGTTAAAATCATTGATAATGAAGCTATTATGAAACATTTCCAAACTATAAGGTCTAGAAAAAGTATTGTGAGTTGTAAACAATATTACACTCGAGTAGTATTTGAACACTTTTGTAATTTTGGAGTTTATCGTGTTTTGATTTTATTTACTTCACAAATTTTTTAATTAAAATTTAACCTTGTTAATTACCAACAAATCCCGGATCTGCCCAATTCTCCCATCACCCATATGTTACAACTATAATGTCATACAAACAGAGAAAGAGATCCCTTGAATTTCATTAACACTATATTCGCGTTCAGTTCATCCATATCGTACAAATTAGTAGGCAAATTAAAGGCATCTCATTAAACACCTACAACTCAATAAAAGTTTAACTAGAACTCAGTCAGTATAATTAGGGTTCGTAGCCCTAACAATTTTTTACTATTCCCTAACAATTATGTAACACCCCAAAATCCCCGTACTAGCTACGATAGACTCTGTGCGTTGACTATCATACATTCTTCAAAACTTAACCAATGATCCCACAATCGTATTGGTTGAAGTAGTCTATTTTAGACTAAACATTAAATTTTTTCTTAACTTAGTCTCCGGATCTAAACTTGATCTCAATCTTATCATTTATACAAGTATTAACCTGTAGTCCATCCATATAAATGGATAACACCATATATAACGGTCAAATTTTAACCTTAAGATTTAAATATTCTATAACATTACATATATAAGATTTACGGTATTAATAATAGGATGGTCCTGGGAACAGAAGAACCTTGCGATAAATGTTTGCATATTTATCCATGGTAAGATTCATTTCAATATTCCTATCTATTTGAAGTTCAGAGTATCGGCATAACATGATCAGTTAATATTACCAACACCCTCATTCAGATTAATAGATCTTTATCCATACTGTATTAATGTTTTACTATCTATCTGAAGTTTAGAGTATGGGAAAAACATGACCAACCCATATTATTAACACCCTCACTTAGATTAATAGATTTTTAACAATTCTACGTTATATCAAAGTAAAGACATAAAAACATTTTTGTAAGACCCCGAATTTTATGAAATATAAAATTTAATTTTTCTTCATATATATATATATATATATATATATATATATATATATAGATTCATGAAACAGTAAGTGGTTAAATTGACGAAATTGAAAGTTAAGGATGTTATGTGCATATTTTATTTTGTCGGGGAATATTCGGGCCGTACGATGGCGCCGAAATAACTAATTATTGGTGGACCCCACAACAGAATATTTGTCGGATATAGAAAACGACAGAAGTAACATTTTTAAATAAAAATAGTCAACGGTGTTAACTGTTTAAATACCGGTGATAAAAGAATAGTAACATACGGTAATTTATGGTATTTTTCTGTAGCACACGGTACTATACAGTAGCACACGGTATTGCACAGTGTCTCATAGTATTGGTCTGATAATTGACACCGTAATTGTTACGCATCATTTCATCAATAATTGTCACTGCATAATATTTTATGTTATCAATTCAATAATTGTTGCTACACAGTATTTTGCATTATTGATTCAATAATTGTCATTACGCTGTATTTCATATCATTGACTCAATAATTGTTGGTGCACTGTAGTTTAAAATTATTGAACCTAATAATTGTCACAGTAGCAAATACCCTGTAATTTATATTATTAAATTAATATTGATTTGTAACGTGTTTCTTACATTATTGTTATATTATTGTTGTAGCATTATTTATTTTATATGTTGGACCCACAGGAAGAATAAATAAATAAATAAATAAATTTTATAAAAAAAATAAAAATAAAATTAATTAATTAATTTTACTATTTGGAATAGTAACATGTGGACCCTATGTGGGGGCCACATGAAAATCAAAATGTGAGAATTGTGGTTGGAAGGTTGGCAGCCGACTGCTGCCAATTTTGAAAGAATTAGGCAGGCGTGCATCACGCCTGCTGCCACCTACCGCGCATAGTAATATTTTTTCTCCTATAAATAGCTTGCTCAGCTGAATAGAAAAATCACACCTAAAACATAAAATTTTTCTATAAGAATTTTATGAGTTTTCTCTGAGAATAGTAAGGCTATTTTGAGTGTTTGAAAGCCAAAAGGAGTGCAGGAATTTTTCAAGTAAGTCTTTTATTAAAGTGTAGTAATTTCATAAATTCCTATTTTTCACGGTATTCACAAATCTTCCTTTAGAAGACTCTTCTTTGAGAAGATTCATTTTTAAAAGGTTTCTTTGGAAGATTTATTTTAGAATATTATTTTAAAAACTATTTTAAAGTAGTTATATTATACTACAAAAATTATGTTATATATATATATATATATATAATTTTGATAGTTCATATTATATGAGTTATCATACACTTTGAAATTTATATGTGGTAATTACTAATTTTATTATAAATATATAGGTTGATTAACCTCATTTAAATCAATATCCAGTCACGTGTTAAGGTAAGGAATATTATTCTTTTCACACTCTTAAATTTATTACGGTAAGAGATACCATCTTTTTCATCTTCCATTATTCAAACTTACTATGGTAAGGGATTATCATTATTTGATTCTCGAAAATAATATTGTTTCTTCCTTACTCATAAGATGCGCCTTTTATTTCCATGTATTAATTTGTGGGAATAACCTTACGATGCGGATTACCGCCTGTTGGTGAATAACCTTTCGTATTCATTCCTTATTAATCTCTGAGAATAACCTTACTGCGCGAATTACCGCCTGTTTGGTGAATAACTCTTCGTATTCAATTTTTATTAAATTATGGGAATAACCTTACGGCGCGGATTACCGCCTGTTGGTGAATAACATTTCGTATTCATTCCTTATTAATCTATGAGAATAACCTGACTATGCGGATTACAGCATGTTTGGTGAATTACTCTTCGTATTCATTTCTTACTTGTCTCTTGTTGGTAAAGTTTCTTGAAATGAATATATATTCTTTAATAGTTTACGTTTCATCTAATATCATTTCAACTGAACCTTCCTATTTTTCTAAATCTTTCTATTGAACCTTAACTGTTATTCTGAACTGTGGATCTTAAATATCATTCTTGAATTTTAGTCCACATCATGTTGACAATTTGGGCATTATTTGAATCTGCACAAAGAAAAATGATAAACTTTTGATATTTATTGATCATACTGTTTCTTCTGATTCATCATCTATATCACGGTGGTTATTCTAATCATCAAGAACCATGTTGTTGTGAATATCTGTGGCCTGGGGCACAATTGATAGGATAAAGGCGATATAATTATTGTGTCTTTTAGGGCACGTGGTGAATATTCTCTTTGGCCTGGGGCAAAGATGAACTGTTGTTGGTATGATTATGACCAAAGGCTGAAAACTGGTATAATCATTACCGTTGGTGTTATATTTGAATATCTTTGGCTCGTAATGCAAAGATGAACTATTGACTAGCATGACTATAATCAGGAACTGAAAATTTATATTATCATGACCAGCGGTGTTTAAGATGATAAAAGTTGATGATGTTTTTCTTAAAAATAGAAGCGAGTGGACATTATAGTCTGCATTATTCTTCTAATAGATTGCTCTTTCCGCTGCTATTATTGATATAAAGCTTATTGTCCATTATATTCAATTAAGAACTCATCTGTTGAAGGCTAATGATAATTTATTTGTCATTATCTTAGTCATGATATTTCTTACTGGGCTATTTGAGCTCACCCTTTCTTTTGTTCCATTATTTTTCAGAAAATGAGAGAGTAGCCGGGTCTAGCAGGGGAATGGAGTGACGGTCCGAGTGATAGCTATTGTAGTCTTCACATGTTGTATATAGTGTGACAATAATAGTGAAGAGTAGTCTTCACATGTTGTATATAGTGTGACAATAATAGTGAAGACCTAGTTGTGTATTATTGAGTTTGTATTTCTGTTCTAGGTACTATTTGTATTAGAAATTATGTATTTTATGGCGTCTCAAATTGGGCTATGTAGGCCTAGATTTGGGGGCGTCACAATTTTCATGATAATATCATTCATATAATACACGGTTACATGCACAATATAATTTACGTTGATTTTAACTCGAATTGTAGTTCAAATATGTTTAACATATAAATAACAGTCGTTATTATACATAAAAATATGTATCTAATTTAATTAATTATGTGCATTTAGGGTTTGATTTTTATTCATTTTTTAAATCGCTTTAGTAGATAATTAATTATGTTAATTAATTATATTTATCGCTTAATCCGTCATTAAATATAGTTTAACATGTTAATTTAATAAATTGGCAACTTAATCCGTCGTTAAAGACTGATTTAGAAGCTACCTCGATGAATTTCCAATTAAATCTGTCGTTAAAGATAGATTAAACTAATTTTATTTAAGTTTAATTTAATTATGTCATGTATAGCTATTGTCACAGACCAAATCCATCATTAAAAGTGTTTTTAAAGTGAAAATAAATTTAATTCTAAAGTCTATCTCTAAAAGTATTTAAAATTAAATTTTAAATAAATTTTAAGCTGATCTGTCGCTAAAGGATACTGCGATGGTCAGTCCGTCGCTATAGGTGTTCTTGAGGGTCGGAAGGAGACTGTCGCTAAAGGTCCCGGCACCTAGGCATTTATACTGGGCGCGTAGGCACCAAAGCCCTGTCCAGATTTTTCGGTCAATGTTGAGTAAGGAGTTTTGACTCGTTTTAATTCCCAACTCGTGCTTTGTTTGGTGTAGTGAAAGGCTTCGAGGTGTATTGAACATGGCAGTGTACAACAAAATGTGGAGGTCATACCTAAACAACTTCATAATTGATCACTAGGATCCGGTCAAACTAGCATGTTGACTGTTCTTAAGCGTTTTTGGGTTACCTAGATTTCAGTTGATCTTGGTTGAGCAAGGACTTTCTGACAAGATTATCTCTTTGATAGTGTACTGTTTGGGCATACTAATCGAACCTAGTTACACTATACATGACAGGGTACAACAAGATACCAATAATCGACCCAAACTACATCACACTTAAAAGATCCAAGCCAGTCAAACAGTCGTTGCAGGTTGCTCTTCCGTTCTGGGTTGCACAGAAATTCTGGGTTTCCAGAATTTCGTAGTCGAGTGAGAAATTTCAAGCAATCATATCTCTCTAGATATTGATTCGATTGAGATGATTATTCTTTTTGTGTCTTCACCTCATGGCGTACTACAACTATAAACATTAAAACAGATCAAGATAAGAACATAATTGAGTCTACAAGCCTGACAAAGTACCCAGTCAGACCATTTTTTTAAGGTTCATGGACAAAGCTAAATCTCATTATTTTATGCAATTAGATGTTATGGAAACATAATTTAACCGCTCAGAACACTAATTAACATCATATCATAGATATTTAAACATTAAAATATAACTTTCTATTGAAGCTACAAAGATCTATAAGAAATTAGGGTTTTATACCTTTTAAAGCAACTTTGCAATTCTGCGTATTTGATTCTGATTTAGGCTTGCTATAGAACTTTATATGAACTATTTTGAGAGTGTTTTTAATGGATGAGGTTGCTATTTATAGACTTTGCAAAGCTAGGGTTTTATGGTCATTAAACCAAGCTTTTCCAACAAGCTTTAATCTAGCTTCTCTTGTACACTTCCTAAGCTTCTCTTGTACACTTGTTTAAGCTTGCAAAACAAGCTCAAATTCATCTAGAATGCTGGCCTACAAGGGGTAATTTAGTCATTTTCATTTTTCTTTAAAGGGTAGTTTAGTCTTTTCATATGCTAGCTTTTGATTGGTTGATTATCTAATTCAAGTTACTTAGTTAAATCTTAATCTTGATCAATTATACTAATTTGTATAGTTGGCTTTTACTATTTATGGTTGACTTTTTCGTATTCATACCGTATAATTTTTTTATTATTTTCATATAATTTTATATTATTCGCGTATTTATGAATATTGTTTAGGATTTCTCAAACCCTTAGGGTTTAACCTTTTTTAGGGTTTCTAAACCCTAAATTTAGGTTTTTTCCAAAATAACTTCTTGATCTTATCAAGCGTTAAAGTTGGATACTTGAACCAAAGCACAAAATCCTACACATATAAATAACACATAATTCAATCTTTGTATATCACAAAACACATAGATTAGGTTAAATATGTCCAAATTAGGTGAACTAACTGACTAATATATATATATATCGAATTTAATTACCTGTTAACTTCAGGGAAATTTTTTGACTAATTATCCATGTACGGGAGATAAATAACAAACATTACTAATTATGGATTATTTTTGACTCTGTGTTCCCATATGAATTTTTTTCTTCATTTCCCAGTTATTTTGTCACATAAAAACTAGATCGATAACCATGCAAGGCACAAACTAATTATAAAAACGACATTTTATTTTATATATAGCTAGTATAGAGAAATCGTAAGTATATTTTTGAATTATTTCGTGAATATTTGTAAACCATATGCATGCATGTAGATCAAATTTGGTAGCATAGAAATATTATATTCCCTCCGTTCCAAATTTTAATATCATAAGTGACTTTTACAAGTCAATTTAAAATATTTATAAATTTAAAATTTAGATGATATACTAAAAATTATGAACCAATAAATCTTGTAATGAGTAATATTTTTTAGATAGTTTGCAATATTCATTCTATACATCAAGATTGAAGAAATTCATATCAATTTTGACTCTGAAAATGTTTTAAATTAATTTCAGAAGTTCAATAATGATCTTATATTTTGAAATAGAAATAGCATTTATTTTTTATGTTGAGGTGCGGGATTCTAGTAAAATAATTTAATTAACTCAATCTCAGCTAGTGGAGTAGTTTGTCAATTTTACCCCCTACGAAAGTTGTTAGTTATCATGATTAAGAACTCTTCTTGAAATCCTTGTCTTTTTCAGTTAAAAATTAAATTCACTGATAAATTCTAACAGATGGATTCATTAACAAATCTCCAATCTTTGTTCTTATACTTAACCTTAATGCTATGTTTGGATTGTAATAATTAAGGTTGAAATGAAATAACTCATTTTTATAAAATAAAATAAAAAGCCGTGTTAGTTGTCTCATTGAAATGGAATAAATTATTCTCAATCCTGTCAAATTTGTGAATTTTATTTCTTAGAGAAGGGGAATCAGGGACTAAGCCAAGAATTATTTTTTGGGGGGGGGGGGGGGGGGGGGGGTTGTTTCGTGACATAATATTGTAAGGTCACGAATAATTTAGTGAGGCCTGAGGGCATTGTCCGCTTTCTAAATTTTATAGATTATTTTATATTTATTGGTTGAAATAAGATTATTTTTTTTGTATGTCGTACATATGTGCTAGTACTTGCATTTACGATTCCCTATTTGATTTTATAATCATTGTGTTTTAATGTATATTTGTAGAAATAGGTATGTTTTATAAAGTTTTTATAAGAAAACTGTGTTAAAGGACTTATTTAGGGATCTAATTTATTAGGTAGATCTAAAATCGTAGTATATATAATAAAACTTTGTAATAGTTGAAACTAATCAAGAAAATAAGTATTTTGTTGAATAAAAGCTGAGTCCACTTTGAGATCACAGAGTAAAAAAAAGCAAGTATTTAGAAAGAACTCTAAGATCATTGAGTGAAAAGTCAGAATGTAGAGCCATATTGCAAAGCCACTAAGAATTGTAAAGCTAACAGCATTAAGTAAGGACGCTAAATGAACATAAGACAAACTCTACGATTCTACACTACAAACTTGTTTGACTAAATTCCTAGAGTGCAAAAGTTTGACAAGATAGTGACAGATTTATGAAAAAGGTCATATAATTACCTTAACCCACACAATTCAAAGTTGATATTCAAATGAGTTAGCAATAAGAATGAAGAGACAATGCAACTTTTACAACATCTAGCTTTTCAAGGATAATGACATGAGTCTGTTATTGCACTAAATATAGTACTATTAATATCGACAACTTGTGGTTCAACAAACAACAATTTGAAGAAGTAAAAAGAATTATTCATTAACAAGTGTCAAAGGTTATTTGTTGCAACGGTAACAATCTAATGAACAAATGTCAAGGATTGACTATAAAAGGATTGCTACAACAACACTAAACAAGAATTGATGGGAAAAAAAAAAAGGAATTTAACATCTAAAAGCTTAAGTACTCCACCTTACAAACCAAACACACACACATATTGCTATAGATCAAAAACGGACGTTTAAAATTTTTTAAAACCTAAACCCTAGAAATTAAACTCTTAAAACTAAACCCTAACTCCTAAAAAATAAACCTTAACTTATAGTTAGTAGGTCTCTTAATTAGTACTAAAATTAGATGTAGCGGTCATCTGTTGAGTTTTTTGATCTACTATTTAGGGTTTGGCTTTTTGATTGACGTAGTAGCGGACGTTTTAAAAATTTTTAAACGTCCGCTATTATTAGTAGCGGACGTCGATTTTGGTCGTTCCTTCTTGTTTTCGATAGTATAGACGGTGTGTGTGTGTGTGTGTGTGTGTGTTATATATATATATATCGAATTTAATTACCCTTCAATTTCAGTGCGAAATTTTGACTAATTATCCATGTATGGAGATAAATAACAAACTTTGGTTTCCAACTTTTTTACTAACTATGGATTATTTTTGACTTTCTGTTCTCATGTGAAATTTGTTCTTCATTTCCCAGTTATTCTGTTACTTACAAACTAGATCGATAACCATGCAAGGCACAAACTAGTTTTAAAAATGAAATTTTATTTTTTATATATAACTAGTATACATAAATCAGCAAGTATATTTCTGAATTATTTCATGAATATTTGTAAAGCATATTCATGTATGTAGATCAAAGTAATATATATATTTTGGATATACATATATGTAGAATTTTAGGAATAATACATGACATACATACATTGTACCAGTAGAACTTTAAAAAATAATATAATGAATAGTCCTAAATAATTAACTCCTAAATAATGAACTCAGGATTGACTCGTGGCTAATTAATTAAAATAACTCGGTCAAATTGTAAAATTGATAATCTTAGCAATGATCAATTCTTACCTTTAACATTTAAGATAAAGTTATACAAATAACCCGTGCATAACACGTGTTAATATCGATAATATAATTTAAAATTATGTTGTGCTCTTTTTAGTATTATTATTTGAGTATAAGTAGTATAGTATAGATGGTATTGACCAGTTGTATCTACATCAAAATCATTTTATGTGTTTTTTAATACACGCATGTACACTCCTGAAATAATACAACAAAAGATATAAAACGTTTGATATAATTATGAACATGACATACATTGGATGAATAAAGGTGATAAACTTAGGACTAACTCGAAATTAACTCGTTAACCGATCAAACTATGTTAATTTAGATAAAATCTTTATTTACATTGTTATATATAATAATAGATTCCACGCATGCATTGGCTAAGACTAAGAGCATGCTGATATAACAAACCTTAATAAGCATCAAAAGATAGTAGTCCTAGTCATTTGACTTTAAAATTTTAACGAACCTTAATATCCACTCTCAGGTTGGCTTCACCAAGATTGTAGTATTATCTATGGTTCTATGGCACTTTCCGAATTTTCAGATCATTGTGATTTTGTAAAAGGTAATTTAAAATATTTTCAAATTCAAATTTGACTTTGATAATTTAAGTTTTGAAAATAATAAATCTTATAATTAGTAGTACTTTTTAAGTAGTTTATAATATTCATAACTATATTGACATAAACTAAATAAATTTATTACAAATTTGAATTTGAAAATGTTTAAAATTGAGTTTTAAAAAGCGATTATGATCTTTTAAATTTAAATAGAGGCAGTATAATTTTTTTGATGCTGAAGTGCTCAATCTTAGTGAAGTAATTAAACCAACTAAATCTCAGCTAGTGGCGTAACACCCCAAAATCTACGTACTCGCTACACAGATTTGGTGCATCACGATACACAACTTTTATACTATCTATCAATATTTTCATTGATTTAACTAGTTTATTACAAACATTATATCACATACATCGTCCCTGGATTGCAACTTAGATCTTTCTCTTATATCCTTAAATATGACTCTTCTGGTCCTATCAATTCTGTCCTCTTGCAATATGTTAAAGTTTTCAAGAATGAGTATCGAATATACTCAGCAAGTATGAAATTAAATTAAAATATTTTAAGGAATAAATATGAAGCAATGTCTCAATATTTTTGAGTTGAAAGATTTATCAATTTTGGTTACTGGGATGGTCGTAAAGGACCAAGAACTCTTTTGAATTGTACAACAGGTGATCATATTAGCAGCACTGCCATGACATGTGGCCAGCTTTTTGCTTCTTTTATAATTACTTTTAAATTGAAAACTTTTAGCCAAAAAAAAATCTTTAGTCAAGTTTGGTCAAATTGTAAAACTACCCTCCAAGTCCTTATCCCATGTGCTAGAATTCAGCACTTCATCGAGTTCCAGCAGATTCCAGTTAGGTGGGTCCCACTTTCTGTTTTACGCGTTTGACCTACCTTTGACTTTTTGACTCAAAAAGTCAAAATTTCATGTTTCCATTTGTTTTCTACTAATTTCGATGTCCCCGACATCGTGGTGACATCTATTTTTTCAAATTCATCTCCGAACTCTAAGTTTGACTTTTTACCCATAAAATTCAACTATTGACTTTGACCAAAAAGTCAATCCCGAAATCATACGGTGCTTACAATCTCTACTAAATTCGACGTTTTGGACGCAACGGTGCAGTCTGTTTATCAAAATTCATTTTCGAACTTAAATTTGACTTTTTCACTTGTATAATTTCCTCATTCGTATTTACTTTTTCACGTGTGACCTTCCTTTCCATTATTTTCTTATTGAATTCTTACATTTTTCATTGACATTTACATTAAAACTTCAATCATCATTACTCACTTCTCATTTAAATTTTTATTTCATTATTTGGAATTTCTAGGATATTACAAGTGGAGTAATGATTATTTTAATTTTATGTAAGTTTGTAATGAAATTCTATATTAATACTTATATTGACAAAAAAAATTTGTTTGAAATTTTAATCCGAACAGAAGTATGAAACTCAAGATTTAATAATAAATCCACTATATCATATATATTAGCTAGCAATACAATTAATCATGTGATTTGGTAAAATTTTAATTTTTAATGAATCTAATTTAGTTAAGACATTAATTTATATAATAATGAAATTCGTGCTAATGTCAGTATAATTAATCGCACGATATATTAAGAGATTTTTTTGATATCTAAATAGCTTAATGAAATTGTAATGATAGAATTATTCTATATAAAATTTGTTAAGATATATTCTCTTACATAAAATTGTTATAAAAAAAAACTTGTAAGATAATTGGTAAAATAAAAAATAAACATTCTTTTAAAAGTTTATTTTCCTATTAGAGATAAAAAATATCTTTCTTTTTCCTAAATGCTTGGGGTTCCTTTTGAATATTTTATATCTTTAGATAATATTTAATTGTTATAAATTTCGATAGTACTTGTACTAATTTGGATAAGAAAGTAAAAGGCCGAACCAAGAATTTGTGAAATGAATTTTGTGTTTTTAATTATATAGTTGATTAATAGGACAAAATGGTCATCTCAACCCTAAAATTTAGGAATATTCTTTCAACCCTAAAATTTAGGAATAGAAATCTAAAATATAGAAAAAGAAACTATTTTTTCATCTTTTATTTAATTTTGAAATCTATTCATCTGCATTCTTATTATCATAATTATCAAAATTTCAGTATCTCTTATTCTTATATATATTTTTAAATTTAGTTAGTGTTGTTTAAAATTCATATTGTTGATAATCTATCTATATATAATTAATAGTACAAAATAGTATCAATCCTAAAATTTAGGAATAGTATCAATTCGTATTCTTCCTTTTTTTTTTTGTTAAAAAAAGAAGAAGGAAGATGAACTAAATTATCTATTTAATTGGGATGTGTGTGTGTGTGTGATTAAAATAACAAATTAATATCATGTAAAATGCACTCCATGCAAATCGCGATATCTGATTTTAGAAATATGTTGTTGGTTAATTTTTATTGTATTTTTTTGTAAATATTTTATTGGATAAAGTAAATTATAAATTATTTTTATTTTATTTTATATTCTTATTGTTGATGGTGCATGATTTTTAATTTTTTAATTTTTTTTTATTTTGTCGATGTATTATGTTTATAATTATATTTTAATAATAATAATAATTTATGTTATGTAAGATGCTTGTTGTATGAAAATAATTTCATTCTAAAATTAAATTATCTAAGTACTAGTAAAATCATATTGATTGAAATACAATTATACTTTTATTTTAAGAATAGTAACAACTTCAAGTTAAATAATATATTAATGAGTATTATATTAATATACTTAGTAATTTATCGTATAATTAATTAACAATTGAATCATTATTAGTCAAGTTATTACATTTAATATATTGTAAGGTGATTTTCATAAGAAAATAGTTTTCTTCTAAAATTATATTATTTAAATATAATAAAATATTACTTATACTTGAAATTATAATTAAACTTATATTTTAATAATTTCAGACTATATTATCTATGTAGTAATATAATTAATCTTAAATTTTCATTATTGTATATATATATCAATAAAAGTAACAAATTAATATTAGATAAAATGATTGTATTCTTATAAAAATTATACTACTAATTCTTGTTTCCTTATAAAGTCACGTTACCACGTATAGTTTCTGATTTGTATAGATAAATAATAAAAATTTACTTAATGTAAAAAAAGTCAAAGGTCGAACCAGAAAAAGAAGAAGGATGAACCGAATTGTCTAATCTAATTAGAGTATTGATAGTCTATATACCCTCCTAGTTTCCCTCCTTACCCCTTCCCTAAGCTCCTCCCTAATCCCTTAATTAGGATTGAGATATGTCCCTTAATTAGGATTGAAATATTTCCCTAAATTTACTATTTTGTAATAGTGTAAGTTCTCAAAACTAAAAAAGAATGGACAACAATAGACTATAAATTATAAATAGATAGAGTTGATTGTTTTCCTATAAACCTATACTACTAATTGTTGTTTTCTTATAAAATTGTAACACTAATTCCAATTTTTGATTTGGATCGATAAATAATACAGATTGACTTAATGTAAAAAAAGTCAAAGGTCGAACCAAAAAAAGGACCAAAGTCAAAGATTGAAAAAAAGAAGAGGAATAACCAAATTTTCTACTTAATTATAGTACTATCATTTACACCCCATGCAAAGCACGAGATCTTATTATAAAGTTATGATAGTGTAAATATTTTATTAACTTTTTTACAAATATATTATTGAACTTATTAGGTAAAATAATTCTTATAAAAAAATACGTTCCTTCTAAAATTATATTATCTAAGTAATAATATGATTTTACTTAATCTTGAAATATAATTACACTTATATTTATTTAATACTGACAATTTCAAGTTAGGTAAGACAATCTATGTGAAAAATTATTTTCTTTTCAAATATATTATCTAAGTTGTAATAGAATCTTATTTAATAGTGGTTACAAACTAATATTAAGTAAGATGCCTTATCATTATATTTTTGTAAACTATATTACTAATTATTATTATTGACTTGGTTGAATTGAACAAATGCTCTTATTGTAGCATTATAATGTTATTGATGTTTTTAATTTTATTTTTATATATTTTTATTGGATAGAGTAATTATTTTTATTTTATAGTTGAATAATATAGTCAATTAGTATAGTATATTTATTTTAAATAATAGTAACACTTTAATATTAGGTAAGATATTTCTCATAAGAAAATTGTTTCCTTCTAAAATTATATTATCTAACTAATAATTAAATCTTACATATACTTGAAATTATAATTATAGTTATATTTTACTAATTTTAATAATAGTAACAAATTTAAGTTATGCAAAGATAATTTTCTTTTCTTCTCAAACTATATTATCAAATTAGTAACATAATTATACTTAAACTTGCATTATTATATCTATAAATTTGGATAAAAGTAATAAATAGTATTAAGTAAGATGATCATTTTTTGATCGTTTCTTAATAAAACTATATTACAAATTATTGTTTCCTTATATGTTATTAATTATAGTTTCTGTTATGGATAGAAAAATAAAAAAAGTTGACCTAATGTAGAAAAAGTAAAAGGTCGATGGGATATATATATATATATATATATATTCATGAAAAAGAAGGTTCACATTGTACTATAAAGAAATTATTGCAACACTTGAAAATTACATTGCAAATATGAAGAATAATCTTAAATTTTGTAGCATGAAAGGGATTGGTGATTTTTCTTAAAAGTTGATTAGTGAAAATAAGCTGATTTGTATAGTCGTATTTATTTGTTGTTAAAATTGACCTTCATTTTCCTAGTTGTAGTCGCCAAAGTGGAAATAATTTTTTCAGGAAAGAATATTGTTAGAAGTACACTTTGTAACCAATTGAGAGAAAAATTGTTAAATACTTGTTTAGTTACTTACATCGACAATAATGTAACTAAAATCATTGATTCTATATATATCTCCTCAATTAATTTGATTAATATTGTCAACACTTTTGTAATTACTTTGATGACTCCCATATATGTTTGACTATATACACTTATAACGTGTTTGTGAGTTTTAATTTGGAGAGAAGAAAAAGTATTGTGAGTTGTAAACAATATTACACTTGATTAATATTTGAACACTTTTGTAATTTTGGAGTTTATCGTGTTTTGATTTTATTTACTTCACAATTTTTTTAATTAAAATTTAACCTCGTTAATTACCAACAAATCCCGGATCCGCCCAGTTCTCCCATCACCCATATGTCACATCTTTAATGTCATACAAACGGAGAAAGAGATCCCTTGAATTTCATTAACACCATATTCACGTTCAGTTAATCCATATCGTACAAATTAGTTGGCAAATTAAAGGCATCTCGTTAAACACCTAAAAATCGGTAAAACTTCAACTAGAACTCGGTCGGCATAATTAGGGTTCGTAGCCCTAACAATTTTTTACTATTCCCTAACAATTAGGTTTGTGAACTCCAAATCCAATAGGATCAGTGTAATGCCCCCAAACCTTTTACTAGCTACAGCAGACTTGGTGAGCTACGATTCATCCACACAGGCTAACTAGCTATCCATATAAGCTAAGTTACAACACATTAAATATTTATTTTATTTACATATTTTTCCCTAGGTCTTACATACATAATACCAACTAATGCATTAGTTTCCAAATTCTTAAGTGTGCTTGGAAGGAGTAGTAAACAATTGTCGTTAACAAATAAAATTATTTTTGTGGAATATAGTAGTAAAAAATTGTCCATGACATCGTGCACAATCACTTTTGTGGAATAGGAGTAGTAAACAATTGCCGATGACATCCTGCACAATCGCATAACACATGCACTAATTTGAATGAATAGTTTATCGTTATAAGCGATCATACCTTGAAGCTTTAGCCTCTCATGAACATAAACGACAAGTTACAAGCTGTTCTATTGTTCGCTCAAGGAATTAAAGACAATCATGTAAGAGTATATATCTTGCTTCATATCAAACATCTAAAAAATATATATCTAGTATAAAATGACGTGAGCTAACTATTCTCATTGTCAATTGATTTTAAGTCAGAGAACTTGATGTTTTTATATACTAATTTATAAATTTAATATGGTATCAGAGTATTGTGTGAAATTCTATATTCAATTATATAAATGTGCAACCTTTACTTGTAGACCACTTCTTTATTAGACCAAAAAGTTATTTGTCTTATGTGAAATTCTATCATGTACACGTGCAACCCCTCTCAGATTGAATACATTCCAGACAAAATAATAGAAAAGTCGATACAGTTAATCGACAACAATTAATAAATTTCACATATAATAGTTACTCAAAAATAATATGAAAAACTTATTGTTAGACTGTGTAGTTACTAGTGCAAATAGATTGTCCGTATTGGGCCTTATCCCCACCGCCTATTGAACTTAGTGCGCCCATAAGAGGACTTCCAAGTCCAATAGGTATGGCTTCACTACCTTATCACTTCAGACACTAATTAATTACCACATCAAACATTAGTTGATATGAGAGTTACTGTATCCAATATAAATAGACATAGTAGTTACCTTTTCCAATAGAGTTTCTATTACAATGTTCCCATTAAGAATCATGATCCTGTTGCATAGGGTGGATAGTATGAACACAAAGTGAACAATATAGATACACAAACAATATTATAGCTTACTAAATACTTATCACCTCCATTGTTAACATATCTTGAAACCTGTAGTTACTCTCACACCGGATGTATCCCTCGGCGACCCACGTCATCAAGTACTTTTTAGTGGTTCTTTCTATGTAGGTTCATATCCAAGTTAACAGGTGAACGTGCGGATAAATTTGAGCATTAACACTTGTAATGGATGCATGACCTAATTGAGTATTTCTTATCCTTTATCAGTCAATACAAGGCTATCTCTCCATGAAATAAGTATCTACTTTGAATGGCTCTGCAACTTCATGAGTTTCCAATTCTAGCTTCTCAGGATCAAATAAAACTAGTATGCAGCTCATTTCCTTCTTTTCCTATTTTTTCCACTTTTCTTAATATGGCTTTGCCCCTCTTTATAAACCCTATTGGCCTATAAATATGTGTAGGGCCCACAAAATTATTTTTTAGTCCAAGATTTTGTCACGCAGTATTCTTCCATCACCTATATATCGCAATTATGTACTCTCTTCTTTCCATTATATAGATCATGTTTTAGAAGTTTTTTCTTCTTTCCAAAATATAAGACGTTGTACATATATCTAGGAGAATAAATCTAGTCATATTCTACTTTACCTTTAAAGATTGAGTAATTGAGAGAGAGACGAGTAGTAATTAATTAGTGCATGGGTAGTAATGAAATTTCAAACAAACATTAATTACCTTACATTAGTATTAATGAGACTTCTTAATATGTATGATTATGTCTTAAACGACTTATATAATAAAAATGAGGAGTATATAATGCCATACAAACACACAGAGACATCCCCTTGAATTTCATTAACACCGTATTCGCATTCAGTTCATCCATGTTGCACAAATTAGCTAGCAAAGACATCTCATTAAATACCTCATTGTCAAGATCAAATGCAATAATGACTCGTCTAGCTCTGCTAAAAAATTTCATTTGATTCTTACCTTACCAATGTATAGATCCATGATTCGATACACCTATATTAGAATTCAAATTATATTCTATGTTCTTTTAACCTTTTTTCCAAGAACCAATCCTTAAAATGTAAACTTCAAGAAGAACTCGACCTGCATAATTAGGGTTTGTAGCCCTAACAATTTTTTAGTCATTATTAGGTTTTTGAACTCCAAATTTAAAAGAATCAGTAATATTTGTGTTGTTAAATATGTATCGAAAAAAATTAGAGTAATATTTGTGTCGCTAAATATGTATCAAAGGATAAATCTAATGGAGTGATCGTAATCCAAGATGATTTAAGTTGGGTCACACCCTCACACAATTGTTTATATATGGCAAGGACTTTCAGTGCAAGTGGGTATATTGATTCAGTTAGACACAACTAACTCCATAGTGAAGTTCTTTTATTTATAAGATTTTGGCAAGATTAGTTCTACCCTTCTTAGGTATCTATAAGGAAAAATATTCTAGAGAATAATGGTTAACTGTCTAGACAAAAATTATCAAAACAATAATGTTTGGTATCTAAACAAAAGTATTGCCTAAAAATATTTATACAATTTTTTTTTAAATACATCTAAACAAGTGTTGAAATATTTAATTTTTTTTTTGTCCAAATACATTTAAATAGGTATTGATGAGTTGTCACAATATATATTTAATTTGTAACCAGCTAGTAAATAATTAGCGTATTACAGTTTATAACCACGACATATGTCTAGATTTATCTAGACAATTAGTTTAGAACATAGAATTATTCTTTTGACAAATGGTGTGATGCGATACAATATTTTTTTAGTAATAAAGATTTTAGACCAAACAAAATTAGGAGAATTTAAATTTAATTTGTAACTAGCTAGTATCATTAAATTTAAAATCGACATATTTAATTTCATTTTAGTCCTGCAATTGTGAATATTATAAATTAACTAAAAAAGTTATTGTTTATAAAATTTATTATTTTAAAAAATTAAATAAATTATATTAATCCTAAATGTCAAAAAATTTCATATTGGCAAAATTAAGATGGACCTCGTTGCATAAAAAAGAAAAGAAAGAAGTAATCTCGAACACATATAATAATTTTTTAAGTATTCAAGAGTTTTGTTCCACCATTTATAAATGACCTAGAAACAAAAAATAAAATTCATCGTTGTCATTTTTGGATATATCCAAAGATTAAAAAGGGATTCAAAGTATTAATGTACTATAAATAAGTTAAAATAATTCAATTTTATGCAACATAATTACAATAAACCATAACCTAAAATATTATGCATAATAAGTTCATCCTATTGAATACATAAAGCTCTCACAAATAATAGTCTGAGAAAGATGAGATATAGTTATAAAATTTAATACATTCATGAAAGAAGGTCCACATATTGAATTATACTCTCTCCGTTCCAAATTAAAAGATTATTATTGACTTTTTAAAAGTCAATTTTAAATATATTCAAACTCAAAATTGACATAAATTCATTCAATTTAAGTCAATATGATTATGAATATTATATACTATCTAAAAGGTACTAGTACTTATAAGATTATAGTTTTTAAAATTTAAATAAATAATGTCAATTTTAAATTTAAAAATATTTCAAATTGACTTTTAGAAAGTCAATATTAATCTAATAATTCAAAAATTACAACATGTGTACTATGAGAGACGCACAAGATGACTCTCTCTAATTCCCCAAAAATCATCTTCAGCTTCCTTAGTTGTTCCCCTGGTGCATCTTTTGGGCCTTTTAGTATAAATGTTTATTAATTTTTGTTTCCGGCTCGGCAACATATGATCGGGCTACAACCTCAATTGTAGTTATCTTTCGGAGGTGGGCTGCACCATGGTTCACTGCATATCGGCCCACCAGTCCCAACAGAATTGAGCCTGCTAAAGTCAATCGTTTTAGTTGCCTTTGAGGCATTGATCACTATTGAGCACAGAAGAAGTGCTTCTAGGACAAAGGTGATTAACTGTTGGGACGATGCCATTGTTTGTCAAAGTTTAATTGATAATAGGCGAGACATTCTTCGGGATTTATAGGGAGGGCTAGTACTATTTCTAGACATAAGTTGAAGCTTTGTGTTTCATTAATTTGTTTATGTGAACTAAATTAATCATTTGTAGCTTCTTGTTTTTACATTCAATGGAATTAGAGGTCTCCAATAAATGTCCAAATTAGGCTAACTAACTAACTAATAAATACTTGTCATAGCAAATACAGAAGATTCACACAAATAAGAGAAAGATGGTATGTAGGTATAAAATTCAATATATTCGTAAAAGAAGATTCACTCGTATCATATAGAAATTACAGCGACACTGTATAATATAAAAGATGCACAAGACTTCTCTCTAATTCCCTAACAATAATCTCCATCTCCCTTAGTTGTTACCCTAGTGCATCTTTTGGGCCTTCTCCTAGTACAAATGTTCATTATTTTTGGATCGGCATCGTGTGTTTAGGCTACAACCGCGATTGTAATCTCCATTCGGAGGTGGGAGGCACCCCTGTCCACTGCATTTCGGCCCAGCAGTGCCATATGGATCGAGCCCACTAAAGTCAAGCCCTTTGTTTGTTGCCTCAGAGGCATTGATTATTATTGAGCAAACAAGAAGTACTCCTAGGGCAAAGGTGATCAACTTTTGGGACGATGCCATTGTTTGCCAACGTTTAATTGATAATAGACGAGACATTCTTCAGAATTTATAGGGAGAGCTAGTACTATTTCTGGACATAAGTAGAAGATTTGTGTTTCATTAATTTGTTTCTGTGAACCAAATTAAGCATTTGCACCTTCTTGTTTGTACATTCAATGGAATTAGCGGTCTCCATAGATGTCCAAATTAGTCTAACTAATTAACTAACTAACTAACTAACTAATTAGAGGTCTCCAATCGATAACCATGCAAGGCACAAACTAATTTTAAAAATGACATTTTATTTTATACATAGCTAGTATAGAGAAATCACAAGTATATTTCTGAATTATTTCGTGAATATTTGTAAACCATATGCATGCACGTAGATCAAATTTGGAAGCATAGAAATATTATATTCCATCCGTTGTAAATTATAATATCATAAGTGGTTTTTAAAAATCAATTTAAAATATTTATAAATTTAAAATTGAGATGATATACTAAAAATTATGAACCAATAAATCTTGTAATGAATAATATTCTTAAGATAGTTTACAGTATTCATTCTATACACTAAGATTGAAGAAATTCATATCAATTTTGAGTCAAAAATTATTTTAAATTAATTTCAAAAGTTCAATAATGAACTTATATTTTGAAATAGAAAAAGCATTTATTTTTTATGCTGTGGTGCTGGATTCTAGTAAAGTAATTTAATTAACTCAATCTCAGGTAGTGGAGTAGTTTGTTAAATTTACCCCTACGGAAGTTGTGCGTTAGTTATCATGATTAAGAACTCTTCTTGAAATCCTTGTCTTTTTCAGTTAAAAATTAATTTCACTGATAAATTCTGACAGATGTATTCACTAAAAAATCTCCAACCTTTATTCTTATACTTAGCCTTAATGCTATATTTGAATTGTAAGAATTAATGTTAAAATGAAATGACTCATTTTTATAAAATAAAAATAAAAAATGTGTTAAGTTGTCTTATTGAAATGAAATAAATCATTCTCATTCCTGTCAAATTTATGAATTTTATTTCTTAAAGAAGGGGAAACAAGGACTAAGCCAAGACTTTTTGTGTGTGTGGGTGGGGTGGGGTGGGGTGGGGTGGGGTGGGGGGGGGGGGGGTTTCGTGACGTAATATTGTAACGTCATTGTAATATCCAGGATATTATGATGTGTAAAAAAGTTTAAATAAATAAAATGAGTATAGATTTTAATTATTTAAACTAGGCAATTAATGTGAATTATGTAAATTAATTATGGATATATATGTGTTTGATTGTTACGGTTACTAATTTAATGATGTATATTAATAAAAAGAAGATTAATATTGGAAATTAATCTTAAATTAAATTAAAAGTTAACGAGGTAATTAACGAAGTCAAAATTATTGATCATGGGTTAATTAATAATTATGAGGAGTATTTGGAAATTATTAAGAAGGAAATTAATTATATAAAATATATAGAAATAAATTATATATTTTATATAAGGAAATAAAATGAGATATAAAGGAATTTTAGATTATATAATTTATATGAGAGTAAATGTATAAATTACATAAGAAAAATAAAGTTATTAAGAAAGAGTTTAATAATTATATAAATTATACAAAATTATATTGTATAGTTTATATAAAATATATGAAATAGTAAAAAGGAAAAATTAATCAATATGGATAATTCTTATTTTAATAAAATAATGTATGTTTATGCAAAATAGAATTATTTATATTTTTATGAGATTTAATATTTTTGTGGATTAAATAGGTAAAAAGAAATTGTTATGATACATAATATATATAATAATTAATTTATGTATATATTATGTAGTAATAGAAAATACATGTATGTTTACGTAATGTATATGTAATAAAGTTGAAACATAGGAAAATTAATTTTATTAAGTTATGCAAATTATTTTATTAATTTTGGAAGTATAAAATACTTCATATAGTTACATGCATGTCCTTATGCGTGTACAAAATTTATCAAGTAAAGTACATTAAAAATATGTGAATATTATTTATAAATTATTTTATGAATTTTGGTAAATTAAAATAAATATTTTATATATATTTTATAAAATATTTATTACCCGAATTAACTGCCTAATGTATTAATTTTATACGTATGCGTGGTAATTATATTTTCTCACCGACTTAAACTAAGTCGGTGGATTTAAGTCAACAACAAATTTCTAAGCTTATCAATTATGGCAAGTTATATATATATATATATATATATATATATATATATATATATATATATATATATATATATATATATAGAGAGAGAGAGAGAGAGAGAGAATAGATGATAATAATAATAATAATAACATAAGAGCCAAATAACCAAAAAGCCAAACATCATCTTCTTTCATTTTCTCCCACCGTCCGCCACCACCGACCGTCAACGCCACCACTGTCAAGAAATTTTGGTGGCAACAAAGTGCATGATAAGCATACAAGGAAAGATAAGCTTTTAGAAGGTATAAAACTAAGTTATTTGGGATATTTTTGTATTTATTGTGATAAAATTATTTGATGAAAATTAGTAAATAATTAAGATAATGATTCTATATAATTTTTAGATGTGTATCTATGAATTTTATGTAGTTTTGGGTATTTTTGTGGTGAAAATGGTGACCAAAATGGTAGAAAAATGGTGCAAGGTGGCAACTGTTATCGCAGGGAAATGGAGAAAATTTTTAGGGAGCCCGCGCATGGCGTGCGGCTAATTTTTTTTTTTTTTCCGGCCTAGGATCAAAACGGCGTCGTTTCATGGTAGAGAAAATTTTGTCCGCGCCTTGCGCGGCGGTCGAAATTCTGCGACCAGAAACGACGTCGTTTTGATGTGAGAGGGGGGCGGGTTCGCGCATGGCGCGACTGACCGGTTTTTCACAAAAATTACCATTTTGCCATCGGTCGAATTTTTCAGAATAATTACGAAAATGCCATTGGAAGTTAATTTAATTAAAATAAATGTTTTAAAATTAATAAAAATCATATAAAATCAGAAAAATAAATAAAAATATTTTATAAATTAAATTTAACAAATTTTCAATTTTGAGGAATAATTCCAATTAATTATTAAATGCTGAATAATAAGAATTAAAAGAACATAATTAGAATGAATGACCAAATTAAGTTATAATTAATTATAAATACCCATATAGAGCCGATAGACAGAATAATTAGGTTGTAAGTGATATTAATTACATAAATTAATATCGTGGGTTACTAAATTATTATTATTTGATTATGTTATTATTATAGGGTGCTCAAGAAAGGAAAATTTAGCTGTTAACTTAGTAAACGGATATCGAGGCAAGTTCCTAAACTCTAACTTTGAACCATTAATCATGTTTTAGATATTAAAATAATTATTGAACTCTATTTCCAAAAGTTTCATCATTATTCTATTTTCTCGAATATTGATTTCAGTTGATATTGTGGATTATTCAATGGAAAATCTCTTTTGTTACACACATTTATTCGAAAATGCCATTCATAACGAAACATAATTGTTTGTCAGTGAATTAATAATTATGAGTCTAGACCATTTGTTCGGCTAGACTTTTGATACAACTGAATTTCAAATTACTCTATATTGTTTAGTGTTGAGCCAAACCAAATTGTTTTGGTGCAGACTCCTAGAAACTGAGATGAACAACCCTATTCCAGGGGTATAGCTTGTCGGATGCTTTAAATTCCGATCTCCCGCGATATGCGATAATATGATGTGCACAGTCATAGGTACGAGAGGTTGATCACCTCGAGTACGGGTTTAAGGTTTTATGGTCTTTATGACATAAACGGGTTATCAATATTAAAATTGATTAACCTATGTTCAATGGACTTGTGACCCTCAGTTAAATTCATTTATATCACGTTTCAAAAGATAATTCCTACAATTATTTTCCTTCGTTTTAATTGAATTAATGTTACATTGTTGGTATGAATTCTGATCCTAATAATGCATTGTTATTCAGTTCATTATACTTGCTGAGCACTTTAGTTGCTCACTTTTACTTGCTTAAAATGTCGCAGACAAAGATGTAAAACCCGAGAATCTAGATAAGAAAGACAAAGGCAAAGGAAATATATCGGAATGAAGGAATTGATGTATGGTCCCCAGCCGATAGTCTTAAATCTATGTTGTGACTGTAGATAGGAAATGTTATCCTAGTAATGCTATATGTATGTAAAGGTTAATGACCCTGGGAGTGTGAGAGATGTATTTTGTATTATGTTGAAGATTAGCATATGTAATGTATATTAATGGTAATTCTGGGTAGTGATTAATGTATGCGATATTATAAATAGTGAACACCAAATTGAGGTTCTAGGAACCTGAATTTGGGGGCGTCACAGTCATGAATAGTTTAGTGAGGTCTGAGGACATCATATGCTTTCTAAATTTTATAGATTATTTTATATTTATTGGTTGAAATAGGAATGTTTTTTTGTATGCTGTACATATGTGCTAGTACTTGCATTTACGATTCCCTATTTGATTTGATAATGATTGTGATTTAAAGTATATTTCTAGAAATAGGTATGTTTTATATAATTTTTTATTAAAAATCTATGTAAAATGGGATGCTGTCGCAATCAACCAAAAATAAAATCTTACTTTGAAAAATATTAATGTAGTAGTGAAAGTAAGAGTCGAACTCACAGAGAGTGAATTGTTTTAATAAATCTAATGTTTTCAAAAATATCTAATTAAATGGGGGGTTGGAATTAATTATTAACTAATTAAAATTCAAATAAACAAATAAAACTGAATAATAAATAAATATGAGAAAAATCAATTAAAACAAACTTCAGTTCCTTAGTTACGTATCCCCTTCTTTTAATCAACAAATTAATCAAGTTATTATTATCTCTTCCTTCAATTGAAATTAATAATCCTAGATAACCGACAATCGCCAAGCTACCCGAAATCCTCCTTAAATTATAAATCTAATGCAGCAATCGCTCACAAAAGACTCTAACTATCATACAACCTAGAACTATCAGTATAGATTTAATATAACAGTTGCATGAAAAATTAGAGAATTAGATCATTCCAAGCAACAATCTCAACATCGCGGACCATTTAACTTGCCATCTTGATAATCATAATAATATTCAAAAGTTTGTCCACAATCAAATATTATTAATTGCTACTTATGATCAGATAAAATATCGTTTGCTTAATATCAAATCTTAATCTAGCATATGACAAAAACTTAATTAATTCAACTGGCCAAATCAAATTAATCAAATAAATATCATCTAATAAATTAAAACAGATCATCAAAATAAATCTCATGCATGAAGCAATATATAATAAAACTCAATTAAAAATAAGGTTCAACATCCCTTTGGAACTGAAAATAAAAACTAACCAAACATAATAAAAATAATACCCACTAGTTGAAAAACTCTCTCCAGGAAATTAGGAGAAAGATCTCCCAAAAACATACAATTAATAATGAGAGAGCTTGGCCCTCTATTTATAGGCCTCTAACTTGTCCAAACCCTAGTAAGATTTACAATTTAAAATAAAAGAAAAAGAAAAATAATTATTATCCTAACCTTAGTTGGAATAAAAATCCTTTTTGGAATCAAAAAGTAGCAAAAATCGGAAATAATTCCGTTTTGGACAAATTCCGCGCCAGCCAAACAAGCCTCTGACCTGGTCAACGCAGAAATCGCGCTTGCTGACGTCAGCATGACCGCCGCCTAAGCCGCGCATTGCGCGCGTCCCTGAATCCTAAACGACGTCGTTTTTGGTTTGCCTGCATCCGCGCATTGCGCGGCTGCTGCTGTCCTTCTTTACGCACGTCGAAACGACGTCGTTTAGTTCCGTTGGTTCTCCTTCCTCGCGCATTGCGCGGTCGATCTCGTTTCATGTAATTACGATTCTGCCACAAATGTTGGTTAATTACGAAATTGCCATTTAACTTTTGCAGAATTTACAGAATTGCCCCCAAGCTTTATTTTTCCTACAAAATAAAATATAAAAATAAATAAAAATAATATAAAAATACTAAAAATCCTAAAAATACATAATAATAAATAAAACACCTAAAATAAATAAAAACACATAAACAAAAAGATATATAAAAATACTATAAAATTACCTAAATTAACATAAATTAATTAAAATCCTATAAAACCTATTAAAACCAAAATATGCTAAATAATTAAACATTTAAGCACACAATAAATATAAAAACTAAGTATTAGGGAATAAAAATATCGTATAATTTAGCTCTATCATAAAAGGACTTATTTAAGGATCTAATTTATTAGGTAAATCCCAAATCATAGGATATACAATAACACTTTATAATAGTTAAAGCTAATCAAGAAAATAAGTATTTTGTTGAATGAAAGTTGAGTTCACTTTGAGATTGCAGAGTAAAAAAAAGTATTCAGAAAGAACTCTAAGATCATTGAGTGAAAAGTCAGAACGTAGAGCTATATTACAGAGCCACTAAGAATCGTAAAGTCAACATCATTAAGTAAGGACACTTAATGATCAAAAGACTAACTCTACGATTCTACAATAAAAACTTGTTTGACTAAATTTGTAGAGTGTAGAAGTTTGACAAAACAGTGGCAGATTTATGACAAGGGTCATACAACCTTCCTCACACAATTCAAAGTTGATATTCAAATGAGTTAACAATAATAATGAAGAGACAATAAAACTTTTACAACAACTAGCTTTGCACGGACAATGACACTAGTCTATTGCTGAACCAAATATAGTACTCTCAATAACGATAACTTGTGGTTCAACAGACAACAATTTGAAGTCAAAAGAATTATTCATTATCAAGTGTCATAGGCTATTTGTTGCAGCTGTAACAATCTAACGGGCAAATGTCAAGGATTGACTATAAAATGATTGCTACAACAACAATAAACAAGAATTGATGAAAAAAAGAGGAATTTAATGTCTAAAAGCTCAAGTGCTCCACCCTACGAACCAAAGACGTACTATGCTGTTAATAATTTTTTTGTTATGAATCATGCCCCTATATATATATATGTGTGTGTGTGTGTGTGTGCGCGTGCGCGTATGTGTGTGTTTATAGACACACACAAACACACGCACGCATGCACACACACACACACACACACACACACACACACACACACACATATATATATATATAGAAGGGCATGATTCACAACAAATACTTGTTATGGATCAAAAATGGGCAAACACCATCTATACCGTACAAAAAAAGAAGCCATGGCCAAAATTAGTAGCGGACGTTTAAAAAGTTTTAAAACGTACACTAAGAATAGTAGCGGATGCTAATAAAAAAAGTCAAACCCTAAATATTAGATCAGATAATCAATAGATCATCTTAAACCCTAGAAACTAAACCCCATAAACTAAACCCTAAACCCTAGAAAATAAACCTTAAACTCTTAAAACTAAACCCTAGAAAATAAACCATACCTTATAGTTAGTAGGTCTCCTAATCAGTGCTGGAATTCGATGTAGCAGACATTTATTGAGTTTTCTAATCTAATATTTAGGGTTTGGCTTTTTGATCGAAGTCCACTATTATTAGTAGCGGATGTCGATTCTGGTCATTCCTTATTGTTATGAATGATATAGATGGTGTATGCCCTATAAGAATCTATAGCAAATATATGCTATGAATCATTACAAGCTTGCTTTTATTTAAATTGCCACACAATCATGCATATCAATTAAGTTTCTTTACTATATTAATTAAAATCTTTATCTTAACCATTCCAGGCCAACACTCAAGTTAGTTAATTAATAACATATTATTCATTCTTAAAGCATATAATTAAATACATTAATTATACATCATAACTTTCCTTTTCATTCGTTACTATAGATTTGTAAATAAATATTCATATATATTTATTTAACCACATTTTAGCACAAAATAATTCCACAGACAATTTCCTCTTAGAGCCTTTTTTCATCAAAATTCTCTATTTACATCATTATATTAAACCATAAAGGTTCCTTTTAACACTTATATTAAAAATATTTAATCATCTATTGTTAGTTCCCAATGACACGATAGAAATCTAGAAGGGGGGGGGGTTGAATAGATTCTTTTAAAAATTTCTTTTATTTAAAAAGATCTTACTTAATTAATTCTTAAACAGAAAGTTTAACACAATGGAATATGATTTAGTTATCCTTTTCTTGATATGTTAGAGTAATAATTCAACAAGCAATTATATGGCAGATATAGAAAATGAAAGACACAATAAGAAAGACTCTGGGTTTTAAGTGGTTCAGAGCTCACAAGACTCCTACTCCACTGTTCTGCTCTTCCAGCAGCAAATCCACTAAGGATACTTTTACAATATCTGAATCACTAAGATTCCTTCAAGACCCGCAGTCTTGGAACTTAAGTTCACAAAGAACTTTACAAGTCTTACAGACTTGGATACACTAGTTCACAAAGAACTCTTCAGGAGTGATGTATATTTGAATGTGCTACTAAGTTGCTTATTAGCTTGAGTTTTCGAAGGACTTAGTAGCAATGCAAGCTTTCTTATCAGTTTGATCTTTTTCACTTCTTGCGTATTTTTCTTTTTGTGTACTCTCTTTTTGTCTTGCTGATCTTAGTATTTAAGAAGTTAGGGCTTCATTCTTCTTCCCGTTGGACCATCTGCTTGAGCTTGTTTTTCTTTCCGTTAAACCATCTGCTTGAGCTTGTATTTCTTTTCGTTACCTCACAGAGGAGAGCTGCTGTATATTATATTAATATAGCTCATTAAAGCTCTGATGAGATTTTATTTGATTTGACCTGTTAGTCCATGGAAGGTTGTTTTTCTTTTTTTCTTTGGGACAGATATGTCAGTCGTAGGTTCCCACCAACTTTCATAGAGTCGTTTGGTCCTTCCAAACTATAGGACTGATAGGACACAGTCCTTTGACTTTTCTGCCTTGAAAGTCTTCTTTCTGTTCCATAGTGCGCTTGGGTCAAACCCCTGACTTTTCTGACTTTGATCGATTTGCAGAGGCTTCCTTTTTGGTTACTTCAATGAAGATTGAATGCTTGAATAGAATAGCTCCTGATATGAGAGTCGTGATGTCTCTTGCCTTTTTGCTCAACGACCTTATGTGATCAACTCTACGAATATCCTTGCTGACGTGATTGATCTGTAAAGGATCATCTCTTACTTATCATCGTAGAGTTTACTCAACTGTTAGACTGTTGATCGTAGAGTTCGATTTAAGGTTTCTCGTTAAGAACATAGTCTGTTTGGTCGTAGAGTCTTCTGGACCACAATCGTAGAGTCCATTCTACGGTTGGTTGCCTTGATCGTAGAGTCTGTTCAAATCGTAGAGTTTCCTTGACACAAATCGTAGAGTTCATTCTACGATTTTATTACACCAACAGATCAACGTAACAGTTTTGATCTATCTAAGTCTTAGTACAACACAAAAAACTTTTATACAATTATCAAGAGATCAACCTAACAGTTTTGATCTTATCTAATACAGCCCTTGTACGTTATTTCTTATCATCAAATTTAACCATTCAATGTTCAACAATCTCTACATATTCTTATTCTCTAAATTCGATTTTATATCTTAACCCTAAAATCGAATAATCGAAATTTTTAATGCTTTATATTATAGCATTACATCATAGTCGTAAGACTTTATTCCTCACAATTATATCATTTCTTATTCTTTAACGTTTCTATTATTTATGATCATATTTATCAGTCCCATAAAAATCCGGGTTGTCACAGTACTGGAATTGGATGTAGCGGTCATCTATTGAGTTTTATGATCTAATATTTAAGATTTGGCTTTTTGATCGACGTCCGCTACTAATTATTCATGTAGCGGATGTCGATTCTAGCCGTTCCTTTTTGTTTTCAATAATATAAATGGTGTATGCCCTATAAGGATCCATAGCAAAAAATGCTATGGATCATTACTATATATATATATATATATATATATATATATATATATATATATATATTAGTGCGAAATTTTGACTAATTATCCATGTATCAAGATAAATAACAAACTTTAGTTTCTAACCTTTTTACTAATCGTTGATTATTTTTTACTTTGTGTTCTCATGTGAAATTTTTTCTTCATTTCCCAGTTATTTTGTTACTTACAATCTAGATCGATAACCATGCAAGGCACAAACTAATTTTAAAAATGGAATTTTATTTTATATATATAATTAGTATAGAGAAATCATCAAGTATATTTTTGAATTATTTCATGAATATTTGTAAAGCATATTCATGCATGTAAAACAAAGTATTATATATATTTTGGATATACATATATGTAGAATTTTTGGAATGATAAATGACATACATACATTATATTAGTAGAACTTTAAAAATCAATATAATGAAGAGTCCTAAATAATTAACTCAGGATTGACTCGTGGCTAATTAATTAAATTAACTCGGTCAAATTGTAAAATGGATAATCTTACAAATGATTAATTCTTACCTTTAACATTTAAGATAAAGTTATACTAATAACAATGCATGACATTTAATTCTTATCTTTAACATTTAAAATTATGTTGTGTTCCATTTCGTATTATTATTTGAGTATAGGTAGTATAGTATAGATGGTATTGAAGAGTTATGTCTACATCAAAATCATTTTATGTGTTTTTTAATACTTGCATGTACACTCTTGAAATAATACAACAAAAGAAACAAAACATTTGGTATAATTGTAGTGCCCCGAAAATCCATGTACTTGCTACAGGTGATCTCATGCGTTATTGTATATCATTCTCCTTAATATTTACAACATTATATAATAATATGTTACTAGAAACTCAATAAATTTAAAATTTTCCATGATATTCATTTTGATCATTTGTCTCATAATCGCAATCTTTACATAAACCTCTATCAACTCAATATCATAACATAATTATCAAATCTAATACAATGATTATGAAAATCCTCGGATACAATCCAAACACTTGATCTTTATCTCACTATAATTCAAGACTTGTGATAAAACAAGTAATTATATAAATTTAACACAATGCATTATTATTATACTTTAGCTTGTACACCATGACAACATTGTTTATCCCCTAAATGGTTTTTATTAAAATATACAATAATTTTGACAGCAAGTTCTTACTCAGACTTAGGTTCAATTCTAACAATATCGATACAAAATTCTTGTTCTTTGTTCTTGACCAGAGACCTCAAATATCACGTACATAGCTGAAAGAGTTTATTTATAGCAAGAGTGAGTACAACGGCTCAACAAGTTTAACAGTTTAACACAAAAAATATAGTTCAAGTTTTTTGTACAAACTTTACATTATATATATGTATCACAATTATATTCATACAAGATATTTATAACATGCATCATATAAATTCATATGTAATATATGTTTCATATACCAGACATGATCCACTTTCTCATGCTTTTCATTTCGCGATATCAAGTTCAAGAAGAATGGTTGTGACGCCCCCAAATTCGGGTTCCAAATGCCCGGATCCGGTCATCACAATCCAATACAAACATTCACCTCTAAACAACATACAATAACTAAATGCGGAATAATAAACATATGTTGTCCATTCAAAAGGTGTTACTAGTCCCAAGATACGATAACCTTACACAAAAGTACACAAATACCCTTAATAAAGTACTTAGGGTTTATATTACATAACAGTTAATTTAATTAACTACAGGTCTGCATCTCGAAGTCTATTACTTCATCTTTCCTTTACCCTTGTTCTTTCCTGAAGTCTCGGGTTGCACTGCAATAAGGTTTCATGATATAGCAAGAGTGAGCAACTAGTTTGCTCAACAAGTTTAAATAACAACAAGGAACAATATATCATGAATGAAAGGGAATAGCTGAACAATTCAATAATGTGAATAACATAAGCAGGAATAATAATTTACTTTTAAAATTAGGATAGTCAAATAGACTATGAACTATAAATATCCACTGGAGTCAATAGCAGGTTGACCCAATGGTTACTACCAGAAATATGTACCCGAGGGGATCAGCCTCAGTACAATATGTGTATGCATAACATTTAATTTTCGTATTTTTGTACCTGATATTAGATACAGGGTACTCCCCTATAATAAAGAGGTGTTCATAATAGTCTAAGAATCCGCATCTTCAATGATTTGGATAGCTTTTAAAATCTTTAACATAATGTCTAGCCGAACAATGGCTTAGACCTACTTTGAACAGTTATTTAAACGGTAGAACAATAATTAAGTACAAGTCAATGACTGTACAATCTCAAGTGCAACAAGTGCGAATAACAATAATATCGATGTGGAATAATTGTAAAGTAATTAAACCACTCAAAGCATGCTTGGAAATAACAATTCAAGCTTAAATAAATACTTTGCTCAATGAAATGAGTTTAGAGATAAGGAACTTGCCTGTCTGCTCAGCTACAATATATGTCTAGCTTTAACTAACTGGCTTTGAAAAGACCTAACATTAATAAAGTTGGTCTAATAATTAGTACGGCGTATTTGCACAACTACACGCTTACTAAGGTACTTATTTATCATATAAGTACTAACACATAATTTACATTAGTCAAAACAATATTACTAACCTTATAGACCCTTAATCATTTTAGGTTAATAATTTAATAAGTTAAAAAATATTTTTCTTAAGTGTTGGACACTTATTAAACCCTTAAACAACTTATTACAATTGTTTAATTAAAGCATAATTAAGTTCAATTTATTTTATTAACTCAATCTCTATTTAATTACTATTTAATCTTGGTTAAATAGAAATTAATTAATTAACTCTAGTTATTATTTAAAATAAATAATAACTAATTGTACTTATATATTATTTAATAATAATTAAATAATAAATAATTATTGATTCATTTTAACCTTCTTTAATTTAATATTAATCAACTAATAGTTAACTAAGTAATTAACCTTACCTATTATTTAATTTAAGGAAATTAAATAATAGTTTACTCATTTTAATCCTCTTTAGTTATTATTTAATGTCAATTAAATAATAATTAATTATTTAATTAATTTTAATTATTATTTAAGGTTAAATAATAATCAAATCATTCTTATTTATTATTTAAATTAAATAATAAATTATTAATCTAATAACTTAATTTCCATTAATCGTTATTTAATGCTAATTAAATAATAATTAATTACTTAATTATCCTTATTTATTATTTAATAATATTTAAATAATAAATAATTACTTTATAAATTTTATCTCTCTTTAATTATTATTTAATAGGAATTAAATAATAATTTGCTAATTTATTACCTTTATTTATTATTAACATTTTAAATAATAAATAACTAATAAATTTATTTAACTTAACCATGATTTAGCTAAGTAGATTAATATTTAAAATATTTAAATATTAAACTTAATTAAAAATATCTTCCCAATATCATTTTTGTATTATTATTATTTTTGTTATAATTTTAAATTAGTTTTTTAAATATTTAAATTAATTAAATTAAACCCGAATGACATTTCTGTAATTAAGTTGAAAACTGAAACGAGGGTAAAATCGTAATTTCGCCGAGAAAAACACGGAGGGGCAAACTTGTAATTTCCCCGAACTTTTCCTACCGCACATGGCGTGCGTTCAGATTTTTACGGCTTAAAACGACGCCGTTTTTTGAAAAGCCGGATTCGGCTTCCGCGCGTATCGCGCGGAGAAAAATCAGACGGACACCAAACGACGTCGTTTGGCTCCGGGTCTCTGGTGAACAGTGGCTGCGCGCATTGCGCGGCAAGTGTAATTTTTTTTTTGTTCCGGCAGAATGTGAACAGTGTCCGGCAATACCCATTTTAAATAAAAATATACCAATAAGTAAGCTTTAAATCATCAATAAAAATCCAAAAAAATTACCAATCACCTTATATTAATTTATAACATGAAAAATAAATTTTTCATGATTTAATATCATTATTTTTTTATAAAAATTTTTAAATCACATAAACTACTATAAATCATAACTTTTTGTGTATAACTCCATTTTGAGTGATTCAAACTTTGTTTTTCTCATGATTTAATGTTCTATAATATTAGAACATCAAACCTAAGTTTTATAAAAAAATTTTTGGACATAAATTCCAAAACTTGTTTACACACTATTAAACACATATTTTAGTATAAAATATACCAAAATACAAACCAAACATATTAAACTCAAGCATGACATAAATATTACAACTACACATTAAATACTATATTAACATGTTATACTAACATGATGATTTATTTAATTTAAAAACAAAACTTTATTTAAAATAATCATTACCTTGATTTAATGGCTATCTTCCTTTTTCTTCCAAAATAGGTGGTGAATCTTGAAGACATAAACCAAGAAATCCTTCTCTTGATAATTTTGTTCTCAAAATATTTTTCTACACTCTCAAATGCTCTCTAGCTCTCTCTTTTGGACTTTGAGAAAATAATGAAATAAGCTTTACCAATTTCAAGTATACTTGCAAAATTATTAGATACACATAATATATCTAATAATTTTGCCCATGCCCCTAGATGACAACTTACACATGGAATGGGTTAAATGACACATTAGGTGAAAAGAGGGATGGTCCAAGTACTTGAAAAATCAAACAAGCAATCCATTAATTAAATAAATAAAAAATAAAACAAAATAAAAACAAAATCATTTTTTTCTCTCTCCTTGCCAAGCATGGTCGGCTGATGGGTCTCTTAATTGTCCCAAAATGATAGTCAATTGTTACATTTAAATAATTAATAAGTTTTATAAAGTATTTTCCAAGTGGGCCAATCATTGGGCTTTAATTTAAAATACCAGTTGGGCTTCTATTAAATTGTTTGGGCTACTAAATTGTCAAATTTTATTATTCTACACTTGGGCTACTAATTGACCCATGTTGGGCTAATTTAATAATTTACACATTAATTATTCAATCCATGATTAAATAAATAATTAGATTGAATAAATAATTAAATATTCTAACCCATAAGTATTAAATTACTAAATGGACTAATAAATATTATTATTAATATTTCACATTATTTACATTAATTAATAATCATATTAATTAATTTATTATATTTAATTCACTCATTATATTCAATTTAATTGAATATTTAATTAATAGGAAACTTATCGATTATTTTGATATTAAAACTTTAGGGTTTGTTCACTAATTTAATAACATATTAGTGACCCCCTTTAATTAATTTTAGTAATTAATTACATAATTATTTAATCACATAATTAATTAATCACATAAAAAGATTTAAATAATCTCGTAAAACTAACTCGTTGGAAATTAAATTAATAATTTAATTAATAATGACGTGGAAATTCTAGGACATTACATTCTTCCCCCCTTATAAAAATTCCGTCATCGGAATTGTAAAAATAAGGTTACTCAAATAAAAATGGGTAATTCGTTTTCATATCCTCCTCTAGTTCCCACGTAGCTTCTTCAATTGCGTGATTTCTCCAAAGTACTTTGACAGAATGAATTATCTTATTCCTCAGTTTCTGTTCCTTCCTATCGAGTATCTGAACAGGAACTTCTTCATATGATAAGTCCTTCTCGACTTGAATTGGTTCATAGGAGATAACGTGCTTGTAGTCCGGTTTATATGGCCGTAACACTGACACGTGAAACACGTTGTGAATGTGCTCCAGTTCAGGAGGTAATGCTACCTCGTACGCCACTTCACCGACTCGCCTCAAGATTTCGAACGGTCCTATGAACCTAGGGCTCAGCTTGCCCTTCTTACCAAAACGGATTTTCCCCTTCCAGGGAGATACCTTCAGAAATACGAAACTGCCCACGTCGAAGTCCCGCTTTTGGCGATGCAAATCTGCGTACTTCTTTTGACGATCTTGAGCTGCTACCAGTCGATTCCTGATAAGTTGTACTGTGTCTGCAGTCTGCTGCACCATTTCAGGTCCAAGCATTCTTCGTTCACCGACCTCGTCCCAACACAACGGTGTTCGACATTTTCTTCCATAAAGCGCTTCGTATGGTGGCATACCGATACTAGCGTGGTAGCTGTTATTGTAAGCGAACTCCACCAGTGGCAAATGGTTATCCCAACTGCCCTTTAGGTCCATTACGACCGCTCGGAGCATATCCTCCAAGGTCTGAATCGTTCGCTCGCTCTGGCCGTCAGTTTGAGGATGGTATGCTGTACTCAACCTCAACTGTGTACCCATCCTTGCTTGCAGACTTTTCCAAAAATTTGACGTGAAGCGCGGATCTCTGTCGGACACAATCGATACCGGTACTCCATGTCGTGACACTATCTCCTTCACATAGAGCTTCGCTAACTGCTCCAGATTGTACCGTATTCTGATAGGTAGAAAATGAGCTGACTTGGTCAGACGATCCACTATTACCCAGATGGCGTCCAAACCTTTATGTGTCGGTGGCAAACCCACCACAAAATCCATCGTGATGTGCTCCCACTTCCACTCGGGAATCTCTAGTGGTTGAAGCAGTCCGCTCGGCCGCTGATGCTCTGCTTTAACCCGCTGGCATGTCAGACATCGACTGACACATTCTGCCACTTCCTTCTTCATATTCGGCCACCAAAAATATTTCCTTAAATCCTGATACATCTTCGTACTCCCGGGATGTACTGAGTACCTTGTACTGTGAGTTTCCTGAAGAATTTCTTCCCGAAGCTCCGGATCTAACGGTACCCAGACTCTCCCTTCAAACCTTAGCAATCCCGTGCTATCAATCTTATACTTAAGCTCCTCGCCTTCAGCAAGTCGCTTCTTAATACTCTCACAATCTTCATCCTTTTCCTGAGCCTCTTTGATCTTGTCTAATAAGGTCGGGCTTGCTGATACTGTAAATAACTTCTCTTCTGGCTCCATCGGATATTTGATCTCCAACTCCAAACGTTCAAAATCTCTCACCAACTCTTCCTGATTTGTTAGCTTCAACAACTTCTCCCTGCCTTTTCTGCTCAAGGCATCTGCTACTACATTGGCCTTGCCTGGATGGTACAGAATCTCACAGTCGTAGTCTTTGATCAATTCTAACCATCGACGCTGCCTCATATTCAACTCCTTTTGAGTGAAGATATATTTCAGACTTTTGTGGTCTGTATATATCTCACACTTCTCGCCATATAGGTAGTGCCTCCAAATTTTCAGGGCAAAAACTACCGCTGCTAACTCCAGGTCATGAGTCGGGTAACCCTTCTCATAATCCTTTAACTGACGTGACGCATACGCAATGACCTTGCCGTGTTGCATTAGCACACAACCAAGACCCTTGTGTGACGCATCACTGTACACTACGAACCCTCCCGTGTCGTCCGGTAAAGCCAACACTGGTGCCTGGCTCAACCTCTTTTTCAACTCCATAAAACTTTCCTCGCACTTCTCCGACCAAACAAACTTCACCGTCTTTCGGGTAAGATTGGTCAACGGTGATGCTATCTTCGAAAAATCCTGAATGAATCTCCGATAATACCCCGCTAACCCTAAGAAACTCCTGATCTCAGTCTACGTCTTCGGTTGTTCCCAATTGATAACTGCCTCCACCTTCGCTGGATCCACCGAAACACCGTCTTTGTCGATAACATGACCTAGAAACTGCACCCTCTGCAACCAAAATTCACACTTCGAAAACTTAGCGTACAACTTCTCCCTTCTCAAAGCCTCCAATGCGATCCGTAAGTGTTCTGCATGTTCTTCCCCCGTCTTCGAATACACCAATATGTCATCAATGAATACGACCACGAACTTGTCCAAGTACTGCTTGAACACTCTGTTCATCATATCCATGAATGCCGCTGGTGCATTTGTCAGTCCAAATGACATCACTAGAAACTCGAAATGACCATAACGAGTTCTGAATGCCGTTTTCGGGATATCCTCCTCCCTCACCTTCAGTTGATGATAACCCGTCCTCAAATCTATTTTCGAAAAGTATTTCGCTCCCTTGAGTTGATCAAACAGATCATCAATTCTGGGCAGCGGATATCTGTTCTTAATGGTGACCTTGTTCAACTCCCGGTAATCAATACAAAGCCTCATCGAACCATCCTTCTTCTTTACAAACAGAACCGGCGCTCCCCATGGTGACACGCTTGGTCTGATGTAACCTTTATCTAATAGTTCCTGTAGTTGAACCATCAATTCTTTCATTTCTACTGGTGCCATACGATATGACGCCTTTGATATCGGTGCGGTCCCCGGTACCAAATCAATAACAAACTCCACTTCTCTGTCCGGCGGTAACCCCGGAATCTCTTCTGGGAAAACATCAGCGAATTCCCGTACAACAGGTATCTGACTCAGTTCGCCCTCGACACGTTGAGTATCGACCACATGAGCCAAATAACCTACGCACCCTTTCCTGAGCAACTTTCGTGCTTGCATCATCGTCAGACAACTTGATTGTCTCGGCGATTTACTACCGTAAAATATAACTTTGGACTTATTCGGAGTCTTTAAGTGCACACACTTCTTCTTACAGTCAATAACTGCCCCGTGACTCGATAGCCAATCCATCCCTAGGATTACATCAAACTCCCCCAGACGAATCGGTATCAAATCTACGTTAAGTCTAAACCCTCGTAATTCAGCACAACAGTTCCTATGAATGTAGTCTACGGGAATGATTTCTTTGTTTGCTACTTCTACGTTCATAGGGTGTTCTAGCTTTTCTTGAGGTAAATCTAATCTCTTAGCAAAATCTTCAGAAACAAATGAGCAGGTAGCACCCGAATCAAACAATACATATGCATTAATATCATTGATCGGGATGATACCTGACACCACGTCCTTGGAGTCGACTGCATCCTGTACAGTCATGTTGAAGGTGCGCGCTGTGGTTCGGTTGGCCTGACTGGCTGGCCCTCCAATGCTCAGCCTGTTGTTGTTGTTGTTGTTATTGTTGTTGTTGCTGTTGTTGCCTCTGTTGCCACTCCCAGCGTCTCCCTTCCTCTTTGGGCAGTCCTTGGCATGATGATCGGTTGCTCCACAGGAGAAACATACTCCCTTCATCTTCTTCGGGCATTGTGGAGCCATGTGCCCTGGCTGTCCGCAGCTATAGCAAACACTCTTCCCTTTCAAGCATTTGCCCGTGTGGTTCGTACCACAATTGTTGCATTTGCCTACTTTCTTAGCCTCTCCTCCAGATTTGTTACCTCCGGACGATTGACTCTCATTCCACTTTCGTTTATTGGGGTTGCTGCCTCCACTGCTCCCCGTCTTCTGTCCTTCATGACCTTTCTTCCTCTCCTGGTTGAATTTAGCCAGGGCCTCACTGCCACCCTCTGCAATGATTGCCCTTTCCAATAGTTCTGCAAAGCTCTTGATTTTTAATACCGCTACAGAACGGTACACCCACGGCTTCAGTCCCAGCTCAAACCTCCGAGCCTTCCTAGCCTCTGTATCCACTTGATGAGTTGCAAACCTTGCCAACTCATTAAACTTAGCCGCATACTCGGCCACAGACATACTCCCCTGTTTTAGCTCGAGGAATTTCACCTCCATTTCTTGCTGCATGCTTTCTGGAAAGTAGTTTTCCAGAAACATTTCCTTAAAGCGTGCCCAGGTGATGACGCCTTCTCCCGCACGGCCCTTGTTGGCCTTCCACCAGTAGTTCGCCTCCCCCTTCATCATGAAGGTAGCGAAACTAGTCTTCTGTGCTTCGGCCACCCTAGCGACCTCAAACACCTTCTCCATTTCCTCGATCCAAGTCTGTGCTTCGATCGGGTTTAGAGTTCCCTGAAACTCCGGTGGTCCAACCAGTTTGAAGTCCTTAAAGTTTGCCAAGTGCGGCGCTGGCTGCGGTGCTGGTTGTACTACCACTGGTGGGGGTCTAGTTTGCATGGCTTCCGCCAGCATTTCTGCAAACATCCTCATAGGATTGGGTTGATCCCCAACCTCACTCACTGACTCTGGGATACGTTGATTGCGTGGTCTACCTCTCGGCATGATCTGCTAAAGAGCAAATCTTAGACTTATGCTTATAGTTCTACACATTATGTTAGCCAAATTAACATTTAAATTTAAACTATATATCAAGCATATTTGATTTAAACAAGGAAGTAAATGCATTTATATTCATATACCAATGTTTTAGTACAGACTCAACAAGTGGCATACTTCTATAAACGCTCAAGGCACAAGTTGCCTAATAACGACTATCCTCTGACGAACAAAAGTGAGGATTCACAACCATCAACCCCCCCTAACAGAACAAAAGTTGGGGTCTAACTAACATCCTATGCATACATAAAAATATAAAGGCTTACAATAGCTGAAACATCCCTAATAGAAACAAAATGTGGGACTCGCTACTTCTAGATACAAATAAGATAACAATAATAAATCACCGCCTGCTGCGGTGAACAGTCCTACGAATAGCCCTGCGTAAAGCCTGCTGGGCCAACTCCTCCACTGTACGGCGACGAATCCAGCGTCTGCTGTTACCTGCCTCCCTAGGGTGCCTCCTAACCCGACGCCTCAGTCGATCAAACGAAGTGCCAAAAGCATATTCTAAGGTGTCGACCCTAGCAGCTCTCTCCCTATCAAGCTCAGCCCTAACTGTCTGGAGAACTGTCTGACTAGCCATCTCCCTAGCATCCAACCTCTCCACCGTCTGCCTCAGCTGACTATTCTGGATCATCAGCTGCTGCACAGTGGGACCCAACGGAGGTGCAGCGCTCTCCAACTGCTGAATTTTGGCCTGCAAATCGGCCATCTTCCCCTTAAGTTCCATGTTCTCATCAGAGAACATGTAAGCTGCGTCTCTATACTGCTCCTCAGTCTGCTGGTGAATCTGGTTCTGCTCCTCTAGGTGCTGAACCCTCTCCTCTAGCTCATCATTAGCCGTAGTCAAAGTATCGATGATGTCATTGGCAGTAGTGCCCATGCCATCAGCATACTCTGCTGGCTCCTCCTGCTCGTCATCCTCAGAATCGGCCTCATCCTCAGATTCGGCTTCCTCCTCACTATAGGGCCTCATCACCCCACCCCTGACGGGCTCCGCGGCATCCCTACTATCATCCTCCTCCAGATCGGACTCTTCTACTGGTGCTACAGGTGCAACGGGTGCATACCCTACCAACTGCTGCGTATCCACTGGGATATCAATGAATACCACGTCCTCTCGAGCTCCGCTCGTCTCACCTATAGCCATCCTACAACACAACAGAAAAACTAACATCAGTACAACAATAAAATATATTCATTGAAGAAATGAAATTATATTTCATTGGGTACGACTCGACTCGATGAATTCCCCAATTCATCAAAACCACATAGGATAAATCTTCTCGATTTATCTCCTAACACTCAATACGAGTTTAATACTAAGGTTATAACTTAGGTTTCGCAATCCTAACGTTTCTAACCTACGGCTCTGATACCAACCTGTGACGCCCCCAAATTCGGGTTCCAAATGCCCGGATCCGGTCATCACAATCCAATACAAACATTCACCTCTAAACAACATACAATAACTAAATGCGGAATAATAAACATATGTTGTCCATTCAAAAGGTGTTACTAGTCCCAAGATACGATAACCTTACACAAAAGTACACAAATACCCTTAATAAAGTACTTAGGGTTTATATTACATAACAGTTAATTTAATTAACTACAGGGCTGCATCTCGAAGTCTATTACTTCATCTTTCCTTTACCCTTGTTCTTTCCCGAAGTCTCGGGTTGCACTGCAATAAGGTTTCATGATATAGCAAGAGTGAGCAACTAGTTTGCTCAACAAGTTTAAATAACAACAAGGAACAATATATCATGAATGAAAGGGAATAGCTGAACAATTCAATAATGTGAATAACATAAGCAGGAATAATAATTTACTTTTAAAATTAGGATAGTCAAATAGACTATGAACTATAAATATCCACTGGAGTCAATAGCAGGTTGACCCAATGGTTACTACCAGAAATATGTACCCGAGGGGATCAGCCTCAGTACAATATGTGTATGCATAACATTTAATTTCCGTATTTTTGTACCTGATATTAGATACAGGGTACTCCCCTATAATAAAGAGGTGTTCATAATAGTCTAAGAATCCGCATCTTCAATGATTTGGATAGCTTTTAAAATCTTTAACATAATGTCTAGCCGAACAATGGCTTAGACCTACTTTGAACAGTTCTTTAAACGGTAGAACAGTAATTAAGTACAAGTCAATGACTGTACAATCTCAAGTGCAACAAGTGCGAATAACAATAATATCGATGTGGAATAATTGTAAAGTAATTAAACCACTCAAAGCATGCTTGGAAATAACAATTCAAGCTTAAATAAATACTTTGCTCAATGAAATGAGTTTAGAGATAAGGAACTTGCCTGTCTGCTCAGCTACAATATATGTCTCGCTTTAACTAACTGGCTTTGAAAAGACCTAACATTAATAAAGTTGGTCTAATAATTAGTACGGCGTATTTGCACAACTACACGCTTACTAAGGTACTTATTTATCATATAAGTACTAACACATAATTTACATTAGTCAAAATAATATTATTAACCTTATAGACCCTTAATCATTTTAGGTTAATAATTTAATAAGTTAGAAAATATTTTTCTTAAGTGTTGGACACTTATTAAACCCTTAAACAACTTATTACAATTGTTTAATTAAAGCATAATTAAGTTCAATTTATTTTATTAACTCAATCTCTATTTAATTACTATTTAATCTTGGTTAAATAGAAATTAATTAATTAACTCTAGTTATTATTTAAAATAAATAATAACTAATTGTACTTATATATTATTTAATAATAATTAAATAATAAATAATTATTGATTCATTTTAACCTTCTTTAATTTAATATTAATCAACTAATAGTTAACTAAGTAATTAACCTTACCTATTATTTAATTTAAGAAAATTAAATAATAGTTTACTCATTTTAATCCTCTTTAGTTATTATTTAATGTCAATTAAATAATAATTAATTATTTAATTAATTTTAATTATTATTTAAGGTTAAATAATAATCAAATCATTCTTATTTATTATTTAAATTAAATAATAAATTATTAATCTAATAACTTAATTTCCATTAATCGTTATTTAATGCTAATTAAATAATAATTAATTACTTAATTATCCTTATTTATTATTTAATAATATTTAAATAATAAATAATTACTTTATAAATTTTATCTCTCTTTAATTATTATTTAATAGGAATTAAATAATAATTTGCTAATTTATTACCTTTATTTATTATTAACATTTTAAATAATAAATAACTAATAAATTTATTTAACTTAACCATGATTTAGCTAAGTAGATTAATATTTAAAATATTTAAATATTAAACTTAATTAAAAATATCCTCCCAATATCATTTTTGTATTATTATTATTTTTGTTATAATTTTAAATTAGTTTTTTAAATATTTAAATTAATTAAATTAAACCCGAATGGCATTTCTGTAATTAAGTTGAAAACTGAAACGAGGGTAAAATCGTAATTTCGCCGAGAAAAACACGGAGGGGCAAACTTGTAATTTCCCCGAACTTTTCCTACCGCGCATGGCGCGCGTTCAGATTTTTACGGCTTAAAACGACGTCGTTTTTTGAAAAGCCGGATTCGGCTTCCGCGCGTATCGCGCGGAGTAAAAATCAAACGGACACCAAACGACGTCGTTTGACTCCGCGTCTCTGGTGAACAGTGGCTGCGCGCATTGCGCGGCAAGTGTAATTTTTTTTTGTTCCGGCAGAATGTGAACAGTGTGCGGCAATACCCATTTTAAATAAAAATATACCAATAAGTAAGCTTTAAATCATCAATAAAAATCCAAAAAAATTACCAATCACCTTATATTAATTTATAACATGAAAAATAAATTTTTCATGATTTAATATCATTATTTTTTTATAAAAATTTTTACATCACATAAACTACTATAAATCATAACTTTTTGTGTATAACTCCATTTTGAGTGATTCAAACTTTGTTTTTCTCATGATTTAATGTTCTATAATATTAGAACATCAAACCTAAGTTTTATAAAAATATTTTTGGACATAAATTCCAAAACTTGTTTACACACTATTAAACACATATTTTAGTATAAAATATACCAAAATACAAACCAAACATATTAAACTCAAGCATGGCATAAATATTACAACTACACATTAAATACTATATTAACATGTTTATACTAACATGATGATTTATTTAATTTAAAAACAAAACTTTATTTAAAATAATCATTACCTTGATTTAATGGCTATCTTCCTTTTACTTCCAAAATAGGTGGTGAATCTTGAAGACATAAACCAAGAAATCCCTCTCTTGATAATTTTGCTCTCAAAATATTTTTCTACACTCTCAAATGCTCTCTAGCTCTCTCTTTTGGACTTTGAGAAAATAATGAAATAAGCTTTACCAATTTCAAGTATACTTGCAAAATTATTAGATACACATAATATATCTAATAATTTTGCCCATGCCCCTAGATGACAACTTACACATGGAATGGGTTAAATGACACATTAGGTGAAAAGAGGGATGGTCCAAGTACTTGAAAAATCAAACAAGCAATCCATTAATTAAATAAATGAAAAATAAAACAAAATAAAAACAAAATCATTTTTTTCTCTCTCCTTGCCAAGCATGGTCGGCTGATGGGTCTCTTAATTGTCCCAAAATGATAGTCAATTGTTACATTTAAATAATTAATAAGTTTTATAAAGTATTTTCCAAGTGGGCCAATCATTGGGCTTTAATTTAAAATACCAATTGGGCTTCTATTAAATTGTTTGGGCTACTAAATTGTCAAATTTTATTATTCTACACTTGGGCTACTAATTGACCCATGTTGGGCTAATTTAATAATTTACACATTAATTATTCAATCCATGATTAAATAAATAATTAGATTGAATAAATAATTAAATATTCTAACCCATAAGTATTAAATTACTAAATGGACTAATAAATATTATTATTAATATTTCACATTATTTACATTAATTAATAATCATATTAATTAATTTATTATATTTAATTCACTCATTATATTCAATTTAATTGAATATTTAATTAATAGGAAACTTATCGATTATTTTGATATTAAAACTTTAGGGTTTGTTCACTAATTTAATAACATATTAGTGACCCCCTTTAATTAATTTTAGTAATTAATTACATAATTATTTAATCACATAATTAATTAATCACATAAAAAGATTTAAATAATCTCGTAAAACTAACTCGTTGGAAATTAAATTAATAATTTAATTAATAATGACGTGAAAATTCTAGGACATTACAATGGTTCAACTGAATATAACAGTTGTGAGCTCATGAATAAAATTAGGGCTCGCATTGAATGAACTAAAACAAAAGTAATGAATAACGAACAATGAACCAATGGGCAATGAATGAACAAACAAAAGACCAAAAAAGACGGAAAACCTAAGATCATTTTTGAAGAATGGACCCCCTAAGGTTTTCCCCCTTAGAGGGTCCCCTTTTAGTGAGAAAAATGCCCGATAATGAATGCCCGATTGAATCTGACCTAAATTCTCGGGACGAAACGAGGACAAAACGAAAAAATGAACCAAAAAAGAGACAAAATCCTAAGGACCTCCCCTTAGGGTGGACCTCCACCATTACTACGAACCCTAACCCTAACAAGGTAAGCTATTTTTGTGCCTACAACAGTTAACATCAATAATTTATAACATACTATGGCATAACACATTAGCACATAATAGCATTTCACACATAAGAGCAAGTTCTGAAAAACTTGCCTTTACCAGTATTTTACCATTACGTTAACCTGTCGCATTCCTTCGTATGACCTACATGGTATGTGAGATCAACAATGCAAAATCAATATTTGATCACAAGGTTAACCTTACTTTAATAACTTACTATAACTTTTATTCCCTTGTATTCTCTGTATGTCTAATAATAAAAATGTCCAACTTAGTTATTTATATAACTCTATTTTATTCACCTTTCATTACCACATGTGTTAGCTTATTACATTTGTAGTTTAATTTGTGTATATCACATCATTACAACATACCATACTTGGTTAAGTACTTATCATCTAGGTTCACACAACCTAGACTAGCCACATTCCTTATATTCCATTTAACCATACCCTAGTTTGTTCGTCATACTAACATGGTCATGGTTTCACAGCATTGTGTTGTATTTCACAACTTAGTTATTTATATAACTTTCATTTAATTTTATTTCCATCCTTTCAGGTACTAGTTTTAGACACTAGCATCCTTACTTATCCTATGTACTTCCCGATCCATATTGGTTAAACTATACAACTTTGATCATCTTCACCATATGCATAATTAACCATTAACTAACAGGGCCAAGACTTCAAGTTAAAGTGTTATAATCCATCATTTAATTATAACCATAACTTTCATTTAATTCCTTTTCTCAATAATATAATGTATTAGTATCAACCATCCCGTACATTCCATCACATATAACCATACATAAACACGTGTCTTGTACAGATATCCATAACATAACCATGTTCATTTCTTCTTAATAATACACCTTCGTCAATATTTTAGGTTATAATATAAACACATATCTTGTACAGATATCCATAACATAACCATGAGCTTTATGTATAATATAATATGTCAATATATTTCTTCTTGAATATATTATAACCTAAAATATTATGCATAATAAGTTCATCCTATCGAATACATAAAGCTCTCACAAATAGTAGAGTTTGAAAAATATGAGATATAGTTATAAAATTTAATATATTCATGAAAGAAGGTCCACATATTGTAATATACTCTTTTTGTCCCAAATTATAAGATTATTATTGACTTTTTAAAAGTCGATTTTAAATATATTCAAACTCAAAATTGGCATAAATTCATTCAATTTAAGTAAATATAATTATGAATATTATATATTATCTAAAAGATACTAGTACTTATAAGATTATAGTTTTTAAAATTTGAATGAATAATGTTAATTTTAAATTTAAAAATATTTCAAATTAACTTTTAGAAAGTTAATATTAATATTATAATTCAAAAATTACAACATGTGTACTATGAGAGACACACAAAACGATTCTCTCTAATTCCCCAACAATTATCTCCAACTTCTTTAGTGTGCACCTTTGGATAAAATTAGGGTTTGCGTTGAATGAACTAAAACAAAATTAACAAATAACAAACAACCATCCAACAGACAATGAATGAACGAACAAAAGACCCAAAAAAATGGAAAACCTAAGATTGTTTCTGAAGATTGGACCCCCTAGGGCTTGGCCCCATAGGTGGGTCCCCTTTTAATGTTAAAAATGCTAGATAATGAATGCCCAATTGAATTTGACATGAATTTCTTGAATGAAACAAGGATAAAACGAACCAAAAATAGACAACATCCTAAGGAGTTCCCCTTAGGGTTCAGTCCCCTATGTTAGAGTTCATGCCCTAGAGGCCAATTATTTGATGTAATTGCTTAACAGTTTGATATTATATTTGATTGAATAAATGAATTATTTTATTATGATTTTATTTACTGCGTTATATAAATATTAGCATAATAAAAGTCCTTAGAATAGTGATACGAATTATATAGCTTCAAGTATGTGACTTGATCATGAGATTATATAATTACAATTAGTATCATTGTTCTTAAATGTCCCTAGTCGAGTATAATTGTTAATGAGACAACAATGATGCATTGAGACTAATATATGGATTGACTGATGGTCAAATCTCATTGGTCATAAATATATGAGATATTGAGTCAATGCATATATACATGTTAGAGAACAATATACTGGACAGACTTACCATGAGAATTCTACGTGGAGCATTATGCAAAGTGTCATAAGAAATTTTCATAGTGACAATGATATAATGATCCTTCGACCTGAAATCACTATATTATTACATGAGAATTTATGTACTTTAATATCATCAAAAGTCACCTTTAATACGGTGGACAATAAATGTGATTATTGGGTACATCATGAATCGTGTGAGGAATATGAGTGATTTAGATGAAATTTAACCCTCCAATATATTAGGGGTGATATCTATAAGCCTCTTGATTGAGTAGGACTATGAAATGCATGGTCATGCTCAAATAGTGATTTGTTTCATATAGTCTACTCATTGATCAAGAAAACTCAGATTAAATTATGAAAAGTATGACATAATCCATGCCTCGAGTTTAATATAGGATGTCAAGGTTAAAATGATTAAATTACATTGAAACATTGGTCACGAAAAGGTTGCATCAAATCACCAATCTTATTATTATTTGGGTAGCAGTGATGCATTAATAGATGCCGCTCACTGTTTATAATTTTATAATATGATTTTAAAATTATTGCCAATATAATAATAACCTATAAGGTCACACACTTAGAACATAATTAAAAGGGAATTAATTTAAATTGTTAGGATTTAAATATGTCAATATGATTGATAGTATTTAAATTACGAATTTAAATTAATAGGATAATTTGTATCTATGTATATTAATTAAGTAAGACTTAATTAAAATATAATATATATAAATTCGAATTTTATTTTTCTAATTAGGTTTTGGTTAATTCTTTTAACTGATATATAGACATGATATATCAACTGTTTTAAGTACGTGAAAATAAAAACCTAAACCCTAGCCGCTTTCAGAAAGAGGCTAGAGAGAAAAACTCAGTAAATCTAGATCCAGATTTTGGCAGCTAGTACCGTGACTCTCTTTGTTGCAGATCGTGGGACGATTCGCGGGGCGTTCGTGTGGATACCGTAGAGACGAAGTTCCGTTGGATTGCGTTGAAGATTCGAAGCTATTCCAGAATTCCATCGTCTCCATTCAAGCTTGGATAATCAGTAAAAATATATCTAAACCTCTGAATTAATATGTTTTCGCATGGATCCTGTTTTAGGGTTTCGAAATTTTTTGAAATTCCGATGCATTTATGTGTCGAAACCCTACACCCTAGTGGTTGATCAATTAAGGTTCGTTTAATGTTTCGTTTCTCGAACTCAAGTTCATATAATGTTTGTCACAGCTCTTGGACACTAGCGATCACGCCAGAACCCCAAGAGTTCTGCCACGTGTTACGCTGGTAATTGCTCACCAGTTCTTCTCCCCTTTCCAATCTTTCAAACGATTCTGTATCTTTCGTAGGTTTCTCACCTCCATCATTATTACTGAACCCTAACCCTAGCAAGGTACGTAATTTCTGTGCTTACATTCTTTTGGCGACTCTGTTGGGGAGGTGAGAATTTATGAAAGGTATACCCCGCGATTTGGAGTGAGAGAGCCACAGGAAGAGTTTCACCAACAGCAAGCATCACCTCACCCGAGTTTACAGAACGACAGGTGGATCCTGATCAACTGATTGTTGTAAAAGCATTAGATAGTAGTTTTACTTCTCTGATGGCTAAACAAAGACAATCTAATAATGCGCAAGGAAATGGTAGAAGGCCTAGTGAAGAGCTTGTTGGAGAACAGACAGTGACAATAAATGTGCAAATAGAGATGTTAAGGTCGCTAAAGCAGGCACGAAAAGGACAAGGGATGATGATGAACATGATGTTGGGCATGAAAAGGCAACAAGAGGAGATGACCAATTTTCGACAATAGATGATTCAAATCCCTGCCTTCAAAGTTATGCTTCCGAGAAGTTCATATCAGCATCAGTCGGTGGAGAAAGATGATAGTAATAAGAACCACCATAATGTGACCCCTGTGACAGAAGCCCAACCAATACCCGTAATAAACCTCGAAGCACATAATAGTGGTGAAAGACTATAGAGAAGGGCAAATGCAAGTCCCACACAACAAATAATTGTACCAATAAACCACTCACATAACTACAAATGTCCACTATTTCAGTTTATAACCAACAACCAAACCCATAACCAACTACAAGATGTAAGTATGCATCAGAATGTTTCCATTCTACCTACATCCCAGAAGGCCCTAGGGATGGGTCTAAATGTGATGAAGGAAGATATAATGGATTTAATTAATACAATTAAGAGACAGGCGTCCAGACCTGTAGAGTTAGATCACCATACCCAGTGTACGTGAAGGCAGCCGTATCCCGCATGGTATATTGAACATCCACTATAGTTCCCTAGGTACAATGGAGAGAAGGGAAATGCGATAGAACACATTACACGATTCGAGGAATCGATGTCCCCGTGGTTGGGAATCGATGAAGTAAGCAATCACAATCTTTTGTAAAGGGAGTTTAATAAGAAGCTTACTGATGGCGCATTCAGTTGGTATTACACCTCCTTCATACCACAAGCTGGAAAAGCCACACTGAGAACAATCGAACTTCGAAAGAATCCGCCTCCCCAGATCCCAACAACCGACCCTCCTGTTGTTAATCCCTTGCTTAAAATGACCACCATAGCTGACTCGTAACCCTTTAACTCAAGGTATAACCCAGTCTCCAATCCGAAACTTCAGCAGCTTTTCTTCGAAGTATCCTTCTAGCCGACCTGTGACAATGCCAAACTTCCCATGCAGTATTTTGAAGTTTTTAACTTCCCTGAAGATGATGCAAGACTGGACAAATGCTCTTCGCAGGATCTTCTCCTCAGCTCCATGGTTTAGCAGGGTCTGGTATAAATTTCTACTTTGTTTTATTTATCCTTTGGTTAGTTCTTGCCTTGTTGTATTACAACTCTTGTCTTTTATGCAATTTCTAGCCTTTTTTAGTAGACTCTTGGGTCGAGAGGGTTCAGGATCGAGCTTATACAAACCTCGACAATCAAGTGAGCGAGATTGCACAGAAACACCGAGATGTCGCTCGAAAAAGCCACGAGCAGGACATGGAAATAAAGAGGCTCCGGTTAGAAAATAAAGGGCTTTCCCAAACCAATCAACAACTGGTAGAAGCTACAAACACCACACCAAGTGCTTAGAGGAATCCCACTAATTAAGGCTTCAGTTGCAGGCCCTCGAGGAGAAGAACAATGAGCACGTCTTGAACATCCAACAGCTGAGCGAGGCACACACCGCTACTCAATCTTCCCTTTAATAAAATATAGAAGAGAATCGGGCTCTCCGCCAACAGCTCCTACAACAAACTGAGCTCCTTAAGTAGAATAAAGAACTTTGCTAGCAAGTCCTGGAGGCTCAACGTCAGATAGAGACCCTGGAGACGATGATTCGTTTGAACCAGGCCGTGCAAGCCCCCGCAGAAGAACAACATCGCGTCGAGGGCGCCCGCCTCGCCCAACAAAATGAACAACTCCTTGAGCAACTACAGAATTTAAACAAGCTACACACCCAACTCTAAAGAGGTCAACCGAAAAGGCTTTGCTGAACACGCGAAGCTTCAAAAGTATGCCGGTACTCTCAAGAAGGCTTACGACGACCTGAAGGAAGGCACGAAAGAAATAACCACAACTCAAAAGCAAATTATTGTCGAGTACAGGGCTTCGACTGAATTAAATAAGAAAATAGCCGTGGAATTTGGCAAATGTTATCGAGATGCCCTTTAAGATCCAAGCAGCAGGTGTAAACCCCAAGGCAGTAGGCTTCTCTGACGATGACCTTCTCTGGCTAGAAGATGACGTAACCAACGAACCCGAGCCTGAAGCTGATAATAACCCTCCACCCGATCTCCCAAATCTCTGATTGACCTGTAATAACTTTTCTTTGTATATTGTTTGTAGATAGGAATTACTCATGTAATTAATCAAATCATGTTAATGAAACAGTGATATCATTTACATCAGGTGTTTAACGTGTAACCGTTCAACTAAGCCAACAAACAAAATACATGTCCTTCATTGAGGCCCGATTACATTGTCATAACAGACTAGTTCTTACAAAAGTGCCCGGCTACTGATAGTACTTTTTCAACCGGCCAGCATGCTAAGTGTTTTTTAACTCGGTTCCCTCTATATGTTTAAGCCGATAAGTTCCTTCTTTGACCACTTCAATGATTTCGTAAGGGCCTTCCTAGTTAGGCATCAACTTTCCTGTATTGTGAGGAGTTGAGGCCTCGACTTCTCTGAGCACCAGATCTCTTACCTCAAATCTCCTGATCCGGACCCTTCTGTTGTAATACTTGGTCGTCCTTTATTGGTAAATGGCTAACCTCAGTACCGCAGCGTCTCAAACTTCTTCTAGTAAGTCAAGATTAAGTCGGAGTCCTTCCTCATTGTACAATTCCCTGAAACTGGATACCCTAAACGAGGAAGATCCGATTTTGACTGGAATCAACACATCTGTCCTATAAGCCAACCTAAACGACAAGTCTCTCGTAGCCTTTCAGTTAAGCCTAAAAAACACTTTGTAACTCCTCGGGCCCCCTCCCTTTAGCTTCATCCAATTTCCTTTTAACTCCATTGAGCAGAGCTCGGTTAGTGACCTCAACTTGGCTGTTGGATTGGGGGTGTGCTACAGAGGTTTTTCGATGTTGAATCCCCAAATTGGACAAGAACTCCTCAAACCTTTTCCCCATAAATTGCGTACCATTATCCGAAACGAGTAGCCGGGGGATCCTGAACTGGTATACCACTGACTCGTTTATGAATTTCATGCAATCCTCTTCGGTGATATGGCAAAGAAGTTTAGCCTTAACCCACTTAGTCATATAGTCGATGGCCACTATCACATATTGCGGCTGTCCATTTGCCTTGGGCAGTGGCCCCAATAAGTCTACCCCCCAAATAGCAAACGGGATAGGAGATAGTACTGATGACAATTCCTCCGGAGGTTGATGTGGGATGGAGCTGTTAATCTGGCATTTCGGGCATTTCTGGAAATACCCTTTGGCTTCATGGAACATAGTTGACCAATAATACCCTTGCCGGATCAATTTGTACACTAACAACTTAGCCCCCATGTGGTCTCCGCAAATCCCCTCGTGAACTTCGTTAAGCACATACGACGCCTCAGATGAATCAAACATTTCAACAATGTAGACGAATATAATATCTTGTATAAATCTCCATTAATTAGACAAAAATAAGAACTCCAGTATTTGATTCTTTTCACCATGACTTTATCGGTTGGAAGCTTCCCGTCAACCAAGTAATCAAGGTAGGGCGTTATCTAACAATTCGACCTTTCGATGCACAAAAGCTCTTTTCTGTTGATACTCGGTTCTATCAGGATTTCCAAGTATACTGACGCACCAAAATCCTCCACCTATGTAGCAGCAATTTTTGACAAGGCATCAGCTATAGAGTTCCCTTCCCTTTCGATCCTGTTGATAGAGTAGGATTCAAACCTTTGTTGCATCATTTTCACCTTGACTAAATATCGGGTCATCCTCATCCCTCGGGTTTTATACTCACCTTGAATCTGTTTTACGACCAATTGTGAATCACTAAAAATGATCAAATGTCGGATTTCTAAACTTTTAGCCATTCGTAGGCCCGTTAATAATGCTTCATACTCCGCTTCATTATTGGTTGCCCAAAACTTGAATCGTATGGCCTGTTGTACCTTAAATCCTTCCGAACTGGTGATTATAACCCCTGCTAGGGGTGTTCAAAAAAATAGGTTTTTTGATTTTTTACCGAACCGGTCGGTACCGGTTTTTTTTGTACCAATTTTTTCAGTTTTTTATACTTTTCGGTACTGGTAGCGGTATGGACATTTTTGAATTTCGGTAAAAATCGGTATACCAAAAGAACCAAAATAAATAATATAATATTAAATTTATATTAATTATTATAATATATATAAGAATTATATATATTATTATAATCTATAAATAAATTAATATATAATTATTATTTATAAATTTTAATTATATATATTACTAATCGGTATAAACCGAACTGAATTTGTACTGAACCGGTACCGGTTCTTATTTTAGCGATATTTTCGGTTTGGTACCGGTTTGGTTTTTTTTATACCAGTTCAGTTTATTACCGATGGACACCCCTAACCCCCGCCCCACTGGCTTCGGCATTGACTGACCCATCAACATATATCGTCCACGAAAAACCACAACTTGGCTGCCCCCAGCTGTGACGGCCACTTCGAAGGAAGGGACGTCCCCCCTCAGGGAAAGTACATTCAATCATGAAGTCTGCCAACGCCTGACCCTTGATGGCCGTGCAGGAATAATATTTCAAGTTATACTCACTCAATTCTACGGCCCATGCCATCATTCTTCCAGAAGTGTCTGGTTTACCTAAGACTTTCTTTAAAGGTTGAGTTGTGTAAACGACGATAAGCCGACCTTGAAAATAATGCCAGAGTTGCCGAATGGCCACCACCAAAGCGTACACACATTTTCCAAATTTGGATATCTAGTATTGGCATTTCTCAGCATATGACTAACATAATAAATTGGGTGTTGAATACCCCTTCTTCCCTTATCAAGACAGCGCCGACAGCTAACGAACTTACCGAGAGGTATAAGTACAGTGACTCTCGAGACATAGGTCTTTGCAATAAGGGGGCCGTCATTAGATATTTCTTAATCCCTTGGAAGGCATCTTCACATTCTGAAGTCCACTGAAAAGTCTTTTCATTCTTTAGTCCCTTTAAAGTATCAAAGATGGGCAATAATCTTTCAGCCGATCTCGACATGAACATCCTCAATGCAGCAATACGACCAGTGAGTCTCTGAACATCTTTAAATTTTTGCGGTGATCGCATGTCTAATATTACTTTGATCTTCTCCAGATTGGCTTCAATTCCCCTTTTACTTACCAAGTACCCTAAGAATTTGTCCGAGTCGAGACCGAAAGTGCATTTAGTGAGGTTGAGTCGCATATTGCACAGTCGCACCATTTCGAAACACTCGTCTGGATTGCGAAGGTGGTCTTATGTCTGAGGGCTTTTAATTATCATGTCATCTACATATACTTCCATGTTTCTGTCGATTTGCTTTCGGAAGACGATGTTCATCATCCTCTGATATGTAGCCCCAACATTTATCAACCCAAAGGTCATTATTTTGTAGGCATAAATAGCCCGATGGGTGATAAAGGCCGTCTTCGGAATATCATCCTTTGCCATGAAAAGTTGGTGATAACCCGAGAAGGCGCCCAGAAAACTTAGAAACGAGTTTCCCGATGTGGAATCAATGAGTTGGTCGATATGTGGCTTTCCCAGCTTGTGGTATGAAGGAGGTGCCGGGGTTGACCATCGTTAGCTTGGGTTGCAGAGGCTGGACATGAATTGTGAAAGTCGGGTCCGGAGATGTGTCTTGAGCCCTTACGAGCCTCCGGCGCTTTCGCATCGCTATGTTCAGCTTATCGACCTCATTTAACTAGGACACATCTTTCTTTGGTACTGGGATTACATTTGGCGAGGGTTGTTATCGTACATCAGTTGACCTGGAGACATACTCAGATGTATCTTTTTCCTTTTCAGCTCAGACAACTAGAGTTGTTTTGGTGGGTTTTTTAGCATATTTCTTCTTACGGGCAACCTTCGGGGGAGGGTCAGAGGCCTGGGTAGGGACATCGAAAGTGGCTCTAGATGGGTCGCCTTGGGAAGCCCGAACAAATTGGATTAGTTAGACTGAGATGGGAGTTCGGTATTACGATGTGGAGGTATCTCCACATTGAATTCTTCGACAAACAGGGGAGGACTTGAAGGTGGAGAGGGATAGGTCCGACCCTCTGGTTTGGTTAGCACTACTGAGTGGAAAATAAGAAACATTAAAACAGAAAGATCGGTATCAGAAACATAAACATGGTAAAATTTGTACATGAGTCGGGAACTTACATCTATGGTGGAATAACCAGTCCTCATCGGATAGGATGCTTATATCCCAGGGCGACGATGGTAGCTTTCTAATAAAGCTGTGAAACTCCTTTTGTCGTTCGGCCGTCATCCGTTCGTACCCCACGTTGAGTTTTTGGGGCTCATTCCAACCTTGTAATCGGTCCACCTCTGTGCTATAAATGTAAAACCACTTTGAGTGCCATCCTTTATTGGTGGTGGGGGTTGTGCTAAGCTTCGATGCCTTGAGATTTTACTCAGATAACAAAATCTGGGGATTTGGGCCTTGTTTAAAGTAAACATGGAAAAGAAAAGGTCGAAGGAAGGTTCGACGCCGACCTCCTGACAAAAGGCGATGAAACAGACAAGGTGGATGTAAAAGTTGGGGAGAAGTTGGGATAATGTTATTCCGGTGAGGGTGAAGAAAGAAATAATAAAATCATATAGGGGAAAGTGAAGCCCATATCGTAGAGCTTAAACGTGAACGGCAGTGTACTTCATTTCCACACGATGGTACATCCTGTCACAGTCTTCAAGAGCTCTGAGTTCGTACAGAGTTGGTATTTTGAACTTATTCCGGATGTCTTCCAGGTCTGTCTCCTTGATGGTGGACTCAATGTTGGCATGATCGAAGGCCTTGATGGACCAATATCGAATTCGAACGGATTCTTCCTCTTTCTCGGCTTCTGTAAGAATAGGGGTTTTCGAATCCTCTGTGATAGAGCTGTCAATGGGGCTAGTAAAGAAAGGTGGAGAATCGGGTTTTTGAACCATACTTTTGGGTGAAAGGGAATCGATCGACGCTAACTGGGAGGATGTTCGCCAAAGACTCTTGTTACTGGAGAATTGTTTTGAAATGAAAGCCAGAATAGTTAGGGTATCAGAGGACAGGGCGACAACGGGGTGTCGTTTCTTTTGTTAAGGGTAATGAGTGGCGCGAGAAACGGAGATGGCTGCATCAACACATATGAACTTATATGAAGCATATCTAAATATCCAGTATGCATATAACTGTGATACATGGATAAGATGTAAAGTATGTCGTGAACTGTGTTATGTGTTAAACTGTTAAACTTGTTGAGCCGTTGTGTTCATTCTTGCTATAAATAAACACTTTCAGCTATATAATCGAACTGTGTTATGTGAACAGTTCTGTTCGTTTGCAGGTCTATTTGCTAGACTCGGTCCTCTTCTTGTCCCAAAACTCTAGTCCCATTGTGAATAAATACACTAGTTACTTAATCGATCAAGCAACAAACACAAAAAAATACACCCCTCTTTGGCTACCGAAAATGACTAAGTGATACCATGGCTGGCCCATTTCTTTCACTTGGCTTACTTGGTCCAATTAAAATCACTCGGGCACACTTGGCTTAATAAAACAATAAATTGGGCCATTTACTCAACCCTTACCCAAAAATGATTGGACCAAGTCTTATTAACACATTTGGTTTAGACCTATTTCATTGTCCAATTAGTTTGGCTACATTACTATAAATGTAACAAAACTCCAGTTTTTCCTAAATTAATAATTTTGCCCAAAAAGAAATAATTACTAAATATTATTTCAATATTTTAACAATTTATCTAATACCCCATGTAGTTCAAATTATTTACATTACACCACGATATACATAGCATTTGTTAACTAAATAACTTGGATCATTTATCAAATAATAATCTAGTATTATTTCTTAACACATTAATAAATTTACCCATTTAATTAATTAAAAACAAATAATTTTAGCCCATCAAAGACAACATTCAACTAGTTAAATACATAACACATTTCAAATATAATTAAATAAATTAACTATATTCCATAGCTTTCATTGTCATTATTTACTAAATTTAGAATTAAATAATTTGAGCCACATGTTATTCCATTATTCATTTGGTAAATAAATATACATCTATATATATTTATTTTTCCCATGTCTAAGCACAAAAAAAATTCACATAGTTATAATCTTATTAGAGCCTTTTGCACTAAAGTCTGCTTTTAGAATTATATTATACCATATAGGTTCTTTATAACACACAAGATAAAAAAAATTAATCCTCTTTTTACACCTTTTTTTGTCTCCAATTTAGATTTTAAATCTCAAACATTTATTTTTAAAAAATATTGTTAATATTCTGGTTATCACATAATCTGAACCCACAAATAAAATAATTGGGAAGATCCCTAAGCCTTAGCCTAAAATGGCTGGGAAGAAAGATGCAACTCTATAAAATATTTCTTATGCATGTGAACATGTAGGCAGTTGAGGGCCTTCTGCTCCGTACTCTCTCTTCATCCTTTAGTTGTCAATTGCGGTAAGTTAATTTTCCCACATGTTATGTGAGCAATACTCTACGTGATTGATATATACGAGTCAGGGTGTTCATTCGGTCTGAATTGGACCGAATTAGATTGATACTGAACTGAATTAATACCGAAATCATCCAAATTCATATACCGGAATCGGTTGGACTGGTTCGGTATACCGGTAAATTGGTTCGGTTCCAATTATACCAAAAATTATTATTATTATTTTATTTTTATTATTAATAATTATTTATTAATAATAATAATAATAATAATAATAAAATAATAAAACTGGTATATACCGAATCTTATAATGGCAGACCGAAATCGATACTAGACCTATACAGAACCGGTCCATTTCATACCGAACCGATCGGTTCAGACCGATCCAATTATCGAAAAAAACAAAAAAACTAGTTCATTTGGCCACCCCTATTTATGAGATGCATCTAGGTTCTAAAAATTTACACTTTCTAGTACTGTGTTGATACAATTCCACTTCCAAATTTAAGATGAAGTTTGAGATATTTTCATAGTCAAAATTAATATTCGTGTTCTTAATAGTATTTTTTAAATAATTTATAATTGTTATAATTCTTTTTTAAAATTAATTGAAATTACATCAATTTTTAATTTAAAATTAATTTCGAAAGTCAAAATCGATCCTTTATATATATATGTGTGTGTGTGTGTGTGTGTGTGTTTGTGTACCAAAAAATAAAATAATAAATTTTATTATTACCAAAACTAAAATATCAAATGTATTCACCATAATTACAACCACTCCAATAATATAATAATTTTAAAAATATAAATATTTTTATAATTTACCCAAAAGTATATATGTGCCAAGTAAATTACATTAAATATTTCATAACTTGCTAACAATTTGAATGAGATGATATATCATTACAAACAAAACTATAATTAAAAATGTATTGAATTAAATTGGATATAATATTTTTATATTTGAAATGTGCATATACGTGAAAGGGTAAACATGTAACTTTCTTCATTTGTTCAACCCTATACATTTGAAGGGGTACTTACCGTCAATAAAAAAAAACTAAAGAAATGGAGAGTATTATTATGGTTGTCTTGAAGGATTGTTATTGTATTTTACCCAATAAATTAAAATAGTTTAATCTAACAAAACATAATGACAAACAAATATAGCCCAAAAAATTATGCAAGAAAATTTATCAAAGCAAATACAGAAGATTCACGCAAATAAGAGAAAGATGATATGTAGGTATAAAATTCAATATATTCGTAAAAGAAGATCCAGCTTGTATCATATAGAAATTAATACGACACTGTATAATATGAAAGACGCACAAGACTATTCTCTCTAATTCCCCAACAATAGTCACCGGCTCCCTTAGTTGTTACCCAGGTGCATCTTTTGGGCTTTCTCCCGATACAAATGTTCATTATTTTCCAGAGCGACATCGTGTGATTGGGCTACAACCGCGATTGTAATCCCCATTCGGAGGTGGGAGGCACCCCTGTCCACTGCATTTCGGCCCAGCAGTGCCATATGGATCGAGCCCGCTAAAGTCAATCCTTTTGTTTGTTGCCTCGGACGCATTGATCATTATTGAGCACACTAGAAGTGCTCCTAGGGCAAAGGTGATCAACTTTTGGGACGATGCCATTGTTTGCCAACGTTTAATAGATAATAGGTGAGACATTCTTCGAAATTTATAGGGAGAGCTAGTACTATTTCTGGACATAAGTTGAAGTTTTATGTTTCAAATTTGTTTATGTGAATGAAATTAATCATTTACAGCTTCCTGTTTACATTCTATGGAATTAGATGTCTCTAATAGATGTCTAAATTAGGCTAACTATATATATATATATATATATATATATATATATATATATATATATATATATATATAGAGAGAGAGAGAGAGAGAGAGAGAGAGGGAGAGGGAGAGGGAGAGGGAGTAATTCGTAAAATTGTTCCCTCATTTTTACACTCAAATGCAAGATAGACACTAATGTTTCAGTTTTTACATTCTCACAGCTAACATTTTAATTTTTTGCAAAACAGTCTCGTCTAACCAATTTTGGTCAAAATAATTTTTTAAAGGGTAAAATAGTGTGTTTACGCACTAAAAATGTGAGTTTACTTAAATTGAGAAATGCTTTAGTTTATATATATAAAAAATGATATCAAATAATATAAATAGTAATTATTAGTAATAACTATTAGACTCACTCATATATAAATAGAACATTCATTAATTATAATTCAATACATCATTTTGTAACTATTTTTTTCATCATCTTTTGTCACCATAACATTACTCGTACTTAAATAAACTTAAATTTATAATATCATGAAAACTAATTATTTTCCTTCACTCTATGACAATGATTTTTTATATTAATTTTATGATTAAATTGATTATTTTTGAAATAATATTGTAGTTAAACATATATTTAATTGCAAAACCTTGATATTATTACAAAATTATATTAAATTTATTATTCTCACCAATCTCTTTGCATATATTTTAAAACTTATTAATTGCAAAAAAGATCCCAAAAATTTTATGGATGACTTTTATTCTAAGGTGTAGGGAATAACAATTGGAAAAGTCATGTTTCACAAGTATATTTAAGTTTGGAAAAAAGAATTAAAAAAAAAGGCGAAGATTTAGTCTGTGACTAAAAAAATGTGAATTTTTAAAGAGTAAAATATTTATTATCTTAGTTTAAGTATTTATTTTAAGTACATTTAGTATGTTTTATCCCTCTAACTGGAAAGAACATTTTTTAATACGTAAATAGACTATTTTATCCTTTAAAAACTCACATGTTGTGCACATGATTCATTTATTTTGACCAAAAATGGTCAGATTAGACGGTTTTATAAAAAATTAAAACATTAGCGTTTATGTTGCATTTGAGTGTAAACATGAGAGAAAATTTTTGTAATTTACTCATTCCTAAGTTGATAAGGATTGCTTTTGCCGTAAAAATTCAACTAAGGCTGCTCCCTTTGCCAAGGTTGGAAAAATTAGGGCCACAGGTTTAATTGCTTAGCTGAATTGATCTATTTTGGTTACCTTGTCATTGGATTGGACCAAACTTCTGTCAAGTTACCCCACGTGCCAAGCTGCCCCAAGCTGCTGATGGACTGTCCCATTCGCGCCAAGTTGCCCTAAGAGTGTTGTTGATGGATTGGCCTATACGCGCGCGTACGTCTGCCCTATTCTGTGCTTGACTACACCAAGCTGCCATTCACTGTCGCACATGCCTGCACACTACTGATTGTTGTCGATTGCTATCGCATGCCCCTGTATGCCCTTATGCTGCTGAGCGTGGACTTGGCCCTGACGCTTCAATCTACTACTCGCTTCTAATTTTAGGCCAATTTGGGCTTGAATACTATTCTTCTTATTCTTAACTTGGGTTAAATCACAAGTCTTACTCTCACTTGATGTAAACAAAATTAGGATCGTATCAAGTATTATCTAAATTTGTAACAATTAAATACTATCCAAACTTTAAAATATTCATATCTTTAAGAGAAATAGGACAAAAAAAAGAGGGAAAAATATCATTTTCCTTCATATTCAAATTAGTATAAGTACTATAAAAATTTATAATAACTAAATATGGATCCTCATCCATGGCAACCGGTTGCCATGGGCAATATTCCAACAAGCATCATCTCCACCGTTGATCTGAGTAATGGAAGGCCTGGATTGAGATAGATTCTCTCCCTACCGCAACAACGATAAACGGCAGGATACTTCCCTCTAGCAGCATGACATTTTACAATTATACCCCCTTAAAATTCCTCACCCAACAAGGATGAGTGGCAGACCCCTCCTTAACTGTCCAACAAGGATGAGCAACACGAAATATATATATATATATATATATATATATATATATATATATATATATATATATATATATATAATTGGAAAGGTAATTGAAGTTTAATAGCGTGCTTACACTACCCAATCAAGCATGTCATCTTTTGGGTCCCCTTATAGGTTGTCTTTATCATAAAGTATATTATAAAAGCATATACAATTATTATATTTATTATTAAGTATTAAGTATTTGTTATGAAATACTAAAATTTATAAATATATGTTTGATTTTCCTTTCCATTTCATTTCCATTACTTATATTTGTTATTAAGTATTAAGTATTTGTTATGAAATTCTAAAATATAAAATACTACATTTATAAATTTATTTATAAAATTTATGTTACTTTATTATTATATTTGCTACTTATAAAATTTTAGTATTTTATATTTTAGTATTTCATAAATTAAATATAGAAAGTACTACATAAATTATTTTATATTCTAGTATTTCATAAAATTGTACAATAAAATTTTTATTTTGTAAAATATGTTTCTTATTTGGAAAAGGAACCAATACATTTGATATATTGGAGGAAATTAAATTTTTGTATGCTTTTATAATATATTATGATAATGACAGTCCACAAGTATACGACCCCGACTTTTATGAAATACAAATTTAAATTTTCTTTATATATTTTCTTCTGAAAACGGTAAATGAATAAATTAGCAAAAGTAAAAATTAAGAAATGTTTGTACAAATTTTATCCTGTCGGAGAATATTCGTTTTGTCGGGGAATATTCGATTCGTACGACGACACCGAAATAACCAAATATTGGTGGACCCCCACAACGAATTATTGTCGGATACAGAAAGCGACATACGCAACCTTTCTAAATAAATATAGTCAACGGTACTGTCACTTTTAACTGTTAAAATACCTGGTAGTAAATGAATAGTAATATACGGTATTACATTGTAGCACACAGTATTGCACAGTGTTTCATATTATTGAACTGATAAAGTGGCTATTGCACTATATTGACTTTATTGAACCAATAATTGTCACATGCATAATAATTCATATTATTGAGCTGATAATTGTCATAGTAACATATGCACAGTAATTCACATTACTTAATCAATAATTGTCATTACACAGTAACGTGTTATTTTCTTATTTATTTTCAACATTATTATTATTTCTTTTATGATGTTGATTAAACTGTTGTATTCTATTATTAGTTGATTTTTTTGCTTATCTAACTTAGAAAGCCAACTACACTGCATTTATAACAATTAGCCATAATAATGAATAATTGTGAATTATTGTTGAATAATTGAATTGATAAAGTTATTTGTTTTTATTATAATAAATTATATAAACTTATTCCTTTTTATTATAATAATTTATATAAAGTTATTTACTTTATATAAATTATGTGAAGTAAATGGTTTTATTTTGATAAATTATATAAAGTTATTTATTTTTATATATAAAGTTAATTGATTTATATAAAGTTAGTTGTTTTATATATAAAGTTAGTTGATTTAGAAAGTTAGTTATTTTATATATAAAGTTAATTGAATGGTATAGATTAAAGGAGATCTAAAATGAATGGTATAGATTAAAGATAATGTAATAATTATAGAATTTGAAATAAATGGTTTAGATTAAAGATGGTCTTTTAAATGAATGGTTTAGATTAAGAAATTCTTAAAAGAGAAAATGAGTGGTATGAATTATACATTATCTTGAAATATACAGTTTAGATTAAATTAGAAAATCTTGGTTTATGATAAAATTTTTGGCTATAAATAGAGGCCTTAACTTAAGGATTTTTTCATAAAATCTTCCTTGCTTATTCTTTCTTTTACTCTCAAAATATTATTTTGTGTAAGTTTTTTTTGAGTGTGCTAAAATCGTCTTGAGTATTTGTGAAGATCTGTAAGTGTACAAGTACTGTTCAAGTAAGTCTTTTATAAAGGTTATATAAGTAAGCACACACGTCACGTAGTGTTTATAAATCTTCTTTGAGAAGACTCTTTCTTTAGAAGATTTATTTTGAAAAATTTCATTTGGAAAATTTATTTTAAAATATTATTTTCTTTCAAAAACTATATTGAAGTTATTTTACTTTATTATATCAAATCACTTTTGATAATTTCATATGAATTGGTATACACCATAAAATTATATGTGGTAGTTACTAATTAAATTATAAATATATAAGTTGATCAATTTCATATCTAGTCACATGTTAAGGTAACGGGTATCTTTCTTTTCATACTCTTAACTTACTATGGTAAATACTATTTAGTAAAGTTTCCTGAAATGATTATATGTTCCTTAATAGTTTGCGTTTCATCTAATATCATTTCAATTGAACCTTTCTATTTTTCTAAATCTTTCTATTAAACTTTAACCGTTATTCTGAATTGTGGATCTTGAATAATGTTTTTGAATTTAAGTTCACATCATGTTAACAATTTGGTCATTATTTGAATCTGTACAAAGTAAAATTATAAACTTTCGATATTTATTGATCATCATGTTTCTTCTGTTAATTATTTATATTACTGTTGTTATTCTAATCATCAAGAATCATTTTGTTGTGAATATTTGTGGCCTGGGGCACAGATGATAGGATAAAGGCGATATAATTGTTGTGTGTCTTTTAGGGCATATAGTGAATGTTCTCTTTGGCCTGAGGCAAAGAAGAACTGTTGTTTGGCATGATTATGACCAAAGGCTGAAGACTGGTATAATCATGACCATTGGTGTTATATTTGAATATCTTTGGCCAGTAGTGCAAAGATGAACTGTTGGCTTGCATGATTATGATCAGGAACTGTGAATTTATATCATCATAACCAGTGGTGATTAAGATGATAAAAGTTGATGATATTTTTTCTCAAAAAGAGAAGCTAGTGGACATCATAGTCTACATGATTCTTCTAATGGATTGCTCATTCCGCTGCTATTATTGATCTAAAACTTGTTGTTTATTATATTCTATCAAGAACTCAACTGTTAAAGGCTAATGATAATTTATTCATTGTTATCTTAGTCATGATATTTCTTACTGGGCTATTTGAGCTCACCATTTCTTTTTTGTTCCATTATTCTTCAGCAAATGAGAGAATAGTTGGGTCTAGCCGATGAATGGAGTAAAGGTCCGAGAGATAGCTTTAGTAGTCTTCACATATTGTATATAGTGTGACAATTGTTGTCCGATTTATATACGGTCAATTCGTGCAAGCATACACGGTCAATCAAGTAATATAGAAGTAAAAAGGATATCGAACCCACAGAGAACGGATAATAACTATTCTGATTATCACGTAATTATCAATTTACATCTAACTTCAACGAGTAACAATTTTGATTATGAAAATATTAAATACTAATTAACCAGAATTGACTTTCAGATATTTTAAAGCTTAGGATTACAACTTCCCCAATTGATCATAATAATCTCTTCATCTTATTTTCAACTGATTAATTCCCATGAGTTGTTAACGGAGATTGCCTATCTAATTATTAACTTTGTTCAATCGATAATAAAAAGATCTAATCCACTTACCTTGCTACTATTCGTGTAATATAAACTTGAATTAGACTCATTACGAACAAACTCTCCACCATATTACATACGACACATAGATATTATCATCCTATGCACTATTATGCTATTCTTTTAAAAAGAATCAACAAGTTCATATGTTATTATATCCAGATCTATTCTTAGATTCCTTTCTCAATTACATCCAAGATATCTGACTAATTGTTGCGCACACAATTAATAAAATCAAGCACAAGACATAATAAACAACTCAAATAGAATCAATAACTGAAAATAAGTATGAATTAATTATCGTAAACCAAAAGGTTCCATTGAAATCCTAATTGAATGTTTAGTTCATCATAGTCAAATACGAAACCATCATCATAATTATAACTAACATTCAAAAGTTCAAGATAAGGTGATAAAGAGAGAAAACGAATGAAACTCTATAGCCTCTCTTGTCTGCAATCCCAATCTGCTAATGCTTGTCAATTCACGTGTATGAAAGCTCTTGCTGATCTTCCGTCCCTATCTTGTTCAAACCCTGCCTCCATATATCAACTAGTCATCCCTAAGTAGGGTTTTAAGTATCCAAAATTGATTAGGAAACTTGAATCTTCAGTAAAACGCGAAACTGCCCGACAAAATCTGCGACTCAGCGCTGCCAGCTCTGAGCGTAGTATTATTCTAGCGCTGCCAGCTCTGGCACTTTTCCCAGAAATTACAAAATTGCCATTTAAGCCCCGAACATGCCTGTTTTGCCCCTTTTTCACCTTGCTGCAGAAAATAGACATAAATGCGAATAAAATGTACTAAAAAGACTTTAGAGATAACCAAATACTAAGCCTAAACATATCCGAGACATAGGTATAAAACCTACTCATCAACAATAATAGTGAAGACTTAGTTGTGTATTATTGAGTTTTGTATTTCTGTTCTATGTACTGTTTGTTTTAGTTACCGTGTATTTTATGGCGTCTCAAACTAGGCTATATAGGCCCAGATTTGGAGTCGTCACATTTGGTATCAGAGTTTAGGGATATGATCTTTAATGGAGATCTGGGGTAGAAGTAGGAGAAGAGAGACAAATAGATTATGTCACTAGTGTGTCCTACATAAATTGAATTTTGTTATCTAATGAGTTGACTTGAATGTGAGCACAAGAAGTGACAAGTCGATTTGTTTAACTAACCTTTATCTTATGACCGCATTTTAGAATGGCTTCTGAAAATCAGGGAATGAATTATCCACTGCCAGAGGTGAATGTAGCTGAGAACTAGGAAGCTACAAACAATCTTCCTGTAGCTTCAGAAAATAATGATGATGATCATGCAAATCAGGATGGTTTCTTTAGAAACTTCATGCAATTTATCCAAAATCAGGCGAGGGGAGGTCCTACCAATGGAAACACTGATAATTCAAAGAATGTCACCATTAAACATTTTAAAGAGTTGTGACCACCTGAATTTTTTGGGAAGCTTAACCCACTCAAAGCTGAGACGTGGTTGAAGCAGACGACAAAAATACTTGATGTCCTGCAATGTGTAGATGATCAGAATGTGCCATTTGCCACATTTATGTTATGAGGTGAGGCAAACCATTGGTGGGAAGCGGTAAAACGTATCCATCATTCGGCTCTCGAAATGTATTGGCTGGAATTTCAAGAGCTGTTCAACGAAAAATATTGAGTTAGCAAATTTTTTCGAATAAAACTACCTATGAAAATATTCTAAATAAGTTATAAAAGAATTTATTATGAAATAAAATTCGATAAACTAACGTTCGAGTACGCGTAAATAATTATGTAGACATTTAACGCTTTACTGGGAAACCCTAAATTGCTTCAAGGCAAGTTTTTTATCCTTAACTTTGGTTTCTTACTTTTTATGTGATTTATAAATCTTGTACAAATAACGTGTTATAAATCTTTGATATGAGAGTTATTGCTTCTTGTTTCGGCATAACTTGAAAAATAAAATGCTCATTCGTGATATATTTCGAACCATGCTTTATTTTATCAAACCAAGTTATCTTGGGGGGATCCTGACATGTGAAGTAAACTGAGATGAACGAATATGCATCACTGTTCATGATTTATCTAGTGTAGTGTATGTTATGCATAACATAGGATGTCATTAGGTTGATCCCCTTTCTATATCCACTGTAAATGGTTCTAAGTCGAAAGGCAAAGAACAATTCAAGATCTAACCACCACTCAGTCTTGTTATGTTAAAACATTTGTAATATCAATTGTTGTGCGATGAATCCTTAAAATTCATATCGGTGTGAGTTCACTTATATGCTATGTGTTAGACTTGCTGAGCTTTTGTATGCTCACCCTTGTAAATAAACCTAAATTGTAGACAAACCCGAGAGGTTCGGTTCTAAGAAGAAGAAATGAAAGAAGAAATGCGTAGATTAGTTTATATGCTTTATTAAATTGCTTGTCTTTTTATTTTAAAGTCTTGATGACTTATGTAATATAAACAAGCAAACCATGTAACCTACTCTATATTAATATATATCAAGTTTCATCACATATTCTTGTCATGTCTTTACTTTGATAAAAACTTAGAATTGTTAAACTTAACATAGTATTGATAATGATCTATTTATCTGGATGAGGATTGGTAAATGACTTGTGAGTACTGTAAGCATCTAACATATGGCTATTCATCATTAGGTTCCTTGGACCCAAGTACAAACTTGTTATTACTATTCTAAATATCAGATAAGTAGGATTATTGATATGAAAAGATATCACTATAACCAAATGTGTTTCAAGTGAGGGTTTTAACTAGTTAGGTATGTTTTGTACAAACAAAGAGAATTTTGCATCGAACAAAGATACAAACATTTGTCACGGATAAAGATACAAACATTTATCACGGGTGAAGATACAAACATTCACCGCGAGATTCTCTGTTCCCAAGAACCGTCCTAATGATTTAATGTCGTGAATCTTGGAATATGTAAATTTATAGAATATCTAAATATTAAGGTTAAAATGTTACGAATGCGTATTAAGTCCCTTGCATCGATTACAAGGACTTGATATGAAATAATGAAAGATCTTTGGGAATTAAGATGAGAACTTTGTTTATAAATAAAGAAAATTATCTATAAACCTAATGATTTATCATTTATATTTAGCACCAAGTCAGTTATAGTAAGTATAGTGATTAGGGAGCGTTACAGGTTGGTATCAAAGTCGTAGATTATAGCTATATGGTAACGAGTATTTGATGATATAATCTAATAGAAGTATGACTAAATAGACTTGTGAAGAATCTATAGATAATTAAAAGACAAATAAATTTTAAACATAAAATGTTATAAGACAATTAAAAGATAATGCTTAAATGTTTTTAAACATAAAATGTTATGTGAAAGAAATATACTAATTAAAGCTAAATTCTTGTGTATGATGGCTGCAATTCCAAGTTGGGAAGAAATAATACAAGCAAACGCACATCTTGTAGTCCTCGAAAGTGATCCCGAGGAGGATCCAATTGAAGATACGGTGATAGAACATGCGGGTGACCACCCAGTGATCAACTTTGTGGACATGTCTGATGACAATAATGTTGATGAAATTCAACATGACATGGATATCTTAGATGTCGAGGATGGCAATCCAGAATCTGAGTTGGATGAGATCATCAAAGAAATGAATGAAGAAGAAGCAAAGCAATTAGCATTGATAGACGCAGCTACCGAAAGAAGTGAGACTCTTGAAATGATGTGGTTAGAGGAAGTTGAGAAAAACCACGCACAAGAGGTTCAGTTAGCCATCAAGAAAGTTGAAAAGCTCCAGCTACAAGAAGAACTTGCCTATGAAAGGAGTGAACGTCGCTTCTCCTATTGGAAACTTCATAAGGAGGTGGAAGATTTTCCCACGGCAAGGAATGAATCGAGCTACGAGATCAATCGATTTGTAGTTTTGAGTATGCTAAATAGGGCTTTTAAGAAGATCAATTAAGGAAAAGACTTGTAATATTTAAATTATACTTTATGTGTGTAATATTAGCATGCCCATTTTTATAAGGGATGTTAATAATAGTAAAGTGAAAATATTCACTCGGTTAATAATAGTTTGTAATGTGTGGGAGTTTATAAATACAAATTTTGTTATGAAATATGATGTGTAAAATTATATTTATGCTTGCATATTTATACTTGTCTTTATTTTATTTTAGAGAAATGGCACCACCAAACACAAGAGCAAGAGTGACGACACATACCAGTAATAGTAGTTGTGATAGTGTTGAACAACTACCTAGTGATAATTAGACTGTCGAAAATTCTATGCAACAATTTGTTAATATGTTAACGAGTGCCATTGTAAATCAAACAAATCCACCCCGAACACACACAACTACGTTTAAAGACTGTAAGAACGTAGGACCTCCTGAATTTCAAGGAACCAGTAAACCAATCGATGCCCAAAATTGGGTTGCTGAAATTGAAAAGGCTTTTGACATAGCCAAGGTTGGGAAAAACCAAAAGACAAAATTTATTGCGTATCTGTTAAAGGGCGGAGCGAACTTTTGGTGGGAAGCTAACAAATTAAGGGTGGGAGAAGGTATAATCACTTGGGAAGAGTTTAAGAAATTATTTTTCGATAACTTTTTCCCATTAAGCATGCATAACTAGATGAAAGTCCGATTTTTAAATTTAACACAATAGGACATGACAGTTCCCCAATACGCAACAAAGTTTAATGAGCTCGCGCGTTTCGCTCCACATCAAGTGGCGACGGAGGAACGTAAAGCGAGGAGGTTCGAAAAATGGTTAAAACCCTAGATTCATGGCAAAGTTGATGTATTACAGATAGAAAATTTCTCTCAGCTTCTCAAGAAAGCCATCATTACCGAAGGCGACACTAATGCCTTTAATAAATATAAGAAGGACAAAGAAAATAAAAAGAATCAAGAGGGGGGTCAAGTAAAAGAAGTAATAGTGGGGGAAATAACAGAAGAAAATTTAATGGTGACAGAAATACACAAAAAGATGGAGATAACAAAAAGAAAATAGAACCTAATAAGACATGTGGCAAGGGCTACATGGGAGTATCTCTTAAGGAAAAGAATATTTGTTATAACTGTAAACAAGAGGGACACTTAGCCACTACTTGCCCAAACCCAAAGAAGATCACCAAGATGTGCCCTAAGAAAAGAGGAGAAGCAGGAGAGAGCAAGGCGAGTAACGTCGCCCCAACAACTACACCGTGGGATGCTGTCGCAAGCAATAAAAAATAAAATCTTACTTTGAAAAATATTAATGTAGTAGTGAAAGTAAGAGTTGAACCCACAGAGAGTGAATTATTTTAATAAATCTAATGTTTTCAAAAATATCTAATTAAATGGGGGGTTTGTAATTATTAATTAACTAATTAAAATTCAAACAAATAAAAATGAATAATAAAGAAAGATGAGAAAAATCAATTAAAATAAACTTCAGTTCCTTAGTTCAATATCTCATTCTTTTAATCAACATATTAATCAAGTTATTATTATCTTTTCCTTCAATTGAGATTAATAATCCTAGATAACCGACAATCGCCAAGCTACCCGAAATCCTCCTTAAATTATAAATCTAATGTAACAATCGCTCACAAAAGACCCTAACTATCATACAACCTAGAACTATCAGTCTAGATTTAATATAACAGTTGCATTAAAAATTAGAGAATTAGATTATTCCAAGCAACAATCATAACATCGCAGATTATTTAACTTGCCATCTTGATAATCATAACAATATTTAAAAGTTTATCCACAATCAAATATTATTAATTGCTACTTATGATCAGATAAAATATTGTTTGCTTAATATCAAATCTTATTCTACCATATGATAAATTATTGATTAACTTAACACGCCTTTATCAAATTAATCAAACAAATATCATAAAATAATTAAAATAGATTATCAAGAATAAATCTCATGCATGAAGGAATAGATTATAAAACTCAATTAAAATATCAATTAAAAATAAGGTTCAACATCCCTTTAGAACTGAAAATATAAACTTAACCTAACATGCTTCAAAATAATCTCCACTAGTTGAAAAGCTATCTCCAAGAAACTAGAAGAAACATCTCCCAAAAACTTACAATGCATAATGAGAGAGTGACCCTCTATTTATAGGCATCTAACTTGTCCAAATCCTAATAGGATTTACAATAAAAAATAAAATAATTATTATCCTAACCCTAATTGAAATTAAAATCCAATTTGGAATCAAAAAGAAGCAAAATTCGCGAATAATCTAGTTTTTCAGCATTAACACGCTTACCAAACACGCCACAGTTAACTCGGTCAACGCGCTCCCGCGTCTGGTGACGTCAGCGTTCCTCTACACATTGCGCGGAAGCTTGGTCAAACGACGTCGTTTCAATTCCGGTGCTGATTCGAATTTCTTGCACGCATTGCGCGGAGATCAGTTTTCCGTTTATTACGATTGTACCACCGAAGTTGATTAATTAAGAAATTGCCATTGAACTTTTGCAGAATTTACAAATTTGCCCCCAAGCTTATTTTTCCTACAAAATAAAATATAAAAATAAATAAAAATAATATAAAAATACTAGAAGCCCTAAAAACACATAATAATAAATAAAACACCTAAAATAAATAAAAACACATAAAAAGAAATATAAAAATACTATAAAATTACCTAAATTAACTAAAATCCTATAAAACCTATTAAAACCAAAATAAGCTAAATAATTAAATATTTAAGCACACAATAAATATAAAAACTAAGTATTAGGGAATAAAAATATCGTATAATTTAACCGTATCACACCGGGAGGCCCGGGCTGTCCAACAGTAAGGACTTTCAACATATAAGTGAGAGATGCGGTGGCATCTCAAGATGTAATATCAAGTATCATTCCAATCAACTCCATAAATGCCTAGTGAGAATTCAGACTTTCCTTTGAACATAAAAATTGTTAATAGGGGGATAATACTTGTTAATCACATCTTTAAAAAATGTTCCATAGCGATTATGGGTCATAATTTAAAGATCGATCTTATTCCCATTCAATAAGGGGAATTCGATGTAATTATAGGTATGGATTGGTTAACTAATCATAAAGCAGTGATTGATTGCCAAAAGAAGTGCGTTAACTTTCTGACAACATCGAAGTTAAAGTTCATTTTCAACGGGAATCAATTGCCAATAAAATCTCGTTGTTTGTCAGCAATACAAGCGAATGGATTACTTAAGAAGGGGTGTCAAGGCTATTTGGCCTATATCGTAGATACCCAATCTTAAGGGAATTCACGGACGTATTTTTCAATGACTTACCCGGTCTCCCACTTGATAGAGAGATTGAGTTTGCCATCGACTTAGCACCGGAAACTGCACTAGTTTTGAAGGTTCCAAATAAGATGGCACATGTGGAGATGAAAGAGTTGATGGTTCAACTACAAGAATTATTATAAAAGAAGTACATTCAACCTAGTGTTTCTCAATGGGGAGCACATGTGTTGTTTGTCAAAAAGAAGGATGGAACTTTAATATTATGTATCGACTATCGTGAACTGAATAAGCTGACCATAAAAAATAAGTATCCATTACCTAGGATAGACGACTTGTTTGATCAATTGAAGGGTGCCAAACACTTTTCTTAGACAAACACTTTTCTCAGATTTATCTACGATCGGGTTACCATCAACTAAAAGTTAGAAAGGAAGATGTGCCGAAGATAGCATTTCGAACACGTTATGGACATTACAAGTTTCTAGTGATGTCATTTGGATTAACAAATGCACCAGCATCATTTATGGACTTGATTAATAAGGTTTTTAGGTCTTGCTTAGACAAGTATGTTGTAGTGTTCATCGATGATATTTTCATATACTCAAAAACACTGGAAGAACATGTTGTACATTTAAAAAGTGTACTAGAAACCTTACGGAGGGAACAACTCTATGCCACATTTTCAAAATGTGAGTTCTGGCTAGAAAATATTTAGTTTTTGGGGCATGTAATTGACATGAACGGAATAGCAGTGGTGAATTGGGATCAACCAAATACACCCACTGAAGTGAGAAGTTTCTTAGGTTTGGCGGGATATTATAAGAGATTTATCAAGGACTTTTCAAAAATAGTAACCCCGTTAATCAACTTAACAAGGAAGATGCTGAAGTATGTATGGACGGATAAATATGAAGAAAGCTTTCAAGAGCTAAAGAAAAGACTAAGCGAGGCGCCGGTATTATCATTATCTGATAATAGTGGATGTCTTGTAGTCTATAGTGATACCTCATATAAAGGATTAGGTTGCGTGTTGATACAACATGGGAAGGTCATTACTTATGATTCGCGACAATTGAAGGATTATGAGATAAGATATCCTACTCATGATCTAGAATTAGTAGCAATAGTATTCACATTAAAAATATGGAGGCATTACTTAGATAGAGAGAAGTATGAAATTTATACCGATCATAAAAGCTTGAAGTATATTTTCATATAACGAGAGTTGAATATGAGACAAACAAGGTGGCTGGAATTGATAAAGGATTATGACTACGAAATCTTATATCATCCAGGAAAAGCCAACATAGTTGTAGATGCACTAAGTAGGAAGAATCAATAGAAACTAAATGTATTAACAACTCAAGATGAGTTGCTTAAGGAATTTGTTAGACTCAACAGTGAAGTGAGGGTTCCTTCCATCTCAACGAGAAAATTATTTGTAATGGAGGATCACTCAACTTTGTTGAAAAAAATCAAGGAGATATAAGAAAAGGACGAAAAGTATGAGGAAATGAAAAATAAGATAACAAAGAATGTGAACAATAGGTTCAAATTAGACAATTATACAATCATAAGATTTGAATCGAGGATATGGGTACCTTCGGTACAAGAGTTGAAGTAAAAAACTATGTCAGAAGCACATAGTACTAAGTTTTCAGTCCATCCAGGTAGCACCAAAATGTACAAAGACATGAGTCAACATTTCTGTTAGCCAAACACGAAGAGGGAGGTGGCTGAATTCGTTAGTAAGTGTTTGACATACCAACAAGTTAAAGTAGAGCATCAAAGACCAAGCGGGTTGTTATAACCATTGGAAATTTTAAAGTGGAAATGAGAGCATATAATAATGAGTTTTGTAGTAGGACTTCCCACCACACAAAAGGGTCATGATGCAATTTGAGTGATAGTGGATTGACTAACCAATTCTACTCACTTTCTACCAATTAAAGTTAAGTTTACCCTAGATAGATTAGCCAAATTATATATTAAGAAGGTTATATCTAGGCATGGGGTTCCAATTTTAATCGTGTCCGATCTTTTTCTTCTTCTTCTTCCTCCTTTTATTTTGTCTTTGTTTAATCTGAGTTTGTGGTGTGTGGCGGTGGTTTATGGTGGTAAGTGGCGGTGGATGAGGTGTTGGTAGTAGTTGGTGATAGATGATTGGTAGATGGTATTAAATCTTCTGGTGCCATATATAATTTTGTGAGGTCAATAGATGAGGATAGAGCCGTATTTTCTGAATGTGTAGTAACTAATTTTTTCTTTCAGTAAATTTAGGTAACCAAACAATAGAATAGAGGTAACCAAACACTAGTATGGAGGTAACCAATTCCTGAATGTGTAGTAACTAGTTTTTTCGTGTAGTAAATCTAGGTAACCAAATACTAGTCTTCTTCCTCATTTTATTTTGTCTTTGTTAATCTGAGCTTGTGGTGTGTGGCGGTGTTTTATGGTGGTAAATGGCGATGGATGAGTTGTTGGTAGTGGTTGGTGATAGATGATTGGTAGATGGTATTAAATCTTCTAGTGCTATATATAATTTTGTAAGGTCGATAGATGAGGACAAAGTCGTATTTTCTGAATGTGTAGTAATCAGTTTTGTCGTTCAGTAAATTTAGGTAACCAAACGATAGTATTGAGGTAACCAAACACTAGTATGAAGGTAACCAACAAGAGTCTTAGCTAAAGGTTTAAAGGTTATTTCAAAACTCAAATCTTGTAATACTAGTTAATATATAGTTTACATTAGTATGTTGTGGGAATGAACTTGTTGGTTGTGAATTTGTGATCATGGTGGATCCATGTAGGGATAAAGATGGGAATGCGATTGAATATTTGTCTTTAAATGTGGGCATGTTATTTGATGCTAAGCTATCTATGGACTGCTCTCTAAGTGTTTGTCAAAATGCCACAGTGAGCAGAATTTTGTTAAAGTGTTGGACACTATATGCTTAAAATGGTTTAAATTATTTTTGTTAAGTTAAAGATCAAATGCTTGTATTGAGAGCGTGATGCATCCAACTTGTGTAAAGGAATCAAACATGTTTTACTAAAGCATTAAAAGGTGGTTTCTAAGATTCTGTTGTGTGTAGAAATTTCAATGACTGAAAATGGTAGTTAACTTGGACCATTTTGGTAAAACAAAGATTTTTAAGAAGATGAATTTTGTAATTCCATGTTTTGAATAAGTTAAGCTAATGTGGGCTGTAAAATTGTAGTATGGGGAATGTAAGAAATATATGGTTCGTATGAGTTGAAATGTTTTTCAAAAGAAGAGAATTTGAAACCCTGTGTCAGTGTTTATGGGATTATAGGTAATGTATGATAAGAATTTGAAAATGACTGTGTATATGTTATTTGGGTGATAACCTGCTGTTATATGATTAAGGAAGAGAGAAGTCTGCAACAGAAAACTGCAGATTTGTTCTCTGCCAAAGAGCGCCCCGGCACTCTGTAGTAGGAATTGAAGCTGTGTTAAAAATATGGCATTTGAGAGTTGAGACCTACTTAAATTAAGTGAATCCAAGTTGGATATGATAAAAGAATGTGGAAATTTAAATTACATTTTAATTGATAAACTAATTTGAATGAAATGACTAGAAACTTGAAGTGTATGTTGTAATCAAATTGTTGTGGACATGTATACGCATTTCATAATTTGATGTGTTAGTGGTGTGCTATATTCCAAACAGGTATAGAAAATTGATGTTCTTACCTTACCAATGTATAGATCCATGATTTGATGCGCCTATATTAGAATTCAAATTATATTCCATGTTCTTTTAACCTTTTCCCAAGAACCAGTCCTTAAACTGTAAACTTCAAGAAGAACTCAACCTGCATAATTAGGGTTCGTAGCCCTACCAATGTTGTAGTCATTATTAGGTTTGTGAACTCTAAATTTAAAAGGATCAATAATATTTGTGTCGTTAAATATATATTAAAAAAAATTAAAGTAATATTTGTGTTGTTAAATATGCATCGAAGAATAAGTCTAATGGAGTGATCGTAATCCAAGATGATTTAAGTTGGGTCACACCCTCACGCAATGGTTTATATATGGCAAGGACCTTCAGTGCAAGTGGGTAAACTAATTCACTTATTAGACATAAACTAACTCCATAGTGAAGTTCTTTTTTTTATAAGATTTTGACAAGATTAGTACTAGCCTTCTTAGGTATCTCTATAAGGAAAAATAGTCTAGAGAATAATGGTTAACTATCTAGACAAAAATTGTCTAAACAATAATGTTTGGTATCTAAACAAAAGTATTGTCTAAAAATATTTATACAAAATTTGTTTAAATACATCTAAATAAGTATTGAAATATTAATTTTTTTTTATCCGGATACATTTAAATAAGTATTGATGAGTTGTCGCAATATATAGTTAATCTGAAGTTCGCGAGTAGTTTGAATATAATTCGATCCGAGTCGAATTGAATTCGAGTAATGAAAATTCGACTCGAGCCAAATCTGAGTAAAGTTTTTCAAATATAGTTCGAATCCGAGTCGAATTCGAATACGAATTGATAATAGGCGAGACATTCTTTGAAATTTATAGGTAAAACTAGTACTATTTCTGGACATAAGTTGAAGCTTTGTGTTTCATTCATGAAAAATATTTACATGGGAACACACAGTCAAAAATGATCCACAATTAGTAAGTTTGTTATTTATGTACCTGGATAATTAGTCAAAATTTCGCCCTGAAATTGATGGTTATTTAAATTTTATATATAGTTAGTATTGAGAAATCGCAAGTATATTTCTGAATTATTTCATGAATATTAACCTCGTGTGTTAATGTACAACCTTAAACTTAAATCCACAATATTAACCAATAAAATAATTGATAAAAATTAGTTTATTTTAAAAGTATTACAATCTTTACATTGTTCGCTAACAATTCAAGACTATTTATATAATGATCTGCTTATTACAATAATTAAGTAAATTTGTCAACATGATTCTAACATTTTCTCTTTGACCTAGCAATAACTCAAGACTTGTAATAATACAAGTTTCTAACATAGTTGAACGTTATAAAAAATTTCGGCATTCTAAACTGCATCATTTTACAACATTGTTTACCCCAAAAAATGATTTATTAAAAAATATACTATATTTCTGCCAATGAGGTCTTATTATAAAACTAAACATCGATCTCGTCAAAGTCATTACACATTTATTGATCTTGTGTCTCTCAGCACAAATGAATTTGAAAAATGACATTTTATTTTATATATAGCTAGTATAGGGAAATCGCAAGTATATTTATGAATTATTTCATGAAAATAACCTCATGCATTAATGTACAACCTTAAACTTAAATCCACAATATTAACTAGTAAAATAATTGATAAAAACTAGTTTCAATTTAGTTAACATGGTTATGACTTAAAGTTATTATGTTATAATTCACAATTTAATTATAACCATAACTTTTATTTAATTTCTTTTTCAATTATATAATGTATTAGTTTCAATACTCTAATACGATGCCTTATGTACAATCATATATATCACAGTTAGTTATTCATAACATAACTATGTTAGTATAAATCTTTATTCATATACATTGATGTCTTGAAACGTTTCTCAAATTAGTTTTATTAAACTAATTTCCAAACTTAGAATTTCATGAACTTTATACCAATATTTGGTTCCTTTCTAATTTTAATGCATCGTTACCTTGATGGTCATTTAATACCTCAATAGGACTATATAACATAGTTATAACATGAACACATTCGCACAAATCACAAAACTGAAAATCTTCACTTTTGCAAATTTTAGTTTCTCTAACTTCTTGATTTTTAAGGCTACTTTGAAGAATTTTTAACTCTCTCAATTTATATCCAATGACTATCATTCTTGGACATAAATCTAGTCTTTGCTACCTAATATTTTACAAAAATTCCATTTGGTCAAAATCAGATCATTAAGACATGAAACCAAACGCTCAAAATAGGCGTTCATAACAGATTTCCTACATGGACTGTTTTGGGTTCTAAATTCTTTAAGCACTTATTTTGGCTTCTTTTTGGTCCGAACCACTTGGGATGTCTATAAACTCATTAGCACACAACATTCGATTCATGGTTCATGAAAACATGCATCACATAATAGAACTTTTTGTTCAAAAACAACATGCTGTAGTCAACATAGCCTAAGGTTTTCTAGTTAAGTCAACTCTTTGATTTCTCTTAGTGTTGGCATAAATCAAATGTGTTATCCACACAACAATACCATCTCTAACTTATCATGTTAAAACGCATGGATTAAAAACCTTTCCAAATAACAATTCAAAACACTTGTTTGATACCATCTTTTTAAGTTTCCAGAATGGCATACTTTTCTTTCATAGATCATCAAAACAGAATTCAAGTTCTTTGAACTTAGTTCAGATTGTGATTACTGTCATTATCATCTTGGCTTTTGAACATTGAATACATGTTGGTTTTGCATTTATCAAGATTGTTCATATAAGATTAAAAATATTCCCTACATATATACATATACATTTGAATCCTAAAATTTCCACGTTTACATGTTTAAATAGTTTCAACATAAACTCTACTTCTGAAAGATCCTTACTAGTACACTTGGAAGAAATTGTTCCCATTGTTTCACTCATGTTATCATTGTGGCTCTTTTAATATATATATATATATATATATGAAAATTTTCAAAAAACGAACTTTAAAAAGCGAACTAAAGACGAACCATCGTCTTTGGTATCTATGGTGACGGTTCGAACCGTTGTCATAGAGTGCATGGCTATGGCGACGGTTCGAACCGTTGTCATAGAGTGCATGGCTATGGCGACGGGTCGAACTGTCGCCATAGATACCAAAGACGACGGTTCGTCTTTGGTTCACTTTTTAAAGTTCGCTGGAGAAGAGGACTATATATATATATATATATATATATATATATATATATATATATAAGCCATGGATTCATCACAGTTTTGCACATTCAATTTAGAAATAGTTCTTTAAGTGTATACATATTACATCACAAGAGCAAACTCTTTCCATTAGCCCACAGAACAACACTTTGAATAATCAACTTTAATGAATCAGCCTTTTTGGTTTATTCATGCTATCAAAATGATTTATATAAGAACATCTCCAGCAGCTAAGACTATCCCATAAACTATATTTAGTTCATAGACATCAACAAATATCCTTTAGTCTTCAATCTTTTTAGCAGATAGACTATCATGTAGCTCATAATATAAAAAAATTAATGAATTCAAAAAATCTACAATCATCCTCCCACTCTTCCGTTTAAATATAATTAAAATTATAGTCTATGGACTATCAAGTTTCTTGATTTAGTCCTTTTGGTGTTTCAAATATAGTCTCGACTATATTTAGCTGCCGGATAGAAAAGATGAATCTCAACCTATATTTAGTCTAAGATTGTACTGCTGGAGATAGTCTAATATCATATACCTTTTAACTCATGTATTCTCATTTACATGCACACTGACAACAGTAGAACTTAGCAAATTTGTTCTCTTAGAATTTTTGTCGAACAACTGGTAATCTGGTATGCATTTCTTAATTATCTTAGCATTTCAGAACATTAGTCACATACCCAACACATAGGCACATTTAACAGATAACTCCATCAGACCAGCCAGATCCACCATGATCCGCCATACAACAAAACCATAATACTCCTACAACAACAACCAATGAAACAATTATGAACATCTAGTTTATACATAAACTTTAAGATAGGAATTTATAAATATTACCATGCTTGATATTGCTTGATAAAATGGAGGCTAAGGCTGCTATTACTCTTGTCTTTCTCCTCAATGCCGAATGCTTTTTCTTTCTACCTATTACTCTTTCTAATACTTAGCAAGAAATGCAAGGTTCAGAATGGCTGGGATTGCTGGTTATTAATATCATTAGTTTCTCTTTCCAACAGCTTCCTAGGCCCCTACTTTGCCCTTAGCAGACCTAGCACATCACTTCCCACTGCCACAATGGGCTGCCTGCAAAGGCTAAGCAGTCTCTTCTCCCAGCCTATTATTTGTCAGTAGAGCTGCAAACGATTCGAACCGAACTGAATATTGTCGAACTCGAACCTCATTAATCGACTTCGAACATGTTCGAATAGCATTATCGAACCAACGCACTTGTGTGAGTTCGGATCGTTAGTGTTCGCGAACATGTTCGAGTTCGCGAGCAGATCGGGTTCGACTATATACTCGAGTTCGACTATAATGCTCGAGTTCGCCTATAATGTTTTTTGAAAAATTTAAACTTTAATTACAAGGCTAAAGGGATTTAGATACTTGGGCTTATTTAGGAATTAAGAATAGTCAAATAAGATATAATATATCATAATATCATATTATAATATATTCATATATATTAAATTAGTAGTAGTGGTCAATATTACTATTAATTAAATAATTAGTCTAGAATAAATAAATATTACTACTTTCAATTAACCCAAGAAAAAGGAGATATTACTACTTCCTTAATTAATTATTTTCATATTTTTGCATTTTTTACTCTTTTTTTTACTTTTAGGTGAAACAAAAGAAAAAAAAATTCCATCTATTTTATAAAAAGAGTCTTATTTGAGATTTTTTTTATAATGAAATCCTAAAATTTAAAATAATATGAATTTAGTTTATTTAGATTAATTCAATATCTAATAATCTAATATTGTTAAGCTGTTAACCTTGAAATGTATTACTACTAGTACTAGATATTTCTTCTGTTCTTAAATATAAGTAATAAGATCAACTGCTCAAGTATGAATTTTTAATTCAAAAGGGATGTGGTAATTAACTTTTGAATAAAATAAATCTTGAGAATTATTTTATAAAAAGTTTATAATTTTCATTATTATATTGTTTAAAACTAAATAATACTAAAGTAATATATTAAATTTTATAATTTTGTAAATTAACTACACTTCTAGGATCAAAGGCTCAAAGTAATTTAGAGACTTTGTTTCTTTTTGTGTTTTTCTACTTTTTTTCTTATTTTAATTTAAATTATTAACTCATTTTAATTTCATGCAAACGGTACTGGGAAGTTGCTTTATTGGATTATTAAACTTTTTAAACACTATTTTTTATACTAAATATGATTACTTAATTGCATAAAACAAAGTTAGTCAAACATTTTTTTCTCACTATCTCACATATACATTGTAAGTCTATAACACTAAAAAATTCAAAATTGTTAAAATCAAGTTTGCACTTTTAATTATATGGTTGATAGACGATATGTTGATATAATGTACAATGACTATTATTCTATTAGTGAAGTCTGATACATTGATGACTTTATTTCTCTATTCTCTATCTTGATTTGGCAATTTCAATAACTCACATAAATGTAAGCAATTGTATTGTATCATTCTTTAATTAATGTCAAATTGTCATTGCATGATAATTAATGACATTATTTATGTGATTTATGACATGGGTTATAATTTATTAAATTATCAATGATCTAAATTGTAATAATCTAACAATCATTGTTAAAAAAATTATGAAAATATTATAATTATTTTAATTAAATTACAGGTGACAAAGTACACATTATTATTTATTAATTATTTAATAAAAATGTGTACTTCTAATCAATTATTAAAAAAAGAAAAATACTAAAAATTTAACAATTATTGATAAGACAAACTGTAAAATTTAATATGAAATAACTAATTATTTGTATTTGGAATTTAAAAACATTAAACATGTAGGAAATACAATTCGAACTCGAGCAGCTAACGAACCGAACCGAATCAAATTGCGTGGAACACTAGCATAGTCGAGTCGAACACGAACTGAACCAAACCGAACTATTCACGAACATAGTCGAACCGAACCACATGGTTCGCGAACATGTTCAATTGAGCAATCGAACTTGATACGATATGCGAGTTCGGCTCGAAAAAGTTATATAGTCGAACTCGAACTGAACCAAACTCGAACCGAATCAAACTAGTTTGTGAACAGTTTTGTTCGTTTGTAGGTCTATTTGCTAGACTCGGTCCTCTTCTTGTCCCAAAACTCTAGTCCCATTGTGAATAAATACACAAGTTACTTAATCGACCAAGCAACAAACACAAAAAAATACACCCCTCATTGGCTGCCGAAAATGACTAAGTGATTCCATGGCTGGCCCATTTCTTTCACTTGGCTTACTTGGTCCAATTAAAATCACTCGGGCACACTTGGCTTAATAAAACAATAAATTGGGCCATTTACTCTACCCTTACCCGAAAATGATTGGACCAAGTCTTGTTAACACATTTGGTTTAGACCCATTTCATTATCCAATTAGTTTGGCTACATTACTATAAATGTAACAAAACTCCAGTTTTTCCTAAATTAATAGTTTTTCCCTAAAAGAAATAATTACTAAATATTATTTTAATATTTTAACAATTTATCTAATACCCCCATGTAGTTCAAATTATTTACATAACACCACGATATACATAGCATTTGTTAACTAAATAACTTGGATCATTTATCAAATAATAATCTAGTATTATTTCTTAACACATTAATAAATTTACCCACTTAATTAATTAAAAACAAATAATTTTAGCCCATCAAAGCCAACATTCAGCTAGTTAAATACATAACACATTTCAAATATAATTAAATAAATTAACTATATTCCATACCTTTCATTGTCATTATTTACTAAATTTAGAATTAAATAATTTGAGCCACATGTTATTCCATTATTCAATTGGTAAATAAATATACATCTATATATATTTATTTTCCCCATGTCCAAGCACAAAAAAAATTCACATATTTATAATCTTATTAGAGCCTTTTGCACTAAAGTCTGCTTTTACAATTATATTATACCATATAGGTTCTTTATAACACACAAGATAAAAAAAATTAATCCTCTTTTTACACCTTTTTTTTCTCCAATTTAGATTTTAAATCTCTAACATTTATTTTTAAAAAATATTGTTAATATTCTGGTTATCACATAGTCTGAACCCACAAATAAAATAACTGGGAAGATCCCTAAGCCTGAGCCTAAAATGGCTTGGAAGAAAGATGCAACTCTATAGAATATTTCTTATGCATGTGAACATGTAGGCAGTTGAGGGCCTTCTGCTCCGTACTCTCTTTTCATCCTTGAGTTGTCAATTGCGGTAAGTTAATTTTCCCACATTTTGTGTGAGCAGTACTCTGCGTGATTGATATATACGAGTCAGGGTGTTCATTCGGTCTAAATTGGACCGAATTAGGTTCGTACTGAACTGAATTAATATCGAAATCATCTAAATTCATATACCGGAATCGGTTGGACTGGTTCGGTATACCGATAAATTGGTTCGGTTCCAATTATATCAAAAATTATTATTATTATTTTATTTTTATTATTAATAATTATTTCTTAATAATAATAATAATAATAATAATAATAAAACCGGTACATACCGAATCTTATAATGGCAGACCGGAACCGATACTAGACCTATACTGAACCGGTCCATTTTATACCGAACCAATTGGTTCAGACCGATCCAATTATTGAAAAAAACAAAAAAAAAAACAGTTCATTTAGCCACCCCCATATACGAGATGCATCTAGATTCTGAAAATTTACACTTTCTAGTACTGTGTTGATACAATTCCACTTCCAAATTTAAGATGAAGTTTGAGATATTTTCATAGTCAAAATTAATATTCGTGTTCTTAATAGTATTTTTTAAATAATTTATAATTTTTTTTTAAAATTAATTGAAATTACATCAATTTTGAATTTAAAATTAATTTCGAAAGTCAAAATCGATCCTTTATATATATGTGTGTGTGTGTGTGTGTGTGTGTGTGCGTGTACCAAAAAATAAAATAATAATTTTTATTATTACCAAAACTAAAATATCAAATGTATTCATCATAATTACAACCACTCCAATAATATAATAATTTAAAATATATAAATATTTTTATAATTTACCCAAAAGTATATATGTGCCAAGTAAATTACATTAAATATGTCATAACTTGCTAACAATTTGAATGAGATGATATAAATTACAAACACAACTATAATTAAAAATGTATTGAATTAAATTGGATATAATATTTTTATATTTGAAATGTGCATGTACATGAAAGGGTAAACATGTAACTTTCTTCATTTGTTCAACCCTATACATTTGAAGGGGTACTTACCGTCAATAAAAAAAACTAAAGAAATGGAGAGTATTATTATGGTTGTCTTGAAGGATTGTTATTGTATTTTACTCAATAATTTAAAATAGTCTAATCTAACAAAACATAATGACAAACAAATATAGCCCAAAAAATTATGCAAGAAAATTTATCAAAGCAAATACAGAAGATTCACGCAAATAAGAGAAAGATGATATGTAGGTATAAAATTCAATTTATTCTTAAAAGAAGATCCAGCTTGTAACATATAGAAATTACTACGATACTGTATAATATGAAAGACGCACAAGACTATTCTCTCTAATTCCCCAACAATAGTCACCGGCTCCCTTAGTTGTTACCCAGGTGCATCTTTTGGGCTTTCTCCCGATACAAATGTTCATTAATTTCCGGAGCGACATCGTGTGATTGGGCTACAACCGCGATTGTAATCCCCATTCGGAGGTGGGAGGCACCCCTGTCCACTGCATTTTGGCCCAGCAGTGCCATATGGATCGAGGCCACTAAAGTCAATCCTTTTGTTTGTTGCCTCGGAGGCATTGATCATTATTAAGCACACTAGAAGTGCTCCTAGGGCAAAGGTGATCAACTTTTGGGACGATGCCATTGTTTGCCAACGTTTAATAGATAATAGGTGAGACATTCTTCGGAATTTATAGGGAGAGATAGTACTATTTCTGGACATAAGTTGAAGTTTTATGTTTCAAATTTGTTTATGTGAACGAAATTAATCATTTACAGCGTCCTATTTACATTCTATGGAATTAGAGGTCTCTAATAGATGTCTAAATTAGGCTGACTATATATATATATATATATATATATATATATATATATATATATATATACACACACACATAGAGAGAGAGAGAGAGAGAGAGAGAGGGAGTAAATGGTAAAATTGTTCCCTCATTTTTACACTCAAATGCAAGATAGACACTAATGTTTCAGTTTTGACATTCTCATAGCTAACATTTTAATTTTTTGCAAAACGGTCTCGTCTAACCAATTTTGGTCAAAATAATTTTTTAAAGGGTAAAATAGTGTGTTTACGCACTAAAAATGTGAGTTTACTTAAATTGAGAAATGCTTTAGTGACAAAAAATTATATATATAAAAAATGATATCAAATAATATAAATAGTAATTATTAGTAATAACTATTAGACTCACTCATATATAATAGAACATTCATTAATTATAATTCAATACATTATTTGTATCTATTTTTTTCATCATCTTTTGTCACCATAACATTACTCGTACTTAAATAAGCTTAAATTTATATTATCATGAAAACTAATTATTTCCCTTCACTCTATGACAATGATTTTTTATATTAATTTTATGATTAAATTGATTATTTTTGAAATAATATTGTAATTAAACATATATTTAATTGCAAAACCTTGAGATTATTACAAAAATTATATTAAATTTATTATTCTCACCGATCTCTTTGCATATATTTTAAAACTTATTAATTTCAAAAAAGAACCCAATAATTTTATGGATGACATTTATTCCGAGATGTAGGGAATAACATTTGGAAAAGTCATGTTTCACAAGTATATTTAAGTTTGGAAAAAAGAATTAAAAAAAAAAAGACGAAGATTTAGTCTGTGACTAAAAAATGTGAGTTTTTAAAGAGTAAAATATTTATTATCTTAGTTTAAGTATTTATTTTAAGTACATTTAGTATGTTTTATCCCTTTAACTGGAAAGAACATTTTTTAATACGTAAATAGACTATTTTATCCTTTAAAAACTCATATGTTGTGCACGTGATTCATTTATTTTGACCAAAAATGGTCAGATGGGACGGTTTTATAAAAAATTAAAACATTAGCGTTTATGTTGCATTTGAGTGTAAACATGAGAGAAAAAATTTGTAATTTACTCATTCCTAAGTTGCTGAGGATTGCTTTTGCCGTAAAAATTCATCTATGGTTGCTCCCTTTGCCAAGGTTGGAAAAATTAGGGCCACAGGTTTAATTGCTTAGCTGAATTGATCTCTTTTGGTTACCTTTTTGTTGGATTAGACCAAACTTGTGTCAAGTTACCCCACGTGCCAAGCTGCCCCAAGCTGCGGATGGACTGTCCCATTCGCGCCAAGTTGCCCTAAGCGTGCTGTTGATGGACTGGCCTATACGCGCGCATACGTCTGCCCTATTCTGTGCTTAACTGCACCAAGCTGCCATTCACTATCGCACACGCCTGCACACCACTGATTGTTGTCGATTGCTATCGCACGCCCCTGTATGCCCTTATGCCGTTGAGCATGGACTTGGCCCTAACGCTTCAATCTACTACTCACTTCTAATTTTAGGCCAATTTGGGCTTGAATACTACTCTTCTTGTTCCTAACTTGGGTTAAATCATAAGTCTTAGTCTCACTAGATGTATACAAAATCAGGATCATATCAAGTATTATCTAAATTTGTAACAATTAAATACTATCCAAACTTTAAAATATTCATATCTTTAAGAGAAATAGGACAAAAAAAAGAGAGGAAAAAAGATCATTTTCTTTCATATTCAAATTAGTATAAGTACTTGGGAAGCTGTCGCAAGCAACCAAAAATAAAATCTTACTTTTAAAAATATTAATGTAGTAGTGAAAGTAAGAGTCGAACCCACAGAGAGTGAATTGTTTTAATAAATCTAATGTTTTCAAAAATATCTAATTAAATGGGGGGTTTTGAATTATTAATTAACTAATTAAAATAAAACTAAATAATAAATAATAAAGATGAGAAAAATCAATTAAAAACAAACTTCAGTTCCTTAGTTCAGTATCCCCTTCTTTTAATCAACAAATTAATCAAGTTATTATTATATTTTCCTTCAATTAAAATTAATAATCCTAGATAACCGACAATCGCCAAGCTACCCGAAATCCTCCTTAAATTATAAATCTAATGCAGCAATCGCTCACAAAAGACCCTAACTATCATACAACCTAGAACTATCAGTCTAGATTTAATATAACAGTTGCATTAAAAATTAGAGAATTAGACTATTCCAAGCAACAATCTCAACATCGCGGACCATTTAACTTGCCATCTTGATAATAATAATAATATTCAAAAGTTTGTCCACAATAAAATATTATTAATTGCTACTTATGATCAGATAAAATATCGTTTGCTTAATATCAAATCTTAATCTAGCATATGACAAAAACTTAATTAATTCAACTGGCCAAATCAAATTAATCAAATAAATATAAAACAATTAAAACAGATTATCAAGAATAAATCTCATGCATGAAGGAATAAATAATAAAACTCAATTAAAACATTAATTAAAAATAAGGTTCAACATCCCTTTAGAACTGAAAATAAAAACTAACAAAACATAATAAAAATAATACCTACTAGTTGAAAAACTCTCTCCAAGAAATTAGGAGAAAGAACTCCCAAAAGCTTGTTATCAATAATGAAAGATTGGCCCTCTATTTATAGGCCTCTAACTTGTCCAAACCCTAATAGGATTTACAATTAAAAATAAAAGAAAAAGAAAAATAATTATTATCCTAACCCTAGTTGGAATAAAAATCCAATTTGGAATCAAAAAGTAGCAAAAATCGCGAATTAATTCCGTTTCCAGCTTTAATGCGCTTGCCAAACGCGTCCTAAGCCCCAGCAGTTGACCGGTCAACGCGGACACGCGCAATGATGACGTCACCACTCGCCCGCGCATTGCGCGGGCTTTTATTTTTTCCCGGAACCTTCAACAAAACGACGTCGTTTCTGTGTTCGCCAGTTTACTCGCATTCCGCGCATTACGCGGTCGCTGTCCGTGCACGCCAAAACGGCGTCGTTTCAATTCCTCGCTGATTTTATATCCATGCGCGCATTGCGCGGAAAGCCGTAAGATTTATTTACGAAAATGCCACCGGTGCTGGTAAATTACGAAATCGCCATTAGACTTTTGCCAGATTTACAGATTTGCCCCCAAGCTTTATTTTTCCTACAAAATAAAATATAAAAATAAATAAAAATAATATAAAAATACTAAAAATCCTAAAAACACATAATAATAAATAAAACACCTAAAATACTAAAAATTCATAAAAACACATAAATAAAAAGAAATATAAAAATACTATAAAATTACCTAAATTAACATAAATTAACTAAAATCCTATAAAACCTATTAAAACCAAAATATACTAAATAATTAAACATTTAACCACACAATAAATATAAAAACTAAGTATTAGGGAATAAAAATATCGTATAATTTAGCTCTATCAAATACCCCCACACTTAGCTTTTGCTCGTCCTCGGGCAAAACAAAAACAAAAACTATTAAAATAAAACTAATAACCAAACAACTTACTTGAGCAACAGATCAATATAAATTTTAACATCAACCTCAAAGATTTTTTTAAATGATAACTCAAAGAAAATTTCAAAACTATACAAATTCTAGAACTTTAACAGATTTATTAATCTTACTCTACTCAAGATCTTTTGTGAGTGTGTGAATCCAAATGTATCAAACTAATCAAAATTCAGATAAGTTTAGGTTATTAATTACCTTATAAAAGACATACAACAAAACTCAAAATACTTATTTTTCTCATCACTCTCAGCTAATACAGACAAATATACATTAGAAGATCAAAAGGTTTTTAATCAATGAAACATACTAGGATTATCAATATCAGTTTTTTTTTCAAATATATATATTTTTTCAATTTTTTTTCTTTTAATGGGTGCATTTTATGCTCCTTCCCATTTTCTTTCTTTCTTCATTTTTTTCTTTTCACGGTGAGTGCATTTTATGCTCCATCTCACCAGCGAGTGCGTTTTACGCTCCATCTCGCTTTTTCATGTGTTTATGAGTGAGTGCGTTTTACGCTCCATCTCAACCCATCACAAGATTTTTCTTTTTCATGTGTTTGTAGTATAGTGGTAAGTATTCCCGCCTGTCACGCGGGTGACCCGGGTTCGATCCCCGGCAACGGCGCCAAAATTTGGGAAGCTGTCGCAAGCAACCAAAAATAAAATCTTACTTTTAAAAATATTAATGTAGTAGTGAAAGTAAGAGTCGAACCCACAGAGAGTGAATTGTTTTAATAAATCTAATGTTTTCAAAAATATCTAATTAAATGGGGGGTTTTGAATTATTAATTAACTAATTAAAATACAACTAAATAATAAATAATAAAGATGAGAAAAATCAATTAAAAACAAACTTCAGTTCCTTAGTTCAGTATCCCCTTCTTTTAATCAACAAATTAATCAAGTTATTATTATATTTTCCTTCAATTGAAATTAATAATCCTAGAAAAATTACCTAAATCATCTCCTCCAAATTATATTTTGTCTTATATTTCACTTTAAATAATGATCAAATAAGATATAGAGTTCAAAAATATCTTTAATAAGCATTTAACCATTTAAACTTTCTCTTCATTAAAACTAGCTCAAACAAATGGATATAAGTGCATAAAACTTTTAAAGATCTTTAAACAAAGTAATTATCAATAAAAAGTCAAAAATTCAGACTAAGCAAAAATTTATCATTTTTCTAAGAGTTATTAAATAAAAATCAAAATTTTTATCATTAGCTAAAAATTTAAAATTCAATCAACTCATTGCTCAAGTGACACATCCTAAAAATAAATAAAAAAATTACCCCATTTTCGTAGGAAACACGGTTACACTTAGCATGTGCAACAAGCCTTTAAACCCCAAGGTTACCCCAAGTGGACGAGTTTTGTCTCGTGAGGGTTTGCAGTGAATTTACCCACAAAATTCAAAATTTCAAAATTTTTAAAATTTCCTAAAATTTGCAAAATATGGCCTAAAAATAACAAAAATCCTAAATCTCTTCCCCCACACTTAAAATTTACATTGTCCCCAATGTAAAATAAATGCAAAGAAAAAGGCACAAATAATTATAAAAAGAAAAAGGAAAAGAAATGCAAATCTGTTTTCTTTGGGTTGCCTCCCAAGCAGCGCCTTTGTTTATTGTCATTGGCTCGACAACAGGTCAAACCACTACGTCACTCCAATCTCATGTATATTGCGTACTCCATCCATCACAACATTCTTCATAGGTAGATTACATCTCGTCTGTGCAGGATATGATTGTTCTGGAATGAAATCCTGCAAAATAAAAGGTAAAAAGTTATTTTGAGTAACAGGTAATGGAATGAAAAGGTCTGCAAATTTATGTAAAATCAATGGCAAAGAATTTAATGAATCTGTAGCCCTCTTCAAATCTTGTTTCGGCTCAATTTCTTCTTCTTCTTTTGTCAATCCCAAGCTATGCGTAATGGCCTCTTCCAGATTTTCCTTTTCATTGTCTTTCGTTTCTGGAGTTTCCTCATCTTTACCACTGCTCAACACAATTTCATTGTCATCTTCCTCGTAATCCACCATTGTGTGAGATGGTAATTCTTCAACACTTTGCACCTCCAATTGACTGACTGCAATTTTCAGTTGTTCCACTTGAATACTTATACGCCGAATATTCTCATTTGTTTCCTGTTGAAATTGCAAAGCATTAGTCATAAAATGTTTAGACATATTTTCTAAAGACAACTTGGAATTAGAAGATTGGTCATGTTCTTGATCGTTTGGATATGTCTGATTGAACTGTTGGTAATCTAGCATATGTTGACTTGCAGGTTGGTGCACTTGTGGATTCTCATAGCTGAAATTTGGACGATCCCACCATTCTGAGTAGTACGTGTTTGAATAGGGATCATAGTTCCCTTGCGGTCCAAGGAACCCATCTGCATCATTTACTTGTCCATAGGACTCCTCTCGAAGCATTGGACACAACTCCGTTGGATGTCCTAGTATGGAACAATTCCTACAAGTCTTGATTGGTTGTCCTCTACCTGCAGCCCAAGCATAAATAACAGAAGTTAGGTCATCAACTTGTTGTTGAAGAGAAGAAATTTTTACCGCATTAAAATAATCATCGTTTTGGTTCCAAGCCATGATTTTCTCCTTCACCTGTACACTCAATGAAACTATGAAAAACAAAAATAAAATAAATAAATGAACTAGAAAAATAAACTACAAAGAAAACAAAGAATAAATTAAAACAAAACACTCCCCGGCAACGGCGCCAAAATTTGGGAAGCTGTCGCAAGCAACCAAAAATAAAATCTTACTTTTAAAAATATTAATGTAGTAGTGAAAGTAAGAGTCGAACCCACAGAGAGTGAATTGTTTTAATAAATCTAATGTTTTCAAAAATATCTAATTAAATGGGGGGTTTTGAATTATTAATTAACTAATTAAAATAAAACTAAATAATAAATAATAAAGATGAGAAAAATCAATTAAAAACAAACTTCAGTTCCTTAGTTCAGTATCCCCTTCTTTTAATCAACAAATTAATCAAGTTATTATTATATTTTCCTTCAATTGAAATTAATAATCCTAGATAACCGACAATCGCCAAGCTACCCGAAATCCTCCTTAAATTATAAATCTAATGCAGCAATCGCTCACAAAAGACCCTAACTATCATACAACCTAGAACTATCAGTCTAGATTTAATATAACAGTTGCATTAAAAATTAGAGAATTAGACTATTCCAAGCAACAATCTCAACATCGCGGACCATTTAACTTGCCATCTTGATAATCATAATAATATTCAAAAGTTTGTCCACAATAAAATATTATTAATTGCTACTTATGATCAGATAAAATATCGTTTGCTTAATATCAAATCTTAATCTAGCATATGACAAAAACTTAATTAATTCAACTGGCCAAATCAAATTAATCAAATAAATATAAAACAATTAAAACAGATTATCAAGAATAAATCTCATGCATGAAGGAATAAATAATAAAACTCAATTAAAACATTAATTAAAAATAAGGTTCAACATCCCTTTAGAACTGAAAATAAAAACTAACAAAACATAATAAAAATAATACCTACTAGTTGAAAAACTCTCTCCAAGAAATTAGGAGAAAGAACTCCCAAAAGCTTGTTATCAATAATGAAAGATTGGCCCTCTATTTATAGGCCTCTAACTTGTCCAAACCCTAATAGGATTTACAATTAAAAATAAAAGAAAAAGAAAAATAATTATTATCCTAACCCTAGTTGGAATAAAAATCCAATTTGGAATCAAAAAGTAGCAAAAATCGCGAATTAATTCCGTTTCCAGCTTTAATGCGCTTGCCAAACGCGTCCTAAGCCCCAGCAGTTGACCGGTCAACGCGGACACGCGCAATGATGACGTCACCACTCGCCCGCGCATTGCGCGGGCTTTTATTTTTTCCCGGAACCTTCAACAAAACGACGTCGTTTCTGTGTTCGCCAGTTTACTCGCATTCCGCGCATTACGCGGTCGCTGTCCGTGCACGCCAAAACGGCGTCGTTTCAATTCCTCGCTGATTTTATATCCATGCGCGCATTGCGCGGAAAGCCGTAAGATTTATTTACGAAAATGCCACCGGTGCTGGTAAATTACGAAATCGCCATTAGACTTTTGCCAGATTTACAGATTTGCCCCCAAGCTTTATTTTTCCTACAAAATAAAATATAAAAATAAATAAAAATAATATAAAAATACTAAAAATCCTAAAAACACATAATAATAAATAAAACACCTAAAATACTAAAAATTCATAAAAACACATAAATAAAAAGAAATATAAAAATACTATAAAATTACCTAAATTAACATAAATTAACTAAAATCCTATAAAACCTATTAAAACCAAAATATACTAAATAATTAAACATTTAACCACACAATAAATATAAAAACTAAGTATTAGGGAATAAAAATATCGTATAATTTAGCTCTATCAAATACCCCCACACTTAGCTTTTGCTCGTCCTCGGGCAAAACAAAAACAAAAACTATTAAAATAAAACTAATAACCAAACAACTTACTTGAGCAACAGATCAATATAAATTTTAACATCAACCTCAAAGATTTTTTTAAATGATAACTCAAAGAAAATTTCAAAACTATGCAAAATCTAGAACTTTAACAGATTTATTAATCTTACTCTACTCAAGATCTTTTGTGAGTGTGTGAATCCAAATGTATCAAACTAATCAAAATTCAGATAAGTTTAGGTTATTAATTACCTTATAAAAGACATACAACAAAACTCAAAATACTTATTTTTCTCATCACTCTCAGCTAATACAGACAAATATACATTAGAAGATCAAAAGGTTTTTAATCAATGAAACATACTAGGATTATCAATATCAGTTTTTTTTTCAAATATATATATTTTTTCAATTTTTTTTCTTTTAATGGGTGCATTTTATGCTCCTTCCCATTTTCTTTCTTTCTTCATTTTTTTCTTTTCACGGTGAGTGCATTTTATGCTCCATCTCACCAGCGAGTGCGTTTTACGCTCCATCTCGCTTTTTCATGTGTTTATGAGTGAGTGCGTTTTACGCTCCATCTCAACCCATCACAAGATTTTTCTTTTTCATGTGTTTGTAGTATAGTGGTAAGTATTCCCGCCTGTCACGCGGGTGACCCGGGTTCGATCCCCGGCAACGGCGCCAAAATTTGGGAAGCTGTCGCAAGCAACCAAAAATAAAATCTTACTTTTAAAAATATTAATGTAGTAGTGAAAGTAAGAGTCGAACCCACAGAGAGTGAATTGTTTTAATAAATCTAATGTTTTCAAAAATATCTAATTAAATGGGGGGTTTTGAATTATTAATTAACTAATTAAAATACAACTAAATAATAAATAATAAAGATGAGAAAAATCAATTAAAAACAAACTTCAGTTCCTTAGTTCAGTATCCCCTTCTTTTAATCAACAAATTAATCAAGTTATTATTATATTTTCCTTCAATTGAAATTAATAATCCTAGAAAAATTACCTAAATCATCTCCTCCAAATTATATTTTGTCTTATATTTCACTTTAAATAATGATCAAATAAGATATAGAGTTCAAAAATATCTTTAATAAGCATTTAACCATTTAAACTTTCTCTTCATTAAAACTAGCTCAAACAAATGGATATAAGTGCATAAAACTTTTAAAGATCTTTAAACAAAGTAATTATCAATAAAAAGTCAAAAATTCAGACTAAGCAAAAATTTATCATTTTTCTAAGAGTTATTAAATAAAAATCAAAATTTTTATCATTAGCTAAAAATTTAAAATTCAATCAACTCATTGCTCAAGTGACACATCCTAAAAATAAATAAAAAAATTACCCCATTTTCGTAGGAAACACGGTTACACTTAGCATGTGCAACAAGCCTTTAAACCCCAAGGTTACCCCAAGTGGACGAGTTTTGTCTCGTGAGGGTTTGCAGTGAATTTACCCACAAAATTCAAAATTTCAAAATTTTTAAAATTTCCTAAAATTTGCAAAATATGGCCTAAAAATAACAAAAATCCTAAATCTCTTCCCCCACACTTAAAATTTACATTGTCCCCAATGTAAAATAAATGCAAAGAAAAAGGCACAAATAATTATAAAAAGAAAAAGGAAAAGAAATGCAAATCTGTTTTCTTTGGGTTGCCTCCCAAGCAGCGCCTTTGTTTATTGTCATTGGCTCGACAACAGGTCAAACCACTACGTCACTCCAATCTCATGTATATTGCGTACTCCATCCATCACAACATTCTTCATAGGTAGATTACATCTCGTCTGTGCAGGATATGATTGTTCTGGAATGAAATCCTGCAAAATAAAAGGTAAAAAGTTATTTTGAGTAACAGGTAATGGAATGAAAAGGTCTGCAAATTTATGTAAAATCAATGGCAAAGAATTTAATGAATCTGTAGCCCTCTTCAAATCTTGTTTCGGCTCAATTTCTTCTTCTTCTTTTGTCAATCCCAAGCTATGCGTAATGGCCTCTTCCAGATTTTCCTTTTCATTGTCTTTCGTTTCTGGAGTTTCCTCATCTTTACCACTGCTCAACACAATTTCATTGTCATCTTCCTCGTAATCCACCATTGTGTGAGATGGTAATTCTTCAACACTTTGCACCTCCAATTGACTGACTGCAATTTTCAGTTGTTCCACTTGAATACTTATACGCCGAATATTCTCATTTGTTTCCTGTTGAAATTGCAAAGCATTAGTCATAAAATGTTTAGACATATTTTCTAAAGACAACTTGGAATTAGAAGATTGGTCATGTTCTTGATCGTTTGGATATGTCTGATTGAACTGTTGGTAATCTAGCATATGTTGACTTGCAGGTTGGTGCACTTGTGGATTCTCATAGCTGAAATTTGGACGATCCCACCATTCTGAGTAGTACGTGTTTGAATAGGGATCATAGTTCCCTTGCGGTCCAAGGAACCCATCTGCATCATTTACTTGTCCATAGGACTCCTCTCGAAGCATTGGACACAACTCCGTTGGATGTCCTAGTATGGAACAATTCCTACAAGTCTTGATTGGTTGTCCTCTACCTGCAGCCCAAGCATAAATAACAGAAGTTAGGTCATCAACTTGTTGTTGAAGAGAAGAAATTTTTACCGCATTAAAATAATCATCGTTTTGGTTCCAAGCCATGATTTTCTCCTTCACCTGTACACTCAATGAAACTATGAAAAACAAAAATAAAATAAATAAATGAACTAGAAAAATAAACTACAAAGAAAACAAAGAATAAATTAAAACAAAACACTCCCCGGCAACGGCGCCAAAATTTGGGAAGCTGTCGCAAGCAACCAAAAATAAAATCTTACTTTTAAAAATATTAATGTAGTAGTGAAAGTAAGAGTCGAACCCACAGAGAGTGAATTGTTTTAATAAATCTAATGTTTTCAAAAATATCTAATTAAATGGGGGGTTTTGAATTATTAATTAACTAATTAAAATAAAACTAAATAATAAATAATAAAGATGAGAAAAATCAATTAAAAACAAACTTCAGTTCCTTAGTTCAGTATCCCCTTCTTTTAATCAACAAATTAATCAAGTTATTATTATATTTTCCTTCAATTGAAATTAATAATCCTAGATAACCGACAATCGCCAAGCTACCCGAAATCCTCCTTAAATTATAAATCTAATGCAGCAATCGCTCACAAAAGACCCTAACTATCATACAACCTAGAACTATCAGTCTAGATTTAATATAACAGTTGCATTAAAAATTAGAGAATTAGACTATTCCAAGCAACAATCTCAACATCGCGGACCATTTAACTTGCCATCTTGATAATCATAATAATATTCAAAAGTTTGTCCACAATAAAATATTATTAATTGCTACTTATGATCAGATAAAATATCGTTTGCTTAATATCAAATCTTAATCTAGCATATGACAAAAACTTAATTAATTCAACTGGCCAAATCAAATTAATCAAATAAATATAAAACAATTAAAACAGATTATCAAGAATAAATCTCATGCATGAAGGAATAAATAATAAAACTCAATTAAAACATTAATTAAAAATAAGGTTCAACATCCCTTTAGAACTGAAAATAAAAACTAACAAAACATAATAAAAATAATACCTACTAGTTGAAAAACTCTCTCCAAGAAATTAGGAGAAAGAACTCCCAAAAGCTTGTTATCAATAATGAAAGATTGGCCCTCTATTTATAGGCCTCTAACTTGTCCAAACCCTAATAGGATTTACAATTAAAAATAAAAGAAAAAGAAAAATAATTATTATCCTAACCCTAGTTGGAATAAAAATCCAATTTGGAATCAAAAAGTAGCAAAAATCGCGAATTAATTCCGTTTCCAGCTTTAATGCGCTTGCCAAACGCGTCCTAAGCCCCAGCAGTTGACCGGTCAACGCGGACACGCGCAATGATGACGTCACCACTCGCCCGCGCATTGCGCGGGCTTTTATTTTTTCCCGGAACCTTCAACAAAACGACGTCGTTTCTGTGTTCGCCAGTTTACTCGCATTCCGCGCATTACGCGGTCGCTGTCCGTGCACGCCAAAACGGCGTCGTTTCAATTCCTCGCTGATTTTATATCCATGCGCGCATTGCGCGGAAAGCCGTAAGATTTATTTACGAAAATGCCACCGGTGCTGGTAAATTACGAAATCGCCATTAGACTTTTGCCAGATTTACAGATTTGCCCCCAAGCTTTATTTTTCCTACAAAATAAAATATAAAAATAAATAAAAATAATATAAAAATACTAAAAATCCTAAAAACACATAATAATAAATAAAACACCTAAAATACTAAAAATTCATAAAAACACATAAATAAAAAGAAATATAAAATTACCTAAATTAACATAAATTAACTAAAATCCTATAAAACCTATTAAAACCAAAATATACTAAATAATTAAACATTTAACCACACAATAAATATAAAAACTAAGTATTAGGGAATAAAAATATCGTATAATTTAGCTCTATCAGTACTATAAAAATTTATAATAACTAAATATGGATCCTCATCCATGGCAACCGGTTGCCATGGGCAATATTCCAACAAGCATCATCTCCACCGTTGATCTGAGTAATGGAAGGCCTGGATTAAGATAGATTCACTCCCTACCGCAACAACGATAAACGGCAGGATACTCCTCTTTAGCAACACGACATTTTACAATTATACCCCCTTAAAATTCCTCACCCAACAAGGATGAGTGGCAGGCCCCTCCTTAACTATCCAACAAGGATGAGCAACATGAGATATATATATATATATATATATATATATATATATATATATATATATATAATTGGGAAGGTAATTGAAGTTTAATAACATGCTTACACTACCCAATCAAGCATGTCATCTTTTTGGTCCCCTCATAGGTTGTCTTTATCATAAAGTATATTATAAAAGCATATACAATTATTATATTTATTATTAAGTATTAAGTATTTGTTATGAAATACTAAAATTTATAAATATATGTTTGATTTTCCTTTCCACTTCATTTCCATTACTTATATTTGTTATTAAGTATTAAGTATTTGTTATGAAATTCTAAAATATAAAATACTACATTTATAAATTTATTTATAAAATTTATGTTACTTTATTATTATATTTGCTACTTATAAAATTTTAGTATTTTATATTTTAGTATTTCATAAATTAAATATAGAAAGTACTACATAAATTATTTTATATTCTAGTATTTCATAAAATTGTACAATAAAATTTTTATTTTGTAAAATATATTTCTTATTTGGAAAAGGAACCAATACATTTGATATATTGGAGGAAATTAAATTTTTGTATGCTTTTATAATATATTATGATAATGAAAGTCCATAAATATAAGATCCCGACTTTTATGAAATACAAATTTAAATTTTCTTTATATATTTTCTTTTGAAAACGGTAAATGAATAAATTAACAAAAGTAAAAATTAAGAAATGTTTGTATAAATTTTATCTTGTCGGAGAATATTCGTTTTGTCGGGGAATATTCGTTCTGTCGGGGAATATTCGATTCGTACGACGGCGCCAAAATAATCAAATATTGGTGGACCCCCACAACGAATTATTGTCAGATACAGAAAGCGACATACATAACCTTTCTAAATAAATATAGTCAACGGTACTGTCACTTTTAACTGTTAAAATACCCGGTAGTAAAGGAATAGTAATATACGGTATTACATAGTAGCACACAGTATTACACAGTAGCACACAGTATTGCACAGTGTTTTATATTATTGAACTGATAAAGTGGCTATTGCACAATATTGACTTTATTGAACCAATAATTGTCACATACATAATAATTCATATTATTGAGCTGATAATTGTCACAGTAGCATATGCACAGTAATTGAATCAATAATTGTCATTACACAGTAACGTGTTATTTTCTTATTTATTTTCAACATTATTATTATTTTTTTATGATGTTGATTAAACTGTTGTATTCTATTATTAGTTGATTTTTTTGCTTATTTAACTTACAAAGCCAACTACACTGCATTTATAACAATTAGTCATAATAATGAATAATTGTGAATTATTGTTGAATAATTGAATTGATAAAGTTATTTGTTTTTATTATTATAAATTATATAAAGTTATTCATTTTTATTATAATAATTTATATAAAGTTATTTACTTTATATAAATTATGTAAAGTAAATGGTTTTATTATGATAAATTATATAAAGTTATTTATTTTTATATATAAAGTTAATTGATTTATATAAAGTTAGTTGTTTTATATATAAAGTTAGTTGATTTAGAAAGTTAGTTACTTTATATATAAAGTTAATTGAATGGTATAGATTAAAGGAGATCTAAAATGAATGGTATAGATTAAAGATAATGTAATAATTATAGAATTTGAAATAAATGGTTTAGCTTAAAGATGATCTTTAAATGAATGGTTTTTAAGAAATTCTTAAAAGAGAAAACGAGTGGTATGAATTATACATTATCTTGAAATATACGGTTTAGATTAAATTAGAAAATCTTGGTTTATGATAAGATTTTTGGATATAAATAGAGGCCTTAACTTAAGGATTTTTTCATAAAATCTTCCTTGCTTATTCTTTCTTTTACTCTCAAAATATTATTTTGTGTAAGTTTTTTTTGAGTGTACTAAAGCCGTCTTGAGTATTTGTGAAGATCTGTAAGTGTACAAGTACTGCTCAAGTAAGTCTTTTATAAAGGTTATATAAGTAACCACACACGTCACGTAGTGTTTATAAATCTTCTTTTAGAAGACTCTTCCTTTCGAAGATTTATTTTGAAAAACTTCATTTGAAAATTTTATTTTAAAATTTTATTTTTTTTCAAAAACTATATTGAAGTTATTTTACTTTATTCTATCAAATCACTTTTGATGATTTCATATGAATTGGTATACACCATGAAATTATATGTGATAATTACTAATTAAATTATAAATATATAAGTTGATCAATTTCATATCTAGTCACGTGTTAAGGTAAGGGGTATCTTTCTTTTCATACTCTTAACTTACTATGGTAAATACTATTTAGTAAAGTTTCTTGAAATGATTATATGTTCCTTAATAGTTTGCGTTTCATCTAATATCATTTCAATTGAACCTTTCTATTTTTCTAAATCTTTCTATTAAACTTTAACCATTATTCTGAATTGTGGATCTTGAATAATATTTTTGAATTTGAGTTCACATAATGTTAACAATTTGGACATTATTTGAATCTGTACAGAGTAAAATCATAAACTTTCGATATTTATTGATCATCATGTTTCTTTTGTTCATTATTTATATTACTGTTGTTATTCTAATCAACAAGAATCATTTTGTTGTGAATATTTGTGGCATGGGGCACAGATGATATGATAAAGGCGATATAATTGTTGTGTGTCTTTTAGGGCATATAGTGAATGTTCTATTTGGCCTGGGACAAAGAAGAACTGTTGTTTGGTATGATTATGACCAAAGGCTGAAGACTGGTATAATCATGACCATTGGTGTTATATTGGAATATCGTTGGCCCGTAGTGCAAAGATGAACTGTTGGCTTGCATGATTATGATCAGGAACTGTGAATTTATATCATCATAACCAGTGGTGATTAAGATGATAAAAGTTGATGATATTTTTTCTTAAAAAGAGAAGCTGGTGGACATCATAGTCTACATGATTCTTCTAATGGATTGCTCATTCCGCTGCTATTATTGATCTAAAACTTGTTGTTTATTATATTCTATCAAGAACTCAACTGTTAAAGGCTAATGATAATTTATTCATTGTTATCTTAGTCATGATATTTCTTACTAGGTTATTTGAGGTCACCATTTCTTTTTTGTTCCATTGTTCTTCAGGAAATGAGAGAATAGTTGGGTCTAGCCGAGGAATGGAGTAAAGTTCCGAGAGATAACTGTAGTAGTCTTCACATATTGTATATATTGTGACAATAATAGTGAAGACTTAGTTGTGTATTATTCAGTTTTGTATTTCTGTTCTATGTACTGTTTGTTTTAGTTACCGTGTATTTTATGGCGTCTCAAACTAGGCTATATAGGCCCAGATTTGGAGGCGTCACATTTGGTATCAGAGTTTAAGGATATGATCTTTAATGGAGATCTGGGGTAAAAGTAGGAGAAGAGAGACAAATAGATTATGTCACTATTGTGTCCTACATAAATTGAATTTTGTTATCTAATGAGTTGACTTGAATGTGAGGATAGGAAGTGACGAGTCGGTTTGTTTAACTAACCTTTATCTTATGATTGCATTTTAGAATGGCTTCTGAAAATCAGGGAATGAATTATCCACTGCCCGAGGCGAATGTAGCTGAGAACCAGGAACTTACAAACAATCTTCCTGTAGCTTCATAAAATAATGATGATGATCATACAAATTAGGATGGTTTCTTTATAGACTTCATGCAATTTATCCAAAATCAGGTGAGGGGAGGTCCTACCAGTGGAAACGCTGATAATTCAAAGAACGTCACCATTAAGCATTTTAAAGAGTTGTAACCACCTGAATTTTTTGGGAAGCTTAACCCACTCAAAGCTGAGACGTGGTTGAAGCAGACGACAAAAATACTTGCTGTCTTGCAATGTGCAGATGATCAGAATGTGCCATTTGCCACATTTATGTTACGAAGTGAGGCAAACCATTGGTGGGAGGCGGTAAAACGTATCCATCATTCGGCTCTCGAAATGTCTTGGCTGGAATTTCAAGAGTTGTTCAACGAAAAATACTTTTCAGAAAGCATCCGACATATGAAGGAGGTGGAGTTCATAAAGCTAGAGAAGGAAAATATGACAGTCTCACAATATGAAGCTAAGTTTGTCGAGTTATCTCGTTTTACCACCTATTTGGTGGATGACGAAGCACGAATGAGTCGGATGTTCCTATGAGATTTAAGATTTAAAATTCATCAACAACTTAGCTCTCATAAATTTAGTTTGTATTCAGATGTTATGGATAGAGCTCAAAGGGTAGAGTAAATAGTTGAAATATTGCAGCTAAGAGTCAATGATCAGTATAGAGAGAGAAATGACAACCACAGGAACGAGAACCCTAGAGAAGGTAACCAGCACTTCGATGGTAATCTAGCATCAAATAACAGAAGAGTAGAATCCAGTCGGAACAATTTCAAGAGGAGGAGATCCCATAATGATTATGGAAGGGCACCGACACCAGTACCAGCACCGGCATCAATTTTAAGGGGAGGAGATTGATCACTGGTAAGATGCTACATGTGTGGTCAGGAGGGTCATATCAGCCCAAACTGTACTCAGCAGTCTAAGTTGTTTTATAATTGCGGAAAGGAATGTCATGTTGCTCGATTTTGTCCTGTTACAAAATCAAGTCCAACTGCAATGATGGTACCAAAAGCTAGCGCGAATAAGGGAAAATCTGTGGTTCAAGGGAGAGCTTTTGTTATGACATCCCAAATGGCACGAGACCCAAATGAGGTGATAACCGGTAAGCTATTCATAAATTTTCATGAAGTCTATGCCCTGTTTGATACTGGTTCTACCCATTCTTTTATCTCACCTACGTGTGCTCAACGATTAAACTTAACTCCTAAAAATTTGAACTTTAACTTATCAGTTGAAACCCCATTAGAAGCAATACTCATTACATTTACTGTATATAAATCTTGCTTAGTTAAAGTCAACAACCTTATATTACCCGTTGACCTTATTTCTTTACAAATGCATTTATTTGATGTGATTTTAGAAATTGATTGGTTGACTAATCATCATGTTAAAATTAATTGCTTTCAAAAGATTATTAATTTTCATATTCTTAATCAACCTGTCATGCAAATTTAAACAATCAAACCATTGAAATCTATAACTATCATTTTCAGCCATAAAGCCACCCGTTTATTAAAAAATGGATGTTAAGCCTTTTTAGCTCATGTCACTGACTTGAACAGAGATAAGTCAAACTTGAATGATATTCCTATTGTTAATGAGTTTTTTTGATGTTTTTGCCGATGAACTTCCTAGCTTACCTCCAAACCAAAAAATTAAATTCTGTATTGATCTTGAACCCGGTACTAAGCCTATTTCCAAAGCTCCATACTGAATAACTCCTATTGAACTTCAAGAGCTAAAGGTCTAACTGCAGGAATTGTTCGATACTGGTTTCATTCATCCGAGTGGATTGCCTTGGGGTGCCCCTGTTCTTTTTGTCAAGAAGAAGGACGGGAGTATGAGATTGTGCATTGACTATCGAGAGTTGAATCATGTCACCATAAAAAACAGGTACCCGTTACCTAAAATTGATGACATGTTTGATCAATTGCAGGGTGCTCAACATTTCTCAAAGATTAATCTTCGCTTTGGATATCATTAGTTAAAAGTTAAAGCTGATGACATTCCAATGACTGCTTTCAAAACCCACTATGGGCATTATGAATTTTTAGTCATGCCTTTTGGACTAACAAATGCTGATGCAGCTTTCATGGACATGATGAACCGAATATTCAAAGAATATTTGGATCATTTTGTGGTTGTCTTTATTGATGACATTCTCATATACTCCAAGAGTCATGAGGATCATGCACAACACTTGAGATTAATACTCCAAAAGCTACGTGAGAACAAGTTGTATGCCAAGCTAAAAAAGTGTGAGTTTTGGCTTGAGAAAGTCACGTTCCTTGGGTATGTGATTTTCTGTCAGGGAATATCAATTGATCATGCAAAGATTGAAGCAATATTAAATTGGGAGCAACCTCGGTTAGTAACTGAAGTCCGAAATTTTCTAGGTTTAGCTGGTTATTATCGGAGATTCGTAGAAGGATTTTCTTGAATCGTCACTCCATTAACTCATATGACTCGAAAAAGCATAAAATTCGTATGGAACGAGGAATGCGAGAAAAGTTTTCAAGAACTTAAGAAGAGGCTTATTTCAACTCCTGTTTTAACCATACCATCAGGATCGGGAGAATTTGTTATTTACAACGATGCTTCAGACAAAGGTCTAGGCTGTGTACTTATACAACATGAAAAAGTTATAGCCTATGCCTCTCGATAACTCAAAAATTATGAGAAAAATTATCCTACTCATGATTTAGAGTTGGTAGCGGTCGTTTTCGCATTGAAGATCTGGAGGCACTACTTGTACGGGGAGAAAGTGAAAATCTTTACGGATCACAAAAGCCTCAAGTATTTATTCACTAAAAAGACACTCAACATGTGACAATGACATTGGCTTGAGCTGTTAAAAGATTATGACCACACCATCCAATATCACCTAGGAAAAACAAACGTTGTAACTGATGCATTAAGCAGAAGATCTTATGCGAGTACAAGTGCAATGCTGACTACATAGAAATGTATTTTGTACGACTTACAAAAGATGGAGATAGAGTTAAAGACACTACGGACTCACATGAAGATTGAGCGCGTACATGTAAAACTAGCTTTAATCGATAAAATTAAAACTACTCAAGCTACTGATCCGAAAATGATGAACATGATGAACAAAGTACAAGAAAGTGTTATTCCAGAAGCAAAAATTAAGAGCAAAATCACTCTCTATATCTATTATTCATAATAATAATTCAAGTATTGAAAAATGTAAAAAAATAGTTAAAGCTTGCAATCCCAAAATGTACGATCCTTCGTCGTCGTTATGTTTAATTTTTCTTTTAATTTATAGTCGATAAAGCTCAAGAACGTGAGTCGTAGCCATGTACGATTGTCGTTCTCCGTGTTCTTTATGCGTTTGTAAGATTTTCTTCATTTTATAATAGTTATAATGTTCAATTTTCTTTTATTAACAAGCTCAAGAACATAAGTCGTAGCCATGTACGATTTTTCGTTCTTCGTGTTCCTTATGACTTGAACAAGTCATTGTTATGTCAATTTTCATTTCATAGTATAGAACTAAAGCTCAATGAACGCAAATCATAGTCATGTACGATTTTTCGTTCTCCGTGTTCTTCATGTGTTCTTGAGTAATAGTTATAAACTGTTAAAATCAAGTAAACAAGCCGTTATGATGACCAAATTATTTCATATATAAATGTTATAATACTTATGCAAGCAGTTATAATGCTCAAATTATTTCAAGTATGAAATTCAAAATCTCAAGAATATAAGTCGTTACCATGTACGATTTTTCCGTTCTTCGTGTGTTCTTAAGTAAAAGTCATAAATCTCTATATAATAAGATTTATGATTTTCTTATTTAATGTTATAAAGTGTTATTAATTGTTAGAACATGTTATCTTAGCAAAATAAAGCTTAAAGTATCATGTTTTATCAATTCAGTCAAAGAAATATTAAAACAGTTTTGTGCAATCCCCTTACTGTCAAAATATGCATAAATCAGTAAGGAATTTTGAACTTTGGTCTAAATATAAATTGTAGAGAAGGAACTTACAAACATGTGAAATTTTGAACGACTCAAAAATATTTTAAAACGAAGAAGTTATGGCTATTTAACTGAGCCGGGGTTTGACAGCCAATGTTGTTGTCCACTTTTTAAAAGTGCCTTAAAAATGAATTTTGAGTTAGCAAATTTTTTCGAATAAAACTACCTATGAAAATATTCTAAACAAGTTATAAAAGAATTTATTATGAAATAAAATTCGATAAACTAACATTCGAGTACGCATAAATAATTATGTAGACATTTAACGCTTTACTGGGAAACCCTAAATTGCTTCAAAGCAAGTTTTCTATCCTTAACTTCTGTTTCTTACTTTTTGTGTGATTTATAAATCTTGTACAAATAGCGTGTTATAAATCTTTGATATGAGAGTTATTGCTTCTTGTTTCGGCATAACTTGAAAAATAAAATGCTCATTCGTGATATATTTCGAACCATGCTTTATTTTATCAAACCAAGTTATCTTGGGGGGATCCTAACATGTGAAGTAAACTGAGATGAACGAATATGCATCACTGTTCATGATTTATCTAGTGTAGTGTATTTTATGCATAACATAGGATGTCATTAGGTTGATCTCCTTTCTATATCCACTGTAAATGGTTCTAAGTCGAAAGGCAAAGAACAATTCAAGATCTAACCACCACTCAGTCTTGTTATGTTAAAACATTTGTAATATCAATTGTTGTGCGATGAATCCTTAAAATTCATATCGGTGTGAGTTCACTTATATGCTATGTGTTAGACTTGCTGAGCTTTTGTATGCTCACCCTTGTAAATAAACCTAAATTGTAGACAAACCCGAGAGGTTCGGTTCTAAGAAGAAGAAATGAAAGAAGAAATGCGTAGATTAGTTTATATGCTTTATTAAATTGCTTGTCTTTTTATTCTAAAGTCTTGATGACTTATGTAATATAAACAAGCAAACCATGTAACCTACTCTATATTAATATATATCAAGTTTCATCACATATTTGTCATGTCTTTACTTTGATAAAAACTTAGAATTGTTAAACTTAACATAGTATTGATAATGATCTATTTATCTGGACGAGGATTGATAAATGACTTGTGAGTACTGTAATCATCTAACATATGACTACTCGATGTTAACTAGTCAAATTCATCGTTAGGTTCCTCGGACCCAAGTACAAACTTGTTATTACTATTCTAAATATCAGATAAGTAGGATTATTGATATGAAGAGATATCACTATAACCAAATGTGTTTTAAGTGAGGGTTTTAACTAGTTAGGTATGTTTTGTACAAACAAAGAGAATTTTGCACCGAACAAAGATACAAACATTTATCACGGATAAAGATACAAAAATTTATCACGGGTGAAGATACAAACATTCACCGCGAGATTCTCTGTTCCCAAGAACCGTCCTAATGATTTAATGTCGTGAATCTTGGATTATGTAAATTTATAGAATATCTAAATATTAAGGTTTAAATGTTACGAATGCGTATTAAGTCCCTTGCATCGATTACAAGGACTTGATATGAAATAATGAAAGATCTTTGGGAATTAAGATGAGAACTTTGTTTATGAATAAAGGAAATTATCTATAAACCTAATGATTTATCATTTATAGTTAGCACCAAGTCAGTTATAGTAAGTATAGTGATTAGGGAGCATTACAGGTTGGTATCAAAGTCGTAGATTATAGCTCTATGGTAACGAGTATCTGATGATATAATCTGATGGAAGTATGACTAAATAGACTTGTGAAGAATCTATAGATAATTAAAAGACAAATAAATTTTAAACATAAAATGTTATAAGACAATTAAAAGATAATTCTTAAAAAATTTTAAACATAAAATGTTATGTGAAAGAAATATACTAATTAAAGCAAAATTCTTGTGTATGATGGCTGTAATTCCAAGTTGGGAAGAAATAATACAAGCAAACGCACATCTTATGGTCCTCAAAAGTGATCCCGAGGAGGATCCAATTGAAGATACGGTGATAGAACATGCGGGTGACCACCCAGTGATCAACTTTGTGGACATGTCTGATGACAATAATTTTGATGAAATTCAACATGACATGGATATTTTAGACGCCGAGGATGGCGATCCAGAATCTGAGTTGGATGAGATCATCAAAGAAATGAATGAAGAAGAATCAGAGCAAGTAGCATTGATAGACGCAGCTACCGAAAGAATTGAGACTCTTGAAATGATGTGGTTAGAGGAAGTTGAGAGAAACCATGCACAAGAGGTTCAGTTAGCCATCAAGAAAGTTAAAAAGCTCCAGCTACAAGAAGAACTTGCCTATGAAATGAGTGAACGTCGCTTCTCCTATTGGAAACTTTACAAGGAGGTGGAAGATTTTCCCACGGCAAGGAATGAATCGAGCTACGAGATCAATCGATTTGTAGTTTTGAGTATGCTAAATAGGGCTTTTAAGAAGATCAATTAAGGAAAAGACTTGTAATATTTAAATTATGCTTTATGTGTGTAATATTAGCATTCCTATTTTTATAAGGGATGTTAATAATAGTAAAGTGAAAATATTCACTCGGTTAATAATAGTTTGTAATGTGTGGGAGTTTATAAATACAAATTTTGTTATGAAATATGATGTGTAAAATTATATTTATGCTTGCATATTTATACTTGTCTTTATTTTATTTTAGAGAAATGGCACCACCAAACACAAGAGCAAGAGTGACGGCACATACTAGTAATAGTAGTTGTGATAGTGTTGAACAACCACCTAGTGATAATTAGACTGTCGAAAATTCTATGCAACAATTTGTTAATATGTTAACGAGTGCCATTGTAAATCAAACAAATCCACCCTAAACACACACAACTACGTTTAAAGACTGTAAGAACGTAGGACCTCCTGAATTTCAAGGAACCAGTAAACCAATCGATGCCCAAAATTGGGTTGCCAAAATTGAAAAGGCTTTTGACATAGCCAAGGTTGGAAAAAACCAAAAGACAAAATTTATTGTGTATCTGTTAAAGGGCGGAGCGAACTTTTGGTGGGAAGCTAACAAATTAAGGGTGGGAGAAGGTATAATCACTTGGGAAGAGTTTAAGAAATTATTTTTTGATAACTTTTTCCCATTAAGCATGCATAACTAGATGAAAATCCGGTTGTTTTTAAATTTAACACAATAGGACATGACAGTTCCCCAATACGCAACAAAGTTTAATGAGCTCGCGCGTTTCGCTTCACATCAAGTGGTGACGGAGGAACGTAAAGCGAGGAGGTTCGAAAAATGGTTAAAACCCTGGATTCATGGCAAAGTTGTTGTATTACAGATAGAAAATTTCTCTCAGCTTCTCAAGAAAGCCATCATTACCGAAGGCGACACTAATGCCTTTAATAAATATAAGAAGGAAAAAGAAAATAAAAAGGATCAAGAGGGGGGAAAGTAAAAGAAGTAATAGTGGGAGAAATAACAAAAGAAAATTTAATGGTGACAAAAATACACAAAAAGATGGAGATAACAAAAAGAAAATAGAACCTAATAAGACATGTGGCAAGGGCTACATGGGAGTATCTCTTAAGGAAAAAAATATTTGTTACAACTGTAAACAAGAGGGACACTTAGCCACTACCTGCCCAAACCCAAAGAAGATCACCTGCTTTAACTGTGAAGCAATGGGACATCAAGCCAAGATGTGCCCTAAGAAAAGAGGAGAAGCGGGAGGGAGCAAGGCAAGTAACATCGCCCCAACAACTACACCGTGGGATGTTGTCGCAAGCAACCAAAAATAAAATCTTACTTTGAAAAATATTAATGTAGTAGTGAAAGTAAGAGTCGAACCTACAGAGAGTGAATTGTTTTAATAAATCTAATGTTTTCAAAAATATCTAATTAAATGGGGGGTTTGTAATTATTAATTAACTAATTAAAATTCAAACAAATAAAAATGAATAATAAAGAAAGATCAGAAAAATCAATTAACCCAAACTTCAGTTCCTTAGTTCAGTATCCCATTCTTTTAATCCACAAATTAATCAAGTTATTATTATCTTTTCCTTCAATTGAGATTAATAATCCTAGATGACCGATAATCGCCAAGCTACCCGAAATCCTCCTTAAATTATAAATCTAATGCAACAATCGCTCACAAAAGACCCTAACTATCATACAACCTAGAACTAGCAGTCTAGATTTAATATAACAGTTGCATTAAAAATTAGAGAATTAGATTATTCCAAGCAACAATCATAACATCGCAGATTATTTAACTTGTCATCTTGATAATCATAACAATATTTAAAAGTTTATCCACAATCAAATATTATTAATTGCTACTTATGATCAGATAAAATATCGTTTGCTTAATATCAAATCTTAATCTAGCATATGATAAATTATTGATTAACTTAACACGCCTTTATCAAATTAATCAAGCAAATATCATAAAATAATTAAAATAGATTATCAAGAATAAATCTCATGCATGAAGAAATAGATTATAAAACTCAATTAAAATATCAATTAAAAATAAGATTCAATATCCCTTTAGAACTAAAAATATAAACTTAACCTGACATGCTTCAAGATAATCTCCACTAGTTGAAAAGCTATCTCCAAGAAACTAGAAGAAAGATCTCCCAAAAACTTACAATGCATAATGAGAGAGTGACCCTCTATTTATAGGCCTCTAACTTGTCCAAATCCTAATAGGATTTATAATAAAAAATAAAAGAAAAATAAAATAATTATTATCATAACCCTAATTGGAATTAAAATCCAATTTGGAATAAAAAAGAAGCAAAATTCGCGAATAATCCCGTTTTCCAGCATTAACATGCTTGCCAAACATGCCACAGTTAACTCGGTCAACGCGTTCCCGCATCTGATGACGTCAGCGTTCCTCTGCGCATTGCGCGGAAGCTTGGCCAAACGATGTCGTTTCAATTCCGGTGTTGATTCGAATTTCTTGCGCGCATTGCATGGAGATCAGTTTTCCGTTTATTACGATTCCGCCACCCAAGTTGATTAATTACGAAATTGTCATTTAACTTTTGCAAAATTTACAGATTTTCCCCCAAGCATATTTTATCTACAAAAAAAAATATAAAAATAAATTAAAATAATATAAAAATACTAGAAATCCTAAAAACATATAATAATAAATAAAACACCTAAAATAAATAAAAACACATAAAAAGAAATATAAAAATACTATAAAAATTACCTAAATTAACATAAATTAACTAAAATCCTATAAAACCTATTAAAACCAAAATAAGCTAAATAATTAAACATTTAAGCACACAATAAATATAAAAACTAAGTATTAGGGAATAAAAATATCGCATAATTCAAGAGCTAAAGAAAAGACTAAGCGAGGTGCTGGTATTATCATTACCTGATAATAGTGGATGTCTTGTAGTCTATAGTGATACCTCACATAAAGGATTAGGTTGCGTGTTGATGCAACATGGGAAGGTCATTGCTTATGTTTCGCAACAATTGAAGGATTATGAGATAAGATATCCTACTCATGATCTAGAATTAGTAGCAGTAGTATTCACATTAAAAATATGGAGGCATTACTTAGATAGAGAGAAGTATGAAATTTATACCGATCATAAAAGCTTGAAGTATATTTTCACATAACGAGAGTTGAATATGAGACAAAGAAGGTGGCTGGAATTGATAAAGGATTATGACTACAAAATCTTATATCATCCAGGAAAAGCCGACATAGTTGTAGATGCACTAAGTAGGAAGAATCAATAGAAACTAAATGTATTAACAACTCAAGATGAGTTGCTTAAGGAATCTGTTAGACTCAACATTAAAGTGAGGGTTCCTTCCATCTCAACGAGAAAATTATTTGTAATGGAGGATCACTCAACTTTGTTGAAAAAAATCAAGGAGATATAAGAAAAGGACGGAAAGTATGAGGAAATGAAAAATAAGATAACAAAGAATGTGAACAATAGGTTCAAATTAGACAATTATACAATCATAAGATTTGAATCGAGGATATGGGTACCTTCGGGACAAGAGTTGAAGGAAGAAACTATGTCATAAGCACATAGTACTAAGTTTTCAGTCCGTCCAGGTAGCACCAAAATGTACGAAGACATGAGTCAACATTTTTGTTAGTCAAACATGAAGAGGGAGGTGGCTGAATTTGTTAGTAAGTGTTTGAGATACCAATAAGTTAAAGTAGAGCATCAAAGACCAAGCGGGTTGTTACAACCATTGGAAATTTTAAAGTGGAAATGAGAGCATATTATAATGAATTTTGTAGTAGGACTTCCCACCACACAAAAGGGTCATTATGAAATTTGAGTGATAGTAGATCGACTAACCAAGTCTACTCACTTTCTACCAATTAAAGTTAAGTTTACCCTAGATAGATTAGCCAAATTATATATTAAGAAGGTTATATCTAGGCATGGGGTTCCAATTTTAATTGTGTCCGATCGAGATTCAAGATTCACATCGAACTTTTGGAAAAGTCTTTAAGAACATTTTAGGATACTGTTGAGATTAAGTACAGCTTACCATCCACAAACTGATGGCCAAAGCGAAAGGATAATCCAAACGTTGAATGATATTTTGAGGGCATGCATAATGGACTTCAAAGGAAGTTGAGAAGATCACTTACCTCTGGTGGAATTCGCATACAACAATAGTTACCACACTAGTATAGGAATGCCACCATATGAAGTATTATATGGGAGGAAGTGTAGAACACCGATGTGTTGGGTTGAAGTTGGGGAATGACAAATGTTTGGGCCAGAGTTGGTTTAACAAACTATAGAAGTAGTTTGGGTCATCCAAGGAAGATTACGAGCTGTTTAAGAGCAACAAAAAAGATATGTGGACCAGCCTAGACAACAACGAGACTTTGAAGTCGAAAGTCATTTCTTCCTAAAAGTGTTGTTAGTTCCCAATGACACGATAATAATCTAGAAGCGGGGGTTGAATAGATTCTTTTAAAATTTCTTCTCTTTGAAATTATCTTTCTTGATTAATTCTTAACCAGAAGGTTAACACAGCGGAATAAGATTTAGTTAATCTTTTCTTGACTTGTTAAATTAATAAATCAACAAGCAAATATATGACATATATAGCAAATGAAAAACACCAAGAGAGAGACTCTGGGTTTTAAGTGGTTCAGAGCACACAATACTCCTACTCCACTGTTCTGCTCTTTCAGCAGCAAATCCACTAAGGATACTTTTACAATAGCTGAATCACTGAGATTCCTTCAAGACCCGCAGTCTTGGAATTTTAATTCACAAAGAACTTCACAAGTCTAACAGACTTGCTTACACTAGTTCACTAAGAACTCTCAAAGTCTAACCGACTTGCTTATATCAGTTCACAGAGAACTCTTCTGGATTGATGTATATTTGGATGTGCTACTAAGTTGCTTATCAGCTTGAATGTTTGAAGGGCTTAGTAGCAATGCAGGCTTTCTTATCAGTTCAATCTTTTTCACTTCTTGCGTTCTTCTTTCTTTTTACAGTGCTTCATCTTTTCTTCTGCTGATCTTCGTATTTAAGAGGTAAGGGCTTCAGATTTCTTCCCGTTGGATCGTGTATTTCTTCCCGTTACCTCATAGAGGAGAGCTGCTGAATATTGTATTAATAAAGCTCATTAAATCTCTGATGAGACATTATTTGATCTGACCTGTTAGTCCATGCAAGGCTGTTTTCCTTTTTTTCTCTGTGTCAGAGATGTCAGACATAGGTTCCCACTAACTTTTATAGAGTCGTTTGGTCTTCCCAAACTATAGGTCTGATAGGACACAGTCTTCTGACTTTTCTGCCTTAAAAGTCTTCTTTCTGTTCCATAGTGCGCTTGGGTCAGACTCCTGACTTTTCTGACTTGATTGATTTGCAGAAGCTTCCTTTTTAGTTACTTTGATGAAGATTAAATACTTGAATAGAATGGCTCCTGATCTGACAAACGTGATGTCTCCTGCCTTTTTGCTCAACGATCTTATATGATCAACTCTACGAATACCCTTGCTTACGTGATTGATCTGTAAAGGATCATCTCTTACTGATCATCGTAGAGTTTACTCAACTGTTAGAATGTTGATCGTAGAGTCCAATTTAAGGTTTCTCGGAAAGAACAGTCTGGTTGGTCGTAGAGTCTTCTGGACCACAATCGTAGAGTCCATTCTACGATTGGTTGTCTTGATCGTAGAGTCTTCGGAAGCATAGTCGTAGAGTCCATTCTACGATTGGTTGCCTTAATCGTAGAGTCTGTTTGAATCGTAGAGTTTCATTGACACAAATCGTAGAGTTCTATTTACGACTTTATTACATCAACAGATCAACCTAACAGTTTTGATCTATCTAAGTCTTAGTACAACACACAAGACTTTTATACAATTAATAATAGATCAACCTAACAGCTTTGATCTTATCTAATACAGCCCTTGTACATTATTTCTAATCATCAAATTTAATCATTCAATGTTCAACAATCTCCCCCAATTTGATGATGACAACATTATTAACAGATAGTGATTTTGAGCATATTAATATAGGCAAAATGCAAGAGTAATTGAATGCCTAATCATACAGTGAGCAGCTGTATTTTCTAGAGAAAAAAATATGAATTTTATTGATGTTTTTGTCAGATGATACAATTGAGAAAACAACAAAAAAATAACTTATCTCCTTCTGCTAGGAGGTCTCCTGCCTTCTTCTTCCCTCTGCCTGAAGAATGCTCTCATTTCTTCTTCAGCTTTTCTTAGTTCTTCTTCCCTCAACACAGCTTCTTCTTCTTTAATTTGAAACCATTCCTGTGAGCTAGAAGGTCTCATTGATGAGGAAGAAGGTCTTGCTGTTACCACCTCCTGTTGTGAGCCAGAAGTCCTCATAGTTGAGGAAGAAGGTCTTGCTGTCACCTCCTGTCTGGGACGAGATGGTACTGCTTCGAATCTAGGAGGATATATTGAAGTTTGAACCATCCTCATCCCTTGAGGTGCTCTTCCTCTTCTGCTGTGATCTGAGCTAGTTCTTGTTTGCTCTACTGTGCTCAGTTTCTTCTCCCCCTTGTTGGCATCATTAAGTGTTGCTACCTGTTCTGAAATCTGCTGGATGCCCTGAATAATTTCTTGAAGTTGGGTCTTAGTGGCAGCTACATCATCTTGGTGAGCTTGGAGTCTTTCGTTAGCCATGATTTGTTTTTGCTCCACCAATGACAAAGTGTCATTCGATCGATGTTTTTGTTCTCTGAGAGAGTCCTTCAAGGCAATGATTTCATTACTGAGGAGGGTGATAGATTTATTATTTGTTTCTTGAAGAATAACAATGGCCTGCTGATGTGAGTTTAAGGCGTGCAGAATAATTCTATCCCTTTCCTTGAGATTTTCAGAGACTGCTGCCGTTAGCTGCTTCAGTCTTGTGAAAAATTGGTTGTTCAGACTGGTAGAGAGACCATTGGCAGCATCAATGATGTCGTCCATTCTACGTTGAAGGTTGTGGGATTTTGATGCCAGGTCGTTTTGTATCTCTGTATGGATATGGCTTGTCAAGTCAGTTAAGCCCTCAGATGTAGGAAGCCGAGATACCTTGTCTAAAATTTCCTAGAGAAGTTGAGATGATTGTCCCTGGTCAGCCGTAGAGCTTGGAATATGAAAGTACTCATGACCAGAGGTGGAGGGAATATCCTCGTGTGTTAACAGGAGTCTTGAAGATGGAGCCGGAGGAATTGTTTGCTGAGTAGGCAGAATTTCAGGAGAGTCTGGAGGGCACTCTACGTTTTGATCATGTATGCTTTCTGTACCACCAATCGTAGATGGTGGGGACTCTACGATTGGGGAAATGTGGGTCGTAGAGCTTAATGCAGGATGAGTACTTGTGGACTCCTCAAATTTATTGAACATATGTGAAGGTGTATGATTTTGAATGAGGGTTTGAGGAATAAAATGTACCTTTTGCCCTAAAGTTTGTGAAAAGGGGTTGCTAGAGATGAGCTTCTAGGCAAAGAACAGATTCTGAGGGTAGCCTTGAGCAATAATCATCACATTAGGATATGCTTTGAAGGTCCAGAAGAGTTGATCCCATGCATTGTGCACCAGAGCTCGGTGGAATGGCATTAGTGGCAAGAATTTTATCAGGCAGTTGAAGTTAAGGTGCCTTTGCTTATTTCTTCCAACGGCCACTATTTCAATGTCATCCTCTTCATCATCATTCATTGTGGCTGTAGGGATTGAAATGTCATCTTGAGTCTCCCCCTCAGCCAGAGCATCTGCTGGCTCAGGAATACTTGGAAGCTCCCCCTCAGCTTGAGCATCCATAGGCTCAACTGCTTCAGATGACTCCTTTTCACCTGGAGTGAGGTCAGGTCTTTCAAGTAGCTCCCCCTTAGCTACTGAGCTTTTGTCGGCTAACTTTACTAGCCTTCTTCTCTTTTTCTTTGGCTCCTTTGGAATGACCTCTTCAACTTCATATTTGTTGCGAGTCTCTCTTCGCAGATCTGAACTCTCATCCCCTGAAGCAGCCTTTTCTTCAGGAGCAGTAACAGGAGCCTCATTTGAAGATCCTTGAGGTTCTTCAAGCTCAAAAGCTCTTTTTCCTTTCCTTCTTCTGACAAGACCCGGAGAATGCCTGCTGACCTCCTGAGATTCTTCTTCAGCAGGAGTGTTCTTCAGAAGTGATGGCCCTGCACCACTCTGTGTACCTTCACTATCCCCTGACCGAGATAGTTTCCTATTTTTAACTGGGTTCCTCCTCCAGTTGTCAAAGAGTTTCTGGGTAATCCTTTTGTTGGTATTGAGGGTTTCTCCTTCATCATGCTCAATTAAATCCCCCAATGATGATCTAAGGAGAATGATGATGAATCTTCCATAGAATATTTTTCTAGTCCCCTTAGCCTTTTCTGTATTTAGGACCCAATTTCCTATCCATTCCAGCAGCAAGGAGCCATAGTTGATGTTTGTCTTTTTGACTATGGCTGTCATTATTTTCAGCTGTATTTCACTGACTGAGTCATGGGCTGAATCTTTACAGAGGAGACATTTTCCTACAACATCAGCTAAAAACTCGTATTTCTGAGAAAATTCTTTCTTCTTCAACCCTTTCAGTGCTGGATTCTTTTGATGGTGCATTCTTCTCAGCCCTTCTTCGGTGCTCACCATACTTAGAGATGTCAGGCCCCCTTGCTTGAAACCTAGGGCTAGGTTGAATTCTTCAGCGGTGAGGTTGAGCGGAACCCCTTTTACAGTGGTGGTTAAAGTTCCGTTGGCATAGGATCCATTTACGTAGAACTCTCGAACAAGCTTTGATAGAATCCTTGTATTTGTTCCCAACGCTTCTCGCAGTCCAGCTTTATCTAGCAACTGGATTATTCTTTTGAACTGCTTATCTGCTGTATCGAAGGCTTCAAAGTTGAGCTCATTTCCAGAAATAACTTGAGCAGGGGCCATTTGATCGTTTTTCTGAAACGAGAAGAACGGTTTATCTGAGAAATGATAACTTAGGGTTCGGGATTGAGAGAGAAAAGAGAGAGAGAGATATAGATTTTTGAACTTTGAAGAAATGAACGACTTGCAGTTTTCAAAGTATTTAAAACTTCCCTCTATGTTTGCTGAGACACGTTCTGATAGGCTCATTTCAGTTGGTTGATGACCATTTTACCCTTAGTTCCTCAGAGCTTTACGATCCTTAGTCACACAACGATTCTTTTGTTTTTCGTAGAGTTGTCTCTACGATTGAGGAATACTCTGCGATCCTTGGATTGAAAGTCGTTGAGTAAGTTCTACGATTCTTGGCTTGATGATCGTCGAGTGAGCTCTACGATCTTGAGTATACTCTACGATCCTTGACAATTGTTGACTTGAGTTGAGCATGTCCATTACTTTTCTTGCACACTTTTGTTCCTGCAGAGTTAGTATCCTAAAGAAAACATACATTAAGGGTCTAGATTTAGCATTCCTAACTCACTTATTAGTTTATTAAATCTTGACTCATCTAAAGGCTTTGTAAAGACATCTGCTAGTTGATCTTCAGTTGGGATGTAGTGAAGTGATATATTTCCATTTTGTACATGATCCCTAATGAAATGATATCTTATATCTATGTGCTTAGTTCTAGAGTGCATAATAGGATTATGTGTTATAGCAATTGCACTAGTATTATCACAGTATATAGGGATAGATTTTAGCTCAAACCCATAGTCTGCAAGCTGAGTCTTCATCCATAGGATTTGTGCACAGCAACTGCCTGCAGCTATATATTCAGCTTCTGCAGTAGATGTCGATACTGAGTTCTGCTTTTTACTAAACCAAGAAACAAGTCTGTTGCCAAGCATCTGACAAGTTCCACTTGTGCTTTTTCTGTCTATTTTGCATCCTGCATAGTCAGCATCTGAGTATCCCACAAGATCAAGGGAGGACTCCTTGGGATACCATAATCCTAAATTTGGAGTTCCTTTAAGATACTTGAAAATTCTTTTCACAGCAAATAGATGTGACTCTTTGGGGTTAGCCTGAAATCTAGCACTTATACATGTAGCAAACATTATATCTGGTCGACTCGCAGTAAGATATAATAGTGAGCCTATCATACCTCTGTACTGAGTGATTTCAGTGGATTTACCATTTTCATCTTTGTCAAGCTTGGTGGCAGGTGGCATAGGAGTCTTCATGATAGATGCAGATTCCATGCCATATTTCTTTAATAAGTCTTTGATATATTTGGCTTGATTAATGAATATGCCTTCATTTGTCTGCTTCACTTGTAGTCCAAGGAAGAAGTTGAGTTCTCCCATCAAGCTCATTTCAAATTTGCTCTGCATAAGCTTGGCAAATCTTTCACATAATTTTTCATCAGAGGAACCAAATATGATATCATCTACATAAATTTGAACTAGCAGTGTCTTATCCTTATGTTTCTTCAAAAATAAGGTAGTATCAATTCTTCCTCTAGTAAATCCATTTTCAATGAAAAAGTTAGTCAAGGTTTCATACCATGCTCTAGGTGCTTGTTTTAGACCATATAGTGCTTTATCTAATTTATAGACATAATTTGAAAAAGTTGGATTGATGAAACCTGGAGGTTGTTCCACGTAAACTTCTTCTTGGAGTTCCCCATTCAGAAAAGCACTCTTGACATCCATTTGGAAGACTTTGAACTTCATGTGAGCAGCATGGGCAAGGAAAATCCTTATGGCTTCCAATCTGGCAACTGGAGCATATGTTTCATCGTAGTCAATTCCTTCTTCTTGAGAATATCCTTTGGCCACTAGTCTTGCTTTGTTCCTTGTTATCACACCATTTTCATCCATCTTGTTTCAGAAAACCCATTTGGTGCCAATGACAGGTTTATGCTGAGGCCTGGCCACTAATCTCCAGACCTTGCTTCTTTCAAATTGATTTAGCTCCTCTTGCATGGCCTCTATCCAACTTGAATCTTCTAAGGCCTCTTCAATCTTCTTGGGTTCCTCTTGAGAGAGAAAGCTTAGGTAAAAGCATTCATTAGAGGTTGCAGCTCTAGTCTTGATTCCGGTGTTTGGATCTCCAATAATAAGATCTTGAGTGTGATCTTTGGTCCATTTTATTCTGCTAGGAACGTCTGATCTGGTGCCCTCTTGTCTGAGTTCCTATAAATCAGCTTCTGGTTCTGATCGTAGAGTTCCAGTGTCTGATGTGGTGTGCTCTACGATTTCCTCTCCTAGCTCAACGATTTCTGTCGCTGGTTCCATGGCCGTAGAGTCGGACTCTACGATTTTGAGTTCTTCGATCGTTGAGCTTGTGTCTGCCGACTCGTTGAAAGGTGATCTTTTCTTTTCAGGATCTGATTCATCGAATGTGACGTGGATGGAGATTTCAACAGTTAGTGACTCCTTGTTGAACACTCTAAATGCTCTGCTATCTGTTGCATAACCAAGAAAGATTCCTTCATCTGATTTTGGCTGGAATTTGGTTAGATGCTTCTTGCCATTGTTGAGTATGTAACACAGGCAACCAAAGGCATGAAAATAACTTATATTTGGCTTTCTTCCTTTCCATAATTCGTACGGAGTTTTCTTCAATGTTGAGCGTATGAGTGACCTGTTTTGAGTATAACATGCAGTACTGATGGCTTCAGCCCAGAAATATTCAGGGAGAGAAGCTGCTGCTAAGAGGGTTCTTCCTGCTTCAATAAGAGTTCTATTATTCCTTTCTGCTACTCCATTTTGCTGAGGCGTTCTTGGGGCTGAGAAGTTGTGATTTATTCCATTTTCTTCACAAAACAAGTCCATTTCTGAGAAATCAAATTCTCGTCCATGATCACTTCTGATGGCCTTTATCTTTTCTCCCTTTTCATTCATGATCAGTCTGAAGAGCTTGATGAGATGTGAAATGGTTTCATCTTTGGAGCTTAGAAAGAATACCCATGTATATCTGGTGTAGTCATCAACTACAACTAGAGAGTATTTCTTTCCTCTGAGGCTGGTCGTAGATACTGGACCGAATAAATCCATGTGAAGTAGTTGAAGTGCTCTATCATTTGAGTTTGCTGATTTGCTTTGGAATGACGTCTTTGTTTGCTTTCCAAACTGACAAGCTTTGCAGGGCTTTTCTTTAATGAAGTTTAACTTTGGCAATCATTTTACTAGATCTTTGGAGGCAAGCTTTGAAATGCTTTTGAAGTTAAGATGTGATAGCCTCCTATGCCAGAGCCAGCACATATCTTCAGAGGCTTTAGCAAGAAAGCAGACAGTTTGTTCTGAACTTAATTTAGCAAGATTGACCACATAGACATTTCCTTCTCGAACTCCTTCTAGCTTTAGAGAATTTGTTTTCAAGTCTCTAACTTGACATTGGTTATTGAGGAAGGTGACTTGATGTCCTTTATCATAGAGTTGACTTATACTTAGCAAGTTGTGCTTTAGTCCCTCAACATATGCTACTTTACTGAAAGATATTGCACCATTCCCAGTTGAGCCATAACCCCTGGTTTTCCCTGAGTTGTTGTCTCCAAAAATAACAGTAGGTCCATCTTTTTCTTTAAATTCTGATAGAAGAGCCTTATCTCCTGTCATGTGTCGTGAGCATCCACTGTCAAGATACCAGATGGATCTCTTTACCTGCATAACAAATCAATCTTCATTTTGGTACCCATATCTGTTTGGGTCCTGCTTTGTTAGTACCTTTTGGGACCCAAATCTGTTTGATTTTAGATCCTTGCCTTCTATGATATCTTAACAAATATTTATCATTTTTATGAGGGTGCCTATGATTAATATGATATTGATAATGATATGTGTGTATTTGTGACTTTTTGTTCGTCCAGGACTTGTATGGATTATGATTTCTCATAGTCTTTTGCTGATCTACATTCTGCTTCCATACAACTCTACGATTCTCATGATTCGTAGAGTGAGTTTTGCTTGACTTATTTTTCAATTTTCTGAATCTAAGACCTGTGTGAGTTTTGTTAAAACTGATTGTAGGTTTAGCAGAATGTGGATAGGTGGTAGAATCTGAGGATTTGATGAACACAATTCCTTTATTAAAATTAAAGGATTTGCCTTCATTTATTTCCTTTGACTTCTCCATATTGGGTTCTGAGAATAAATTCTCAAATCCCAATCCTGATCTATCAGTCACATCTCTTTGACTTGAGATCAGGGTGTCCATAGGCAAACTAGACTTGTTCCACATAGAAATAGTATTTTCTAGTTCCTGAATCTTGGAGACTAGTGAGGATTCTTTATATGTGCTCAACTCATTTATCTCTTTTAGTCTTTTATTCTCAGTTTCAAGATTAGAGTAAAGTTGTGCAGTTTGAACTGAGGCTTCTAATTCCATGCTTATTTTTTCTTTATCCTCTTTTAGATGAGAGTAATCTTTAGATAACCTTCTAAACAATTTTATATATTTGTGCAATTCTGTCATTAAGTCATGCATGCCTTCTCTAAGATCATCAATGCTTAAATCAGGAGAATAGAAATCAAATACCTCACCTATGATGAATTCCTTTTTGCTGCTTCCTTCTTCATTTGCCATTAAGCACAGATTGGCCTTCTGTGGCTCTTCATCATCACTTGACTCAGAGTTTAGTTCTTCTTCTGAGTCACTCCAGGAGCCTTCAGCCATGAAGCTTTTGTCCTTCTTCTTTTGTTTGTGGAAGCTTTTGAATTCTCTTTTTGGATTTGCTTTTGATTTGTCCCTCTTCACCTCTTCTCTTAATGGTTTTGGACATTTAGCAATGAAATGACCTGGCTTCTTGCAATTGTAGCAAAGGTCATTTGCTTGTTCTTTGCTGCTGTTGCTTCTGAACTTCTGAGATCTATTTCTGTTGATGAATCTTTTAAAATGTCTGACTAGCATGGCAGCTCCTTCATCATCATTTGATTCATCTTTGTCAGAGTCAGAGATATCCTTGTGATTGCTTCTGTGAGTTGAGGTTGAGGCTTTAAGAGCAATGTTTTTCTCCTTCTTTCTTTCACCAGATAGATTTTCTGCTCTTTGATTTAGCTCCAGCTCATAGGTGAGAAGATTTCCATATAACTGTTGTACAGTCATCTCGTGCAAGTTCTTTGACTCTCGGATGGCTGTGGTTTTGGCATCCCATTTGCTTGGCAGAGATCTCATGAATTTAATGATAAGATCTCTGTTTGGATAGATTTTTCCATAAGATCTGAGAGAGTTTAGTAGCAAGTTAAATCTCTCGTAGGTGGTTTTAATGTTTTCACCAGAGATGTGAGTGAACATCTCATACTGTTGAACAAGCAGTGATTGCTTATTTTCTCTGACTTCTTCTGTTCCTTCATGCATGATCAACAGAGTTTGCCATACTTCTTGAGCTGTCTTGCAGTTGACAACGTTCTCAAATAGATCATCATCCAGAGATTGAAACAAGATGTTCTTAGCCCTTTTGTCTCTTTGAACATCCTTCTTTTCATTGTCCGTCCATTCGTCTCTTTTCTTTGCTACAAGCTTGCTTGGATCTTCAGCTGATAGTGCAAGCTTCATTAGTATGAATGGCCCATTCATCACTGTCTCGAACAGTTCATCATCTATAGCATCCATGTAAGCCTGCATACGAACTTTCCAGTTAGCAAATTTTTCTATATTACACATAGGTGGTCGGTTACCTCCACCGAGTTCCGTTCCATTCTTGTTGAGTGCCATTTGATCTACTCAAGCTTGTAAGGCTTTAGATGTGAGAACCTGCTCTGATACCAATTGTTAGTTCCCAATGACACGATAATAATCTAGAAGAGGGGGTTGAATAGATTCTTTTAAAATTTCTTCTCTTTGAAATTATCTTTCTTGATTAATTCTTAACCAGAAGGTTAACACAGCGGAATAAGATTTAGTTAATCTTTTCTTGAAATGTTAAATTAATAAATCAACAAGCAAATATATGACAGATATAGCAAATGAAAGACACCAAGAGAGAGACTCTGGGTTTTAAGTGGTTCAGAGCACACAATACTCCTACTCCACTGTTCTGCTCTTTCAGCAGCAAATCCACTAAGGATACTTTTACAATAGCTGAATCACTGAGATTCCTTCAAGACCCGCAGTCTTGGAATTTTAATTCACAAAGAACTTCACAAGTCTAACAGACTTGCTTACACTAGTTCACTAAGAACTCTCAAAGTCTAACCGACTTGCTTATATCAGTTCACAGAGAACTCTTCTGGATTGATGTATATTTGGATGTGCTACTAAGTTGCTTATCAGCTTGAATGTTTGAAGGGCTTAGTAGCAATGCAGGCTTTCTTATCAGTTCAATCTTTTTCACTTCTTGCGTTCTTCTTTCTTTTTACAGTGCTTCATCTTTTCTTCTGCTGATCTTCGTATTTAAGAGGTAAGGGCTTCAGATTTCTTCCCGTTGGATCGTGTATTTCTTCCCGTTACCTCATAGAGGAGAGCTGCTGAATATTGTATTAATAAAGCTCATTAAATCTCTGATGAGACATTATTTGATCTGACCTGTTAGTCCATGCAAGGCTGTTTTCCTTTTTTTCTCTGTGTCAGAGATGTCAGACATAGGTTCCCACTAACTTTTATAGAGTCGTTTGGTCTTCCCAAACTATAGGTCTGATAGGACACAGTCTTCTGACTTTTCTGCCTTAAAAGTCTTCTTTCTGTTCCATAGTGCGCTTGGGTCAGACTCCTGACTTTTCTGACTTGATTGATTTGCAGAAGCTTCCTTTTTAGTTACTTTGATGAAGATTAAATACTTGAATAGAATGGCTCCTGATCTGACAAACGTGATGTCTCCTGCCTTTTTGCTCAACGATCTTATATGATCAACTCTACGAATACCCTTGCTTACGTGATTGATCTGTAAAGGATCATCTCTTACTGATCATCGTAGAGTTTACTCAACTGTTAGAATGTTGATCGTAGAGTCCAATTTAAGGTTTCTCGGAAAGAACAGTCTGGTTGGTCGTAGAGTCTTCTGGACCACAATCGTAGAGTCCATTCTACGATTGGTTGTCTTGATCGTAGAGTCTTCGGAAGCATAGTCGTAGAGTCCATTCTACGATTGGTTGCCTTAATCGTAGAGTCTGTTTGAATCGTAGAGTTTCATTGACACAAATCGTAGAGTTCTATTTACGACTTTATTACATCAACAGATCAACCTAACAGTTTTGATTTATCTAAGTCTTAGTACAACACACAAGACTTTTATACAATTAATAATAGATCAACCTAACAGCTTTGATCTTATCTAATACAGCCCTTGTACATTATTTCTAATCATCAAATTTAATCATTCAATGTTCAACAAGTGTCTCCCTCGAAAGGGAAGATTCGTTTTTAGAAAAAGGGAAAATTAAGTCCAAGGTTTATAGGGCCATTCGAGATTTTAAAGAGAATAGGTGAGATAGCTTATGAAGTAGCCTTGCCTCAAGAACTGGAACTTATAGATAATGTATTTCATGTTTTAGTATTGCGTCCCTATAAACCCGACTACAAACACGTTATTGATTACGAACCAATCCAAATCTAGAATAATCTCAGTTATGAAGATATTCATATTCAAATCATTGATAGGAAAGAACAAATGTTAAGGAATAAAGTAATATCTTCAGTAAAGGTAATATGAAAAAATCAGTCTGTGGAAGAAGCAACGTCGGAATTAGAAGATAAAATATCCAAATTTATTTTCTTAATTGTATAAGTTAATTTAGGGGACAAAATTCTTTTAAGGAGGGGTGGATGTAATATTCTGAACTTCCGAGATAGTTGTAGTTCAAATTTATATGCATAAATAAATATTAAATTATATATTATATGTGTTATGGAATCTTCATATGTGTTTATTTTTGTGTTTCGTTTCAAGAATCTAACTTAAACAATTATTAGAAAAATAAAAATAAAATTTTTGAAAACCTAAAACTAGGGTGTAGAGAAAACCTAAATCCTAATTTTAAAAACCCTAAGGTTTAAACTCTAAGGTTCAAACCCTAAACCTTAGAAATATATTATTCACAAATACGCATATAAATACGAGAATCATATGGATATAATACAAAAATAATACGATAATAATATAAAAATTATACGATATAAATATGAAAAAAGTCAACTATAAATAGTAATAATCAATTATGGTAACTAATATGCTTAATCTAAATTAAGACTAAACTAATACATTTAATTAAAATTAATTGGTGAATTAAGAAACTAATTTACCAAACAAGTTGCTAGTTTATTTAATGACGAAACTAACCTTGAACCAAGCTTGATAAAAGACTATCAATGCCCCTCAAATAATTGGTTAATTAACCAACCAAACAATGCCTAGTACTATTTCTTTGGTAGGCTTGATCTTGGTCATTGATTTAGGAGATGATGGTGTCAATAAACATAATTATATTTAGGGCTATAAATGGTAACCGAAAAAATCATATTCGTCTGCATCCGTATTCGAAAAAAAACGGATATTATTCGCATTCGAAAAAAAATGGATATATCCGTATTCAGTTTAAAGGTATCAGTAAATAAACGGATACGAATACGAATATAGGCTTATTCATATTCGTTTAACATCCATCCGTAAATATATCCGACGAATAGCGGATATCCAGAATTCGATATCCGAATTCGAATCATTATCCAAAATTCGTATTCAAATAACTTATATATAAATATATATATATATATATAATAACCAAAATAATTTTTTTTAAATGGTATTCCTTATATAATAATTAGTTTTCACTATTATACGAAAATTATTTTTAAAATATGTCACCTCTAAAAAGTAGGAAATAACACTTTTATTATAATATTAATAAATTGATTTAAGTATAGTTAATGAATATTTACTATTATAAAGTTAAAATATCTAAAATGTATCATGTAACAAGTGTTATAAATATCATTTAACAAGTGTTATAAATGTTATAAATATAATTTAAATGTTATAATTATAGATTATCAATATTCATACACACTATAGTATTACTCCAAACATAAAAAATGGACATCAACTTATTAATGGACATCAAATTTTAATAAGTAGAGCAATCATTTAGAAATTTAGGATTTCAAAAATAATAAAAATTTATTTGAATTGTAATTTAGAGCATTGATTATTGTATTTATTAAAAATAAATAAATTATCTTTCATTCATTAATGAACTACACTTTAAAACTTATTACTTTTTTCCTTTATCCTAGTTATATATAGTGTTACAATATATCTAAAATGCATCATTTAACAAGTGTTATAAATATAATTTAAAAGTTATAATTATAGATTATAAATATTCATACATACTACAGTATTACTCCAAATTAGCACATAAAATGAACATCTACTTATTAATGGATATCTAAACATTAATAAGTAGAACATTCATTTTTGAATTTAGGATTTCAAAAATAATGAAAACTTATTTTAATTATAATTTAGACTATTTATTACTGTATTTATTAAAAATAAATAAATTAACATTCATTCATTAATGAACTATACTTTAAAACTCATTATTTTTTCCCCTTATTCTAGTTATATATAGTGTTACAATATATCTAAAATATATCATTTAACAAGTATTATAAATATCATTTAAATGTTATAATTATAGATTATAAATATTCATACACATTACAATATTATTCCAAATTAACATATAAAATGGATATCTACTTATTAATGGGCATCTAAACATTAATAAGTAGAGCATTCATTTTGAATTTAGGATTTTAAAAATAATAAAAACTTGTTTAAATTGTAATTTAAAGTATTGATTATTATATTTATTAAAAATAAATAAATTAACATTCATTCATTAATAAACTATACTTTAAAACTTATTACTTTTTTCATTTATCCTAGTTATATATAGTGTTACAATATATCTAAAATGCATTGTTTAACAAGTGTTATACATATCATTTAAATGTTATAATTATAAATTATAAATATTCATACATACTACAGTATTACTCCAAATTAGCACATAAAATGAACATCTACTTATTAATGGATATCTAAACATTAATAAGTAGAACATTCATTTTTGAATTTAGAATTTCAAAAATAATGAAAACTTATTTGAATTATAATTTAGAGTATTTATTATTGTATTTATTAAAAATAAATAAATTTACATTCACTCACTAATGAACTATACTTTAAAACTCATTATTTTTTTTCTCTTATTCTAGTTATATATCGTATTACAATATATTTAAAATGTATCATTTAACAAGTGTTATAAATATCATTTAAATGTTATAATTATAGATTATAAATATTCATACGCACTACAGTATTATTCCAAATTAATATATAAAATGGATATCTACTTATTAATGGACATCTAAACATTAGTAAGTAGAGCATTCATTTTGAATTTAAGATTTTCAAATTAATAAAAAACTTATTTAAATGGTAATTTAGAGTATTGATTATTGTATTTATTAAAAATAAATATATTAACATTCATTCATTAATGAACTATACTTTAAAACTTATTATTTTTTTCCTTTATCATAGTTATATATAGTGTTACAATATATCTAAAATGCATCGTTTAACAAGTGTTATACATATCATTTAAATGTTATAATTATAAATTATAAATATTCATACATACTACAGTATTACTCTAAATTAACACATAAAATGGACATCTACTTATTAATGGACATGTAAACATTAATAAGTAGAGCATTCATTTTAAATTTATGATTTCAAAAATAATGAAAACTTATTTAAATTATAATTTAGAGCATTGATTATTTTATTTATTAAAAATAAATAAATTAACATTCATTCATTAATGAACTACACTTTAAAACACATTATTTTTTCCCTTTATTCTAGTTATATATAGTATTACAATATTTCTAAAATGTATCATTTAACAAGTGTTATAAATATAATTTAAATGTTATAATTATAGATTATAATATTCGTACATACTACAGTATTACTTCCAATTAACACATAAAATGGATATCTACTTATTAATGGACATCTAAACATTAATAAGAAAAGCATTCATTTTGAATTTATGATTTCAAAAATAATAAAAACTTATTTGAATTGTAATTTAGAGTACTGATTATTATATTTATTAAAAATAAATAAATTAACATTCATTCATTAATATGTATGTTTTAAATTTTAAATTGTGATTGGTTATGAGTAATTATTCAATTTTTTCTTTATTTTTTGTAAATAATTTGAACGAATTTGATATTAGGTGATTGATAAACGAAGTCGGATATTTGGATATCCGAATAATTTGTTTATTTGAATAAAATAAATAGAAACAAATATTATCCGTATTCGGATATTATTTCGAATACCGGATACGAATATGATTTTTAAAATCCGTCAGATACCGAATACAAATACGGATAACGAATTAATTTTTCGGATTTGGATACTGCTATATCTGTATCCGTTTATATCCGTTTACACCCCTAATTATATCAAGCATTGAATGGCATTAATGTGCATGTTTGGCCTGCCACTCCAAGGGGGGAAAAGGGTGATGCATTTTATTTTACTTAGCTTGGAAGAAATGGAACAAAGACCAAACTACCCTAGCTTTGGTTTTTCTATAAATAGCAAGCATAGTTCACTTGTTCTATCATCTATTCCCAAAGCAAAATCACTCTCTATATCTATTATTCATAGTTATAATTCAAGTATTGAAAATTGCAAAGAAATAGTTAAATCTTACAATCACAAAAGGTACGATCCTTAGTCGTTGTTATGTTTAATTTTTCTTTCAATTTATAGTCAATAAAGCTCAAGAACGCGAGTCGTAGCCAAGTACGATTATTGTTCTTCGTGTTCTTAAGATTTTCTTTATTTTATAGTAGTTATAATATTCAATTTTCTTTTATTGACAAGCTCAAAAACATAAGTCGTAGCCATGTACGATTTTTCTTTCTCCGTGTTCCTTATGACTTGAGCAAGTCGTTGTTATGTCAATTTTTATTTCATAGTATAGAACTAAAGCTCAATGAACGTAAGTCATAGCCATGTACGATCTTTCGCTCTTCGTGTTCTTCATGTGTTCTTGAGAAATAGTTTTAAACTGTTAAAATCAAGTAAACAAGTCGTTATGATGATCAATTTATTTCATATATAAATGTTATAATCACTTACGCAAACAGTTATAATACTCAAATTATTTCAAGTATTAAATTCAAAAGCTCAAGAATATAAGTCCTTATCATGTATGGTTTTTTCGTTTTTTGTGTGTTCTTGAGCGAAAGTCATAAATCTCTATATAATAAGGTTTATGATTTTCTTATTTAATGTTATAAAGTGTTATTGATTGTTAGAACATGCTATCTTAGTAAATTAAAGGTTAAGGTATCATGTTTTATCAATTCAGTCAAAGAAATACTGAAACAGTTTGGTGCAGTCCCCTTACTGTCAAAATCTATGTAAATCAGTAAGGAATTTTGAACTTTGGTCTAAATATAAATTGTAGAGACGGAAGTTACGAACGCGTGAAATTTTGTACGACTCAAAAATATTTTAAAACAAAGAAGTTATGGCCGTTTAATTGAGTCGGGATCTGACAGCCAATGTTGTTGTCCACTTTTTAAAAATGCCTTAAAAATGAGTTTTTGAGTTAGCAAATTTTTCGAATAAAACCACCTATGAAAATAGTCTAAAGAAGTTATGAAAATGATTGGGCTCGCGCACATGAAAATCACTTTTTAGGACAGTAGCTTGCTACGCCTCGGCTTCGTTCAGTTTTGAGATAAGTTGTTCCAATTCTTTGCTTTGGGTTTCTATTGTTAATACTGTTTCAGAAATTCCAATGGCTCTTAGTTGATTTGAATGGGAGCATAAAGCTGCCTGACTAATCCTTTCCTCATCTTTGGCCTACCGAAAACTCTCTATTTCTGTTGTTCTTACTTTTACTAAGCAATACCGTAAAGGTTTTGGGAGGATGATGACGCTGGGTAATACTAGAAATACGCTCCTCCCTTCCATCAGTTGATGGTCCTCTACAAGACCCCTACTCAGCCCCTAATTAGCCTACAAAGTCACTTTCAGCTGACTTCGATCAAGGCGGCCGAAATTGTGATATCCCGGATTTGTAGCAATATTTCTTTTAAAAGAAATAAAAGATTAAATAAAAATTATAGATTTAAAATCTAGTTTTAAGATAAAAAAAATACAAAAAGACGATTATATTTTTCTTTTATATGTGCTATAGAGAACCTGTACAGTATAATATGAAGTGTTAAGAGAGGCTTTTGATATAAAGACTCTAAATGGATTTTTCAAAGAATTTGGTAATGAACCAAAAGAATATAGATGTTTACTAAATTAGTAAATTTGGAGGATGGAATCCTGATAATAAGTGGATAAAGAATGTATGGTCCCTTGTGAATAAAATAATTAATTATTCATAGTGCGAAGAAAATAGTACGGGAAATTATTGTTGTGCCAAGGTATAGAGGAGATAAATATGTGTAGATGTAGATTTGTCTACCAAGATTATTAATGAATAAAAAGAAAAGCTAACATGGCTTAAAATTTAATTTATTACGTGAAAACAATGAATAATGTGAAGTATTACATATTTAATCAAATAAATTGATTTAAAATTGAAGACCGAAAAGAATTGGCCATGTGAATTAATTTAATTAATTAATTTCATGGGTATTAGTTAAATTTAGGTTATTTAATTGACCTAGAAATGAGCCTTTAAAGGCTAGGGTAATATATGTAAATTAATTATATAATCAATTTAATTAATTGTGGTAATACTCTATAATTTTTGCTGGACCCAAATTAATTAGTTAACACTTTTGGGTGTGAACTAGAGAGTATTATTAATTTAATTAAGCCCAAAAGAACATTGTGGGTCAACCCAAATTTGGACTTAAGGGATGTTATACTAAACCAAGCCAACCTTGGTGCGTGTGATAAAATAATTGGCTAGCCTTGTTGCTCATTGGAAGCCCAATTTAGTAGGGCATTTTCTTTTTTAACCCGGCAGCGTATTCCTTTTTGTGCAAGCCAATTCGGCAGTCACAATGGGCTGATCTAATGCTCCATTTTGGCAGCCCCTCTTTTTTATTTTAAAGAACAACCCGTCAGCAGCCCATATTATGGAGCATGTGATGTTCGGCTGACTCCTTTGGGACACTCAATCTGGGACAAAACGGGGAGCAGGGAAGTGACTTTTAGCAGAGAAGATGGGACAAAGTGAGCTCAGGGCTGTAGCTGGTGATGCATGCGGCAACCTTAGGGGGGCAACTAGGGAAGTGATTGAGTAGGCAGGGTAGGGGCCATTTAGGGACCAAGGAAGCTAAGTGGATGGGGAGAGTACTACTAATATTCAGCCTCCTAACTTAGTCTAACACTTTATAACATTTGCTAAGAGAAAGAACTAGAGAACTTGTATAGAGAGGGGGGTAGAAATCGGCAAAGGAGAAGAAAAGGAGGAGGCTAGCAGTTTGTGCACCCATCTTACACCGAGTTAAAATCTGAGCAGCCTTGGCACCCATTCAGCAGCCTGGCAAGATTAACCAACAAGAGTCTTAGCTAAAGGTTTAAAGGTTATTTCAAAACTCAAATCTTGTAATACTAGTTAATATATAGTTTACATTAGTATGTTGTGGGAATGAACTTGTTGGTTGTGAATTTGTGATCGTGGTGGATCCATGGAGGGATAAGGATGGGAATGTGATTGAATATTTGTGTTTAAATGTGGGCATGTTATTTGATGCTAAGCTATCTATGGACTGCTCTCTAAGTGTTTGTCAAAATGCCACAGTAAGCAGAATTTTGTTAAAGTGTTGGATGCTATATGCTTAAAATGGTTAAAATGATTTTTGTTAAGATAATGATCAAATGCTTGTATTGAGAGCTTGATGCATCCAACTTGTGTAAAGGAATCAAACATGTTTTACTAAAGCATTAAAAGGTGGTTTCTAAGATTCTGTTGTGTGTAGAAATTTCAATGACTGAAAATGGTAGTTAACTTGGACCATTTTGGTAAAACAAAGATTTTTAAGAAGATGAATTTTGTAATTCCATGTTTTGAATAAGTTAAGCTAATGTGGGCTGTAAAATTGTAGTATGGGGAATGTAAGAAATATATGGTTCGTATGAGTTGAAATGTTTTTCAAAAGAAGAGAATTTGAAACCCTGTGTCACTGTTTATGGGATTATAAAGCTAATGTATGATAAGAATTTGAAAATGACTGTGTATATGTTATTTGGGTGATAACCTGCTGTTATATGATTTAGGAAGAGAGAAGTCTGCAGCAGAAAACTGCAGATTTGTTCTCTGCCAAAGAGCGCCCCGGCACTCTGTAGCAGGAACTGAAGCTGTGTTAAAAATATGGCATTTGAGAGTTGAGACCTACTTAAATTAAGTGAATCCAAGTTGGATATGATAAAAGAATGTGGAAATTTAAATTACATTTTAATTGATAAACTAATTTGAATGAAATGACTAGAAACTTGAAGTGTATGTTGTAATCAAATTGTTGTGGACATGTATAGGCATTTCATAATTTGATGTGTTAGTGGTGTGCTAAATTCCAAACAGGTATAAAAAATTGATGTTCTTACCTTACCAATGTATAGATCCATGATTTGATGAACCTATATTAGAATTCAAATTATATTCCATGTTCTTTTAACCTTTTTCCAAGAACCAGTCCTTAAACTGTAAACTTCAAGAAGAACTCAACCTGCATAATTAGGGTTCGGAGCCCTAACAATTTTGTAGTCATTATTAGGTTTGTGAACTCTAAATTTAAAAGGTTCAATAATATTTGTGTCGTTAAATATATATTAAAAAAAATTAAAGTAATATTTGTGTTGTTAAATATGCATCGAAGAATAAGTCTAATGGAATGATCGTAATCTAAGATTATTTAAGTTGGGTCACACCCTCACACAATGGTTTATATATGGCAAGGACCTTCAGTGCAAGTGGGTATACTAATTCACTTATTAGACACAAACTAACTCCATAGTGAAGTTCTTTTTTTTATAAGATTTTGACAAGATTAGTACTAGCCTTCTTAGGTATCTCTATAAGGAAAAATAGTCTAGAGAATAATGGTTAACTATCTAGACAAAAATTGTCTAAACAATAATGTTTGGTATCTAAACAAAAGTATTGTCTAAAAATATTTATACAAAATTTGTTTAAATACATCTAAACAAGTATTGAAATATTAATTTTTTTTATCCAGATACATTTAAATAAGTATTGATGAGTTGTCGCAATATATAGTTAATTTGTAACTAGCTAGTAAATAATTAGCGTATTACACTTTATAACCACGACGTATGTCTAGACGTATCTAGACAATTACGTTAGAACATAGAATTACTCTTTTGACAAATGGTGTGATGAAATGCAATATTTTATAATAATAAAGTTTATAGACCAAAAAAAATTAGGAGAATTTAAATTTAATTTGTAACTAGCTATTTAAAATTAACATATTTCATTTGATTTTAGTCTTACAATCGTGAATATTATAAATTATGCAAAAAAGTTATTGTTTATAAAATTTATTGTTTTAAAAAATTAAATAAAGTATATTAAAAAGTAAATGTCAAAATTTTGCATATTGGAAAAATCAAGATGGGCCTCGTTTCATAAAAGAAAAAGAAAGGAGTAAGCTTGAACACATAATATAATTTTTTAAGGATTCAAGAGTTTTATTCCACCGTTAATAAATGACCTAACAAAAAATAAAATTGCTCCTTGTTATTTTTGGATATATCCAAAGATTAAAAACGGATTCAAAGTATTAATGTACTATAAATAAGTTTAAATAATTCAATTTTATGCAACATAATTACAAACAACCATAACTTAAAATATTATGCATAATAAGTTTATCCTATCGAATATACATAAAGCACTCGCAAATAGAGTCTAAGAAAGATGAGATATAATTATAAATTTTAATATATTCATGAAAGAAGGTCCACATATTGTATTATACTCTCTATTCTAAATTATAAGATTACTAGTAATTGTTCGTGTCTAAAGGCACGACATAACAAAAAATTAAATTAAAATTTGAAAAATAAAAATATTGTTATTATCTGTATTATTATTATTATTATTATTATTATTATTATTATTATTTGATTTGGGTGATAATTTTTTTGTGAGATGAAATGTGAGCCATTAGATTAAGTTGGAAGAATCTGAATCGTCTTTGTGTTTTTAGATTTAAAATGAGTTATGTTTTATTATATAGATTATTAACTTTTTAAAAGCCAATTTTAAATATATTCAAACTCAAAATTGGCATAAATTTATTTAATTTAAGTCAATGTAATTATTAGTATTATATACTATCTAAAAGGTACTTCTACTTATAAGATTATAGTTTTTAAAATTTAAATGAATAATGTTAATTTTAAATTTAAAAATATTTCAAATTGACTTTTAGAAAGTCAATATTAATCTTATAATTCAAAAATTACAACATGTGTAATATGAGAGACGCATAAGACGATTCTCTCTAATTCCCCAACAATCTTCTCCAACTTCCTTAGTTGTTGCCCCGATGCATCTTTTGGGCCTTCTTGTACAAATGTTCATTAATTTTGGTCGTCGGCTCGGCATCGTGTGATTGGGCTACAACCTCGATTGTAGTTTTCTTTTGAAGGTGGGCTGCACCCTGGTCCAGTGCATATTAGCCCACCAGTGCCATCCAGATTGAGCCCACTAAAGTTGATTATTTTTGTTGCACAAAAGAAGTGCTCCTAGAGCAAAGGTGATTAATTATTGGGATGATGCCATTGTTTGCCAAACTTTAATTGATAATAGGCAAGACATTCTTCGAAATTTATAAGGCTAGTATTATTTTTGGACATAAGTTGAAGCTTTGTGTTTCATTAATTTGTTTATGTGAACCAAATTAGTCATTTGCAGCTTCTTGTTTTTGCATTCAATGGAATTAGAGGTTTCAGCCCACCAGTGCCATCTAAGTTTGAGCCCGCTAAAGTCGATCATTTTTGTTGCCTCTGAGGCATTGATTATTATTGAGCACAAAAGAAGTGCTCCTAGAGCAAAGGTGATTAATTATTGGGACGATGCCATTGTTTGCCAAATTTTATTATTATTATTATTATTATTATTATTATTGGGCAATAATTTTTTTGTGAGATGAAATGTAAACCATTAGATTAAGTTGGAAGAATCTGAACCGTCTTTGTGCTTTTAGATTCAAAATTGGTTATGTTTTATTATATAGATTATTAACTTTTTAAAAGCCAATTTTAAATATATTCAAACTCAAAATTGGTATAAATTTATTTAATTTAAGTCAATATAATTATGAGTATTATATACTATCTAAAAGGTACTACTACTTATAAGATTATAGTTTTTAAAATTTAAATGAATAATGTTAATTTTAAATTTAAAAATATTTCAAATTGACTTTTAGAAAGTCAATATTAATCTTATAATTCAAAAATTACAACATGTGTAATATGAGAGACGCATAAGACGATTCTCTCTAATTCCCCAACAATCTTCTCCAACTTCCTTAGTTGTTGCCCCGATGCATCTTTTGGGCCTTCTTGTACAAATGTTCATTAATTTTGGTCGCCAGCTCGGCATCGTGTGATTGGGCTACAACCTCGATTGTAGTTTTCTTTTGAAGGTGGGTTGCACCCTGGTCCAGTGCATATTAGCCCACCAGTGCCATCCAAATTGAGCCCACTAAAGTTGATTATTTTTGTTGCACAAAAGAAGTGCTCCTAGAGCAAAGGTGATTAACTATTGGGATGATGCCATTGTTTGCCAAAATTTAATTTATAATAGGCAAGACATTCTTCGAAATTTATAAGGAGAGCTAGTATTATTTTTGGACATAAGTTGAAGCTTTGTGTTTCATTAATTTGTTTATGTGAACCAAATTAGTCATTTGCAGCTTCTTGTTTTTGCATTCAATGGAATTAGAGGTTTCAGCCCACCAGTGCCATCTAAGTTTGAGCCCACTAAAGTTGATCATTTTTGTTGCCTCTGAGGCATTGATCATTATTGAGCACAAAAGAAATGCTCCTAGAGCAAAGGTGATTAATTATTGGGACAATGCCATTGTTTGCCAAATTTTAATTGATAACAGGTGAGACATTCTTTGGAATTTATAAGGAGAGCTAGTATTATTTTTGGACATAAGTTGAAGCTTTGTGTTTCATTGATTTGTTTATGTGAACCAAATTAGTCATTTGCAGCTTCTTGTTTTTGCATTCAATGGAATTAGAGGTTTCCAATAGATGTCCAAATTAGGCCAACTAACTAACTAATATATATTTGTCGGATAACTTTAAACACATTACAATTAAACACTACATACATCTCAATCATTAAAAAGTGAGACCTAACACGAATTTCTGTATCATGCCTCATCTTTCAATGGTTGAGATCAAAATATTGTGTTTGGTGTTGTCATTAGTGTTGTGCACTTATACTTATCCATATTTGTCATAGCACATACAGAAGATTCACGCAAATAAGAGAAGATGATATGTAGGTATAAAATTCAATATATTAATAAAAGGTCCAACTTGTATCATATAGAAATTACAGCGACACTGTATAATATGGAAGACGCATAAGACTTTTATCTCTAATTCCCCAGCAATAATCTCTAGCTCCCCTAGTTGTTACACTGGTGCATCTTTTGGGCCTTCTCCTAGTACAAATGTTCATTATTTTCTGGATCAACATCGTGTGTTTAGGTTACAACTACGATTGTAATCACCATTCGGAGGTGGGAGCAAGGCTACAAATCGAACCAAACAGTTCGGACTTGATTCGTGCTCGACTCGAATTCGTTAATAATATGATTCAAATTTGAGCACAAGAAATAGTTCTAGTAAAAATACGAGTAGAATCTGAATAAAGTTATACTCGACTCGTTTAGGATTTAAATTACTCGATTTATAGGTAAAGCTAGTACTATTTCTAGACATAAGTTGAAGCTTTGTGTTTCATTAATGAAAAAATTTCACATGGGAACACACATTTAAAAATAATCAACAATTAGTAAGTTTGTTATTTATCTACCATACCTGGATAATTAGTCAAAATTTTGCCCTGAAATTGATGGTTATTTAAATTTTATATATAGTTAGTATAGAGAAATCGCAAGTATATTTCTGAATTATTTCATGAATATTAACCTCGTGTGTTAATGTACAACCTTAAACTTAAATCCACAATATTAACCAATAAAATAATTGATAAAAATTAGTTTATTTTAAAAGTATTACAATCTTTACATTGTTCGCTAACAATTCAAGACCATTTATATAATGATCTGCTTATTACAATAATTAAGTAAATTTGTCAACATGATTCTAACATTTCCTCTTTGACCTATCAATAACTCAAGACTTGTAATAATACAAGTTTCTAACATAGTTGAACGTTATAAAAAATTTCGGCATTCTAAACCACATCATTTTACAACACTGCTTACCCCCAAAAATGATTTATTAAAAAATATACTATATTTTTGCCAACGAGGTCTTATTATAAAACTAAACTTCGATCTCGTCAAGGTCATTACACATTTATCGATCCTGTGTCTTTATCGAAATTCTTAGCACAAATGAATTTTAAAAATGACATTTTATTTTATATATAGCTAGTATAAAGAAATCGCAACTATATTTATGAATTATTTCATGAAAAAAATATCATGCGTTAATGTACAACCTTAAACTTAAATCCACAATATTAACCAGTAAAATAATTGATAAAAACTAGTTTTAATTTAGTTAACATGGTTATGACTTAAAGTTATTATGTTATAATTCACAATTTAATTATAACCCTAACTTTTATTTAATTTCTTTTTCAGTTATATAATGTATTAGTTTCAATACTCTAATACGATGCCTTATGTACAATCAGATATATCACAGTTAGTTATTCATAACATAACTATGCTCGTACAAATCTTTATTCACATACATTGATGTCTTGAAACGTTTCTCAAATTAGTTTTATTAAACTAATTTCCAAACTTAGAATTTCATGTACTTTATACCAATATTTGGTTCCTTTCTAATTTTAATGTATCGTTACCTTGATGGTCATTTAATACCTCAATAGGACTATATAACATAGTTATAACATGAACACATTCGCACAAATCACAAAACTGAAAATCTTCACTTTAGCAAATTTTAGTTTCTCTAACTTCTTGATTTTTAAGGCTACTTTGAAGAATTTTTAACTCTCTCAATTTATATCCAATGACTATCATTCTTGGACATAAATCTAGTCTTTGCTACCTAATATTTTACAAAAATTCCATTTGGTCAAAATCAGATCATCAAGACATGAAACCAAAGGCTCAAAATAGGAGTTCATAACAGATTTCCTACATGGACTGTTTTGGGTTCTAAATTCTTTAAGCACTTATTTTGGCTTCTTTTTGGTCCGAACCACTTGGGATGTCTATAAACCCATTAGCACACAACATTTGATTCATGGTTCATGAAAACATGCATCACGTAATAGAACTTTTTGTTCAAAAACAACATGCTGTAGTCAACGTAGCCTAAGGTTTTCTAGTTAAGTCAACTCTTTGATTTCTCTTAGTGTTGGCGTAAATGAAATGTGTTATCCACACAACAATATCATCAAAACACTTGTTTGATACCATCTTTTTAAGTTTCCAGAATGGCATACTTTTCTTTAATAGATCATCAAAACAGAATTCAAGTTCTTTGAACTTAGTTCAGTTTGTGAATTGTGATTACTGTCATTATCATCTTGGCTTTTGAACATTGAATACATGTTGGTTTTGCATTTATCAAGATAGTTCATATAAGATTAAAAATATTCCCTACATATATACATATACATTTGAATCCTAAAATTTCCACTTATACATGTTTAAATAGTTTCAACATAAACTCTACTTCTGAAAGATCCTTACTAATACACTTGGAAGCAATTGTTCCCATTGTTTAACTCATGTTATCATTGTGGCTCTTTTAACTAAATATATATATATATATATATATATAAGCCATGGATTCATCACAGTTTTGCACATTCAATTTAGAAATAGTTCTTTAAGTGTATACATATTACATCACAAGAGCAAACTCTTTCCATTAGCCCACAGAACAACACTTTGAATAATCAACTTTAATGAAACAGCCTTTTTGCTTTATTCATGCTATCAAAATGATTTATATAAGAACATCTCCAGCAACTAGACTATCCCATGTACTATATTTAGTTCATATGATATTAACAAATATCTTTTAGTCTTTAATCTTTTTAGCAGATAGACTATCATGTAGACCATAATATAAAAAAAATTAAAATAATTAATGAATTCAAAAAATCTAAAATCATCCTTCCAGTCTTCCGTTTAAATATAATTAAAATTATAGTCTATGGACTATCAAGTTTCTTGATTTAGTCCTTTTGGTGTTTCAAATATAGTCTCGACTATATTTAGCTGCCGGATAGAAAAGATGAATCTCAACCTATATTTAGTCTAAGATTGTACTGCTGGAGATGGTCTAATATCATATACCTTTTAACTCGTGTATTCTCATTTACATGCACACTGACAACAGTAGAACTTAGCAAATTTGTTCTCTCAGAATTTTTGTCGAACAACTGGTAATCTGGTAGGCACATTTAACAGATAACTCCATCAGACCAGCCAGATCCACCATGATCCGCCATACAACAAAACCATAATACTCCCTATTACTCTTTCTAATACTTAGCAAGAAATGCAAGGTTTGGAATGGCTGGGATTGCTGGTTATTAATATCATTAGTTTCTCTTTCCAACAGCTTCCTAGGCCCCTACTTTGCCCCTAGCAGACCTAGCACATCACTTCCCACTGCCACAATGGGCTGCCTGCTAAGGCTAAGCAGTCCCTTCTCCCAGCCTATTATTTGTCAGTAGAGTTGCAAACGATCCGAACCGAATTGAACATTGTCGAACTTGAACCGAACTCGAACCGAATTAGTCGAACTCGAACCGAATTACTGCGAGTTCGGATCATTAGTGTTCGCGAACATGTTCGAGTTCGCGAGCAGACCGGGTTCGACTAGATGCTCGAGTTCGACTATAATGCTCGAGTTCACCTATAATGCTTGAGTTCGTCTATTATGCTCGAGTTAGCAAAAATTAGGCCAAATATATATATATATATTTTATTTGTTTTTTGAAAAATTTAAACTTTAATTATAAGGCTAAGGGGACTTAGATACTCGGGCTTATTTAGGAATTAAGAATAGTCAAATAAGATATAATATATCATAATATCATATTATAATATATTCATATATATTAAATTAGTAGTAGTGGTCAATATTATTATTAATTAAATAATTAGTCTAGAATAAATAAATATTACTATTTTCAATTAACCCAAGAAAAGGGAGATATTACTACTTCCTTAATTAATTATTTTTATATTTTTGCATTTTTTACTCTTTTTTTTACTTTTAGGTGAAATAAAAGAAAAAAAATATTCCATCTATTTCATAAAAAGAGTCTTATTTGAGTTTTTCTATAATGAAATTCTAAAATTCTAAAATTTAAAATAATATGAATTTAGTTGATTTAGATTAATTCAATATCTAATAAACTAATATTGTTAAGTTGTTAACCTTGAAATGTATTACTACTAGTACTAGATATTTCTTCCGTTCTTAAATATAAGTAATAAGATCAACTGCTCAAGTATGAATTTTTAATTCAAAAGGGATGTGGTAATTAACTTTTGAATAAAATAAATCTTGAGAATTATTTTATAAAAAGTTTATAATTTTCATCATTATATTGTTTAAAACTAAATAATACTAAAGTAATATATTAAATTTTACAATTTTGTAAATTAACTACACTTTTACGATCAAAGGCTCAAAGTAATTTAGAGACTCTGTTTTTTTTTGTGTTTTTCTACCTTTTTTCTTATTTTAATTTAAATTATTAACTCATTTTAATTTCATGCAAACGGTACTGTGACATTGCTTTATTGGATTATTAAACTTTTTAAACACTATTTTTTATACTAAATATGATTACTTAATTGCATAAAACAAAGTTAGTCAAATATTTTTTTCTCACTATCTCACATATACATTGCAAGTCTATAACACTAAAAAATTCAAAATTGTTAAAATCAAGTTTGCACTTTTAATTATATGGTTGATAGACGATAGGTTGATATAATGTACAATGACTATTACTTTATTAGTGAAGTCTGATACATTGATGACTTGATTTCTCTATTTTCTATCTTGATTTGGCAATTTTAATAACTCACGTAAATGTAAGCAATTGTATTGTATCATTCTTTACTTAATGTCAAATTGTCATTCTTTAATTAATGTCAAATTGTATTGCCCTAAAAGAAATAATTACTAAATATTATTTCAATATTTTAACAATTTATCTAATACTCCATGTAGTTCAAATTATTTACATAACACCACGATATACATAACATTTGTTAACTAAATAACTTGGATCATTTATCAAATTATAATCTAGTATTATTTCTTAACACATTAATAAATTTACCCACTTAATTAATTAAAAACAAATAATTTTAGCCCATCAAAGCCAACATTCAACTAGTTAAATACATAACACATTTCAAATATAATTAAATAAATTAACTATATTCCATAACTTTCATTGTCATTATTTACTAAATTTAGAATTAAATAATTTGAGCCACATGTTATTCCATTATTCATTTGGTAAATAAATATACATCTATATATATTTATTTTCCCCAAGTCTACGCACAAAAAAAATTCACATATTTATAATCTTATTAGAGCCTTTTGCACTAAAGTCTGCTTTTACAATTATATTATACCATATAGGTTCATTATAACACACAAGATAAAAAAAAATTAATCCTCTTTTTACACCTTTTTTCTCTCCAATTTAGATTTTAAATCTCTAACATATATTTTTAAAAAATATTGTTAATATTCTGGTTATCACATAGTCTGAACCCACACATAAAATAACTGGGAAGATCCCTAAGCCTGAGCCTAAAACGGCTGGGAAGAAAGATGCAACTCTATAGAATATTTCTTATGCACGTGAACATGTAGGCAGTTGAGGGCCTTCTACTCCGTACTCTCTCTTCATCCTTGAGTTGTCAATTGTGGTAAGTTAATTTTCCCACATGTTGTGTGAGCAGTACTCTGCGTGATTGATATATACGAGTCATGGTGTTCATTCGGTCTGAATTGGACCGAATTAGATTGATACTGAACTGAATTAATACCAAAATCATACCGGTAAATTGGTTCGATTCCAATTATACCAAAATTTATTATTATTATTTTATTTTTATTATTAATAATTATTTATTAATAATAATAATAATAATAAAATAATAAAACCAGTACATACCGAGTCTTATAATGGCAGACCGGAACCGATACTAGACCTATACTGAATCTGTCCATTTTATACCGAACCGATCGGTTCAGACCGATCCAATTATCGAAAAAAACAAAAAAGACTAGTTCATTTGGCCACCCCTATATACGAGATGCATCTAGGTTCTAAAAATTTACACTTTCTAGTACTGTGTTGATACAATTCCACTTCCAAATTTAAGATGAAGTTTGAGATATTTTCATAGTCAAAATTAATATTCGTGTTCTTAATAGTATTTTTTAAATAATTTATAATTTTTATAATTATTTTTTAAAATTAATTGAAATTACATCAATTTCGAATTTAAAATTAATTTCGAAAGTCAAAATTGATCCTTTATATATATGTGTGTGTGTGTGTACCAAAAAATAATAATATAATTTTTATTATTACCAAAACTAAAATATCAAATGTATTCACCATAATTACAACCACTCCAATAATATAATAATTTTAAAAATATAAATATTTTTATAATTTACCCAAAAGTATATATGTGCCAAGTAAATTACATTAAATATTTCATAACTTGATAACAATTTGAATCAGATGATATAAATTACAAACAAAACTATAATTAAAAATGTATTGAATTAAATTGGATATAATATTTTTATATTTGAAATGTGCATATACATGAAAGGGTAAACATGTAACTTTCTTCATTTGTTCTGCACTATACATTTGAAGGGGTACTTACCGTCAATAAAAAAAAAACTAAAGAAATGGAGAGTATTATTATGGTTATCTTGAAGGATTGTTATTGTATTTTACTCAATAAATTAAAATAGTCTAATCTAACAAAACATAATGACAAACAAATATAGCCCAAAAAATTATGCAAGAAAATTTATCAAAGCAAATACAGAAGATTCACGCAAATAAGAGAAAGATGATATGTAGGTATAAAATTCAATATATTCGTAAAAGAAGATCCATCTTGTATCATATAGAAATTACTACGACACTGTATAATATGAAAGACGCACAAGACTATTCTCTCTAATTCCCCAACAATAGTCACCAGCTCCCTTAGTTGTTACCCAGGTGCATCTTTTAGGCTTTCTCCCGATGCAAATGTTCATTATTTTCCAGAGCGACATCGTGTGATTGGGCTACAACCGCGATTGTAATCCCCATTCGGAGGTGGGAGGCACCCCTGTCCACTGCATTTCGGCCCAGCAGTGCCATATGGATTGAGCCCACTAAAGTCAATCCTTTTGTTTGTTGCCTCGGAGGCATTGATCATTATTAAGCACACTAGAAGTGCTCCTAGGGCAAAGGTGATTAACTTTTGGGATGATGCCATTGTTTGCCGACGTTTAATAGATAATAGGTGAGACATTCTTCGGAATTTATAGGGAGAGCTAGTACTATTTCTGGACATAAGTTGAAGTTTTATGTTTCAAATTTGTTTATGTGAACGATATTAATCATTTACAGCTTCCTGTTTACATTCTATGGAATTAGAGGTCTTTAATAGATGTCTAAATTAGGCTAACTATATATCTATCTATCTATATATATATATATATATATATATATATATATATATATATATATATATATATATATATATATAGAGAGAGAGAGAGAGAGAGAGAGAGAGATGGGGGGAGTAAATCGTAAAATTGTTCCCTCATTTTTACACTCAAATGCAAGATAGACACTAATGTTTCAATTTTTACATTCTCATAGCTAACATTTTAATTTTTTGCAAAACAGTCTCGTCTAACCAATTTTGGTCAAAATAAATTTTTAAAGGGTAAAATAGTGTGTTTACACACTAAAAATGTGAGTTTACTTAAATTGAGAAATGCTTTAGTGACAAAAATTATATATATAAAAAATGATATCAAATAATATAAATAGTAATTATTAGTAATAACTATTAGACTCACTCATATATAATAGAACATTCATTAATTATAATTCAATAAATCATTTTGTATCTATTTTTTTCATCATTTTTTGTCACCATAACATTACTCGTACTTAAATAAACTTAAATTTATATTATCATGAAAACTAATTATTTCCCTTCACTCTATGACAATGATTGTTTATATTAATTTTATGATTAAATTGATTATTTTTGAAATAATATTGTAATTAAACATATATTTAATTGCAAAACCTTGAGATTATTACAAAATTATATTAAATTTATTATTCTCACTGATCTCTTTGCATATATTTTAAAACTTATTAATTTCTAAAAAGATCCCAAAAATTTTATGGATGACATTTATTCCGAGATGTAGGGAATAACAATTGGAAAAGTCATGTTTCACAAGTATATTTAAGTTTGGAAAAAAGAATTAAAAAAAAAAGACGAAGATTTAGTTTGTGACTAAAAAATGTGAGTTTTTAAAGAGTAAAATATTTATTATCTTAGTTTAAGTATTTATTTTAAGTACATTTAGTATGTTTTATCCCTCTAACTGGAAAGAACATTTTTTTAATACGTAAATAGACTATTTTATCCTTTAAAAACTCACATATTGTGCACATGATTCATTTATTTTGACCAAAAATGGTCAGATGGAACGATTTTATAAAAAATTAAAACATTAGCGTTTATGTTGCATTTGAGTGTAAACATGATTTACTCATTCCTAAGTTGCTGAGGATTGCTTTTGCAGTAAAAATTCAGCTAAGGCTGCTCCCTTTGCCAAGGTTGGAAAAACTAGGGCCACAAGTTTAATTGCTTAGCTGAATTGATCTCTTTTGGTTACCTTGTCGTTGGATTGGACCAAACTTGTGTCAAGTTACCTCACGTGCCAAGTTGCCCCAAGCTGCTGATGGACTGTCCCATTCGCGCCAAGTTGCCCTAAGCGTGCTGTTGATGGACTGGCCTATACGCACGCGTATGTCTGCCCTATTCTGTGCTTGACTGCACTAAGTTGCCATTCATTATCGCACACGCCTGCACACTACTGATTGTTGTCGATTGCTATCGCACGCCCCTGTACGCCCTTATGCCGCTGAACGTGGACTTGGCCCTGACGCTTCAATCTATTACTCGCTTCTAATTTTAGGCCAATTTGGGCTTGAATACTACTCTTCTTGTTCCTAACTTGGGTTAAATCATAAGTCTTAGTCTCACTAGATGTATACAAAATCAGGATCGTATCAAGTATTATCTAAATTTGTAACAATTAAATACTATCCAAACTTTAAAATATTCATATCTTTAAGAGAAATAGGACCCAAAAAAAAAGGGAAAAAGATCATTTTCTTTCATATTCAAATTAGTATAAGTATTATAAAAATTTATAATAACTAAATATGGATCCTCATCCATGGCAACCGGTTGCCATGGGCAATATTCCAACAAGCATCATCTCCACCGTTGATCTGAGTAATGGAAGGCCTGGACTAAGATAGATTATCTCCCTACCGCAACAGCGATAAACGACAGAATACTCCCCTCTAGCAGCACAACATTTTACAATTATACCCCCTTAAAATTCCTCACCCAACAAAGATGAGTGGCAGGCCCCTCCTTAACTGTCCAACAAGGATGAGCAACATGAGATATATATATATATATATATATATATATATATATATATATATATATATATATATATATATATATATATATATATATATATATATATAAAGGTAATTGAAGTTTAATAACATGCTTACACTACCCAATCAAGCATGTCATCTTTTGGGTCCCCTTATAGGTTGTTGTTATCATAAAGTATATTATAAAAGCATATAAAATTATTTTATTTATCATTAAGTATTAAGTATTTGTTATGAAATACTAAAATTTATAAATATATGTTTGATTTTCCATTCCACTTCATTTCCATTACTTATATTTGTTATTAAGTATTAAGTATTTGTTATGAAATTCTAAAATATAAAATACTACATTTATAAATTTATTTATAAAATTTATGTTACTTTATTATTATATTTTATATTTTAGTATTTCATAAATTAAATATAGAAAGTACTACATAAATTATTTTATATTCTAGTATTTCATAAAATTCTACAATAAAATTTTTATTTTGTAAAATATGTTTCTTATTTGGAAAAGGAACCAATACATTTGATGTATTGGAGGAAATTAAATTTTTGTATGCTTTTATAATATATTATGATAATGACAGTCCATAAGTATAAGACCCCGACTTTTATGAAATACAAATTTAAGTTTTCTTTATATATTTTCTTCTGAAAACGGTAAATGAATAAATTAACAAAAGTAAAAATTAAGAAATGTTTGTACAAATTTTATCTTGTCGGAGAATATTCGTTTTGTCTGGAAATATTCGTCCTGTCGGGGAATATTCGATTCGTACAACGGCGCTGAAATAACCAAATATTGGTGGCCCCCACAACGAATTATTGTCGGATACAGAAAGCGACATACGTAACCTTTCTAAATAAATATAGTCAACGGTACTGTCACTTTTAACTGTTAAAATACCCGGTAGTAAAGGAATAGTAATATACGGTATTACATAGTAGTACACAGTAGCACACAGTATTGCATAGTGTTTCATATTATTGAACTGATAAAGTGGCTATTGCACTATATTGACTTTATTGAACCAATAATTGTCACATGCATAATAATTCATATTATTGAGCTGATAATTGTCACAGTAGCATATGCACAGTAATTCACATTACTGAATCAATAATTGTCATTACACAGTAACGTGCTATTTTCTTATTTATTTTCAACATTATTATTATTTCTTTTATGATGTTGATTAAACTGTTGTATTCTATTAATAGTTGATTTTTTTGCTTATCTAACTTAGAAAGTCAACTACATTGCATTTATAACAATTAATCATAATAATAAATAATTGTGAATTATTGTTGAATAATTGAATTGATAAAGTTATTTATTTTTATTATAATAAATTATATAAAGTTATTCATTTTTATTATAATAATTTATATAAAGTTATTTACTTTATATAAATTATGTAAAGTAAATGGTTTTATTATGATAAATTATATAAAGTTATTTATTTTTATATATAAAGTTAATTGATTTATATAAAGTTAGTTGTTTTATATATAAAGTTAGTTGATTTAGAAAGTTAGTTATTTTATATATAAAGTTAATTGAATGGTATAGATTAAAGGAGATCTGAAATGAATGGTATAGATTAAAGATAATGTAATAATTATAGAATTTGAAATAAATGGTGTAGATTAAAGATGGTTTTTAAATGAATGGTTTAGATTAAGAAATTCTTAAAAGAGAAAACGAGTGGTATGAATTATACATTATCTTGAAATATACGGTTTAGATTAAATTAGAAAATCTTGGTTTATGATAAGATTTTTGGCTATAAATAGAGGCCTTAACTTAAGGATTTTTCATAAAATCTTCCTTGCTTATTCTTTCTTTTACTCTCTAAATATTATTTTGTGTAAGTTTTTTTTAAGTGTGCTAAAGCCGTCTTGAGTATTTGTGAAGATCTGTAAGTGTACGAGTACTGTTCAAGTAAGTCTTTTATAAAGGTTATATAAGTAACCACACACGTCACGTAGTGTTTATAAATCTTCTTTTAGAAGACTCTTCCTTTAGAAGATTTATTTTGAAAAACTTCATTTGGAAAATTTATTTTGAAATATTATTTTCTTTCAAAAACTATATTGAATTTATTCTACTTTATTCTATCAAATCACTTTTGATGATTTCATATGAATTGGTAAACACCATGAAATTATATGTGGTAGTTACTAATTAAATTATAAATATATAAGTTGATCGATTTCATATCCAGTCACGTGTTAAGGTATTGGGTATCATTCTTTTTATACTCTTAACTTACTATGGTAAATACTATTTAGTAAAGTTTCCTGAAATGATTATATGTTCCTTAATAGTTTGTGCTTCATTTAATATCATTTCAATTGAACCTTTCTATTTTTCTAAATCTTTCTATTGAACTTTAACCGTTATTCTGAATTGTGGATCTTGAATAATGTTTTTGAATTTGAGTTCACATCATGTTAACAATTTTGACATTATTTGAATCTGTACAAAGTAAAATCATAAACTTTCGATATTTATTGATCATCATGTTTCTTCTGTTCATTATTTATATTACTGTTGTAATTCTAATCATCAAGAATCATTTTGTTGTGAATATTTGTGGCTTGGGGCACAGATGATAGGATAAAGGTGATATAATTGTTTTGTGTCTTTTAGGGCATATAGTGAATGTTCTCTTTGGCCTGGGGCAAAGAATAACTGTTGTTTGGTATGATTATGACCAAAGGCTGAAAATTGGTATAATCATGACCATTGGTGTTATATTTGAATATCTTTGGCCCGTAGTGCAAAGATGAACTGTTGGCTTGCATGATTATGATCAGGAACTGTGAATTTATATCATCATAACCAGTGGTGATTAAGATGATAAAAGTTGATGATATTTTTTCTTAAAAAGAGAAGCTAGTGGACATCATAGTCTACATGATTCTTCTAATGGATTGCTCATTCCTCTGCTATTATTGATCTAAAACTTGTTGTTTATTATATTCTATCAAGAATTCAACTGTTGAAGGGTAATGACAATTTATTCATTGTTATCTTAGTCATGATATTTCTTACTGGGTTATTTGAGCTCACCCTTTCTTTTTTGTTCCATTGTTCTTCAGGAAATGAGAGAATAGTTGGGTCTAGCCGGGGAATGGAGTAAAGTTCCGAGAGATAGCTGTAGTAGTCTTCACATATTGTATATAGTGTGACAATAATAGTGAAGACTTAGTTGTGTATTATTGAGTTTTGTATTTCTGTTCTATGTACTATTTGTTTTAGTTACCGTATATTTTATGGCGTCTCAAACTAAGCTATATAGGCCCAGATTTGGGGGCATCACATTTGGTATCATAGTTTAGGGATATGATCTTTAATGGAGATATGGGGTAGAAGTAGGAGAAGAGAGACAAATAGATTATGTCACTAGTCCTACATAAATTGAATTTTGTTATCTAATGAGTTGACTTGAATGTGAGGACAGGAAGTGACGAGTTGGTTTGTTTAATTAACCTTTATCTTATGACCGCAGTTTAGAATGGCTTCTGAAAATCAGGGAATGAATTATCCACTGCCCGAAGCGAATGTAGCTGAGAACCAGGAAGCTACAAACAATCCTCCTGCAGCTTCAAAAAATAATGATGATGATCATGCAAATCAGGATGGTTTCTTTAGAAGTTTCATGCAATTTATCCAAAATCAGGCGAGGGGAGGTCCTACCAGTGGAAATGTTGATAATTCAAAGAACGTCACCATTAAACAATTTAAAGAGTTGTGACCACCTGAATTTTTTAGTAAGTTTAACCCACTCAAAGCTGAGACGTGGTTGAAGCAGACGATAAAAATACTTGATGTCCTGCGATGTGCAGATGATCAGAATGTGTCATTTGCCACATTTATGCTACAAGGTGAGGCAAACCATTGGTGGGAGGCAGTAAAACGTATCCATCATTCGGCTCTCGAAATGTCTTGGTTGGAATTTCAAGAGCTGTTCAACGAAAAATACTTTTCAGAAAGCATCCGACATATGAAAGAGGTGGAGTTCATAAAGCTAGAGAAGAAAAATATGACAGTCTCACAATATGAAGCTAAGTTTGCCGAGTTATCTCGTTTTACCACCTATTTAGTGGATGACGAAGCACGAATGAGTCGGATGTTCCTATGAGATTTAAGATTTAAAATTCATCAACAACTTAGCTCTCATAAATTTAGTTTGTATTTAGATGTTGTGGATAGGGCTCAAAGGGTAGAGCAAACAGTTGAAATATTGCCGCCAAGAGTCAATGATCAACATAGAGAGAGAAATGACAACCACATGAATGAGAACCCTAGAGAAGGTAACCAGCACTTCGGTGGTAATCTAGCATCGAATAACAGAAGAGGAGAATCCAGTGGGAACAATTTTAAGAGGAGGAGATCCCATAATGATTATAGAAGGGCACCGACACCAGTACTAGCACCGACATCAAGTTTAATGGGAGCAGATTGATCACTGGTAAGATGCTACATGTGTGGTCAGGAGGGTCATACCAGCCCAAACTGTACCCAGCAGTCTAAGTTGTGCTACAATTGCGGAAAGGAATGTCATATTGCTCGATTTTGTCCTGTTACAAAATCAAGTCCAACTGCAATGATGGTACCAAAAGCTAGAGCGAATAAGGAAAAAACTGTGGTTCAAGTGAGAGTTTTTGTTGTGACATCCCAAATGGCACGAAAACCAAATGAGGTGATAACCGGTAAGCTATTCATAAATTTTAATGAAGTCTATGCCCTGTTCGATACTGGTTTTATCCATTCTTTTATCTCACCTACGTGTGCTCAACGATTAAACTTAACTCCTGAAAATTTAGACTTTAACTTATCAGTTGAAACCCCATTAGAAGCAATAGTCATTACATTTACTGTATATAAATCTTGCTTAGTTCAAGTCAACAGCCTTATATTACCCCGTTGACCTTATTTCTTTAGAAATGCATGAATTTGATGTGATTTTAGAAATTGATTGGTTGACTAATCATCATGCTAAAATTAATTGCTTTCAAAAGATTATTAATATTCATATTCCTAATCAACCTGTCATGCAAATTCAAATAATCAAATCATTGAAATCTATAACTATCATTTTCAGCCATAAAGTCACTCGTTTATTAAAAAACGGATGTTAAGCCTTTTTAGCTCATGTCACTGACTTGAACAGAGATAAGTCAAACTTGAATGATATTCCTATTGTTAATGAGTTTTTTTTTTATGTTTTTCCCGATGAACTTCGTGGCTTACCTCCAATCCGGGAAATTAAATTATGTATTGATCTTGAACCCGGTACTAAGCCTATTTCCAAAGCTCCATACTGAATAACTCCCATTGAACTTTAAGAGCTAAAGGTCCAACTATAGGAATTGTTAGATACTGGTTTCATTCGTCCGAGTGTATTGCCTTGGAGTGCCCCTATTCTTTTTGTCAAGAAGAAGGACGGGAGTATGAGATTGTGCATTGACTATCGAGAGTTGAATCATGTCACCATAAAAAACAGGTACCCGTTACCTAAAATTGATGACATGTTTGATCAATTACAAGGTGCTCAACATTTCTCAAAGATTGATCTTCGCTCTAGATATCATCAGTTAAAAGTTAAAGCTGATGACATTCTAAAGGCTGCTTTCAGAACCCACTATGGGCATTATGAATTCTTAGTCATGCCTTTTGGACTAACAAATGCTCATGCAGCTTTCATGGACATGATGAACCGAATATTCAAAGAATATTTGGATCATTTTGTGGTTGTCTTTATTGATGACATTCTCATATAATCCAAGAGTCATGAGGATCATGAACAACACCTGAGATTAATACTCCAAAAGCTACATGAGAACAAGTTATATGTCAAGCTGAAAAAGTGTGAGTTTTGGCTTGAGGAAGTCACGTTCCTTGGGTATGTGATTTTCAGTCAGGGAATATCAATTGATCATACAAAGATTGAAGCAATATTAAATTGGGAGCAACCTCGGTTAGTAACTGAAGTCCGAAGTTTTATAGGTTTAGCTGGTTATTATCGGAGATTCGTAGAAGGATTTTCTCGAATTGCCACTCCATTAACTCAGCTGACTCGGAAAAGCACAAAATTCGTATGGAACGAGGAATGCGAGAAAAGTTTTCAAGAACTTAAGAAGAGGCTTATTTCAACTCCTATTTTGACCATACCATCAAGATCAGAAGAATTTGTTATCTACAGCGATGCTTCAGACAAAGGTCTAGGTTGTGTACTTATACAACATGGAAAAGTTATAGTCTATACCTCTCGATAACTCAAAAATTATGAGAAAAATTATCCTACTCATGATTTAGAGTTGGTATTAGTCGTTTTCGCATTGAAGATCTGGAGGCACTACTTGTACGGGGAGAAAGTGAAAATCTTTAAGGATCACAAAAGCCTCAAATATTTCTTCACTCAGAAGGAACTCAACATGCGACAACGACGTTGGCTTGTGCTGTTAAAAGATTACGACCACACCATCCAATATCACCTGGGAAAAACAAACGTTGTAACTGATGCATTAAGCAAAAAATCTTATACGAGTACAAGTGCAATGCTGACTACGTAGAAATGTATTTTGTATGACTTACAAAAGATGGAGATAGAGTTAAAGCCACTAGGGACTCACATAAAGATTGTGCGCGTACATGTAAAACTAGCTTTAATCGATAAAATTAAAGCTACTCAAGCTACTGATCCGGAAATTATGAACATAATGAAGAAAGTACAAGAAAGTGTTATTCCAGAAGCAAAAATTAAGATCAAAATCACTCTCTATATCTATTATTCATAATAATAATTCAAGTATTGAAAAATGTAAAGAAATAGTTAAAGCTTGCAATCCCAAAAGGTACGATCCTTAGTCGTCGTTATGTTTAATTTTTCTTTTAATTTATAGTCGATAAAGCTCAAGAACGTGAGTCGTAGCCATGTACGATTGTCGTTCTCCGTGTTCTTCACGCGTTTGTAAGATTTTTTTCATTTTATAGTAGTTATAATGTTCAATTTTCTTTTATTGACAAGCTCAAGAACATAAGTCGTAGCCATGTACGATTTTTCGTTCTTCGTGTTCCTTATGACTTGAACAAGTCATTGTTATGTCAATTTTCATTTCATAGTATAGAACTAAAGCTCAATGAACGCAAATCATAGCCATGTATGATTTTTTGTTCTCCGTGTTCTTCATGTGTTCTTGAGCAATAGTTATAAATTGTTAAAATCAAGTAAACAAACCGTTATGATGACCAAATTGTTTCATATATAAATGTTATAATACTTATGCAAGCAGTTATAATGCTCAAATTATTTCAAGTATGAAATTCAAAAGCTCAAGAATATAAGTAGTTACCATGTACGATTTTTCCGTTCTTCGTGTGTTCTTAAGTAAAAGTCATAAATCTCTATATAATAAAATTTATGATTTTCTTATTTAATGTTATAAAGTGTTATTAATTGTTAGAACATGTTATTTTAGCAAATTAAAGCTTAAAGTATCATGTTTTATCAATTCAGTCAAAGAAATATTGAAACAGTTTTGTGCAATCCCTTTACTATAAAAATATGCGTAAATCAGTAAGGAATTTTGAACTTTGGTCTAAATATAAATTGTAGATAAGGAAGTTACAAACATGTGAAATTTTGAACGACTCAAAAATATTTTAAAACGAAGAAGTTATGGCTCTTTAACTGAGCCGGGGTTTGACAGCCAATGTTGTTGTCCACTTTTTAAAAGTGCCTTAAAAATGAATTTTTGAGTTAGCAATTTTTTTTGAATAAAACTACCTATGGAAATATTCTAAACAAGTTATAAAAGCATTTATTATGAAATAAAATTCGATAAACTAATATTCGAGTACGCATAAATAATTATGTAGACATTTAACGCTTAATGGGAAACCCTAAATTGCTTCAAGACAAGTTTTATATCCTTAACTTTTGTTTCTTACTTTTTATGTGATTTATAAATCTTGTACAAATAACGTGTTATAAATCTTTGATATGAGAGTTATTGCTTCTTGTTTCGGCATAACTTGAAAAATAAAATGCTCATTCGTGATATATTTCGAACCATGCTTTATTTTATCAAACCAAGTTATCTTGGGGGGGATCCTGACATGTGAAGTAAACTGAGATGAACGAATATGCATCACTGTTCATGATTTATCTAGTGTAGTGTATGTTATGCATAACATAGGATGTCATTAGGTTGATCCCCTTTCTATATCCACTGTAAATGGTTCTAAGTCGAAAGGCAAAGAACAATTCAAGATCTAACCACCACTCAGTCTTGTTATGTTAAAACATTTGTAATATCAATTGTTGTGCGATGAATCCTTAAAATTCATATCGGTGTGAGTTCACTTATATGCTATGTGTTAGACTTGTTGAGCTTTTGTATGCTCACCCTTGTAAATAAACCTAAATTGCAGACAAACCCAAGAGGTCCGGTTCTAAGAAGAAGAAATGAAAGAAGAAATGCGTAGATTAGTTTATATGTTTTATTAAATTGCTTGTCTTTTTATTTTAAAGTCTTGATGACTTATGTAATATAAACAAGCAAACCATGTAACCTACTTTATATTAATATATATCAAGTTTCATCACATATTCTTGTCATGTCTTTACTTTGATAAAAACTTAGAATTGTTAAACTTAACATAGTATTGATAATAATCTATTTATCTGGATGAGGATTGGTAAATGACTTGTGAGTACTGTAAGCATCTAACATATGACTACTCGATGTTAACTAGTCAAATTCATCGTTAGGTTCCTCGGACCCAAGTACAAACTTGTTATTACTATTCTAAATATCAGATAAGTAGGATTATTGATGTGAAAAGATATCACTATAACCATACGTGTTTGAAGTGAGGGTTTTAACTAGTTACGTATGTTTTGTACAAAAAAAGAGAATTTTGCACCGAACAAAGATACAAACATTTGTCACGGATAAATATACAAACATTTATCACGGGTGAATATACAAACATTCACCGTGAGATTCTCTGTTCCCAAGAACCGTCCTAATGATTTAATGTCGTGAATCTTGGAATATGTAAATTTATACAATATTTAAATATTAAGGTTAAAATGTTACGAATGCGTATTAACTCCCTTGCATCGATTACAAGGACTTTATATGAAATAATGAAAGATCTTTGGGAATTAAGATGAGAACTTTGTTTATGAATAAAGAAAATTATCTATAAACCTAATGATTTATCATTTATAGTTAGCACCAAGTCAGTTATAGTAAGTATAGTGATTAGGGGGCATTACAGGTTGATATCAAAGTCGTAGATTATAGCTCTATGGTAACGAGTATCTGATGATATAATTTGATGGAAGTATGACTAAAAAGACTTGTGAAGAATCTATAGATAATTAAAAGACAAATAAATTTTAAACATAAAATGTTATAAGACAATTAAAAGATAATGCTTAAATTTTTTTAAATATAAAATGTTATGTGAAAGAAATAATTAAAGCTAAATTCTTGTTTAGGATGGCTGCAATTCCAAGTTGGGAAGAAATAATACAAGCAAATGCACATCTTATGGTCCTCGAAAGTGATCCCAAGGAGAATCCAATTGAAGATACGGTGATAGAACATGCGGGTGACCACCCAGTGATCAACTTTGTGGACATGTCTGATGACAATAATTTTAATGAAATTCAACATGACATGGATATCTTAGACGCCGAGGATGGCGATCCAGAATTTGAGTTGGATGAGATCATCAAAGAAATGAATGAAGAAGAAGCAGAGCAAGTAGCATTGATAGACGCAGCTACCGAAAGAATTGAGACTCTTGAAATGATGTGGTTAGAGGAAGTTGAGAGAAACCATGCACAAGAGGTTCAGTTAGCCATCAAGAAAGTTGAAAAGCTCCAACTACAAGAAGAACTTGCCTATGAAAGGAGTGAACGTCGCTTCTCCTATTAGAAACTTCACAAGGAGGTGGAAGATTTTCCCACGACAAGGAATTAATTGAGCTACGTGATCAATCGATTTGTAGTTTTGAGTATGCTAAATAGGGCTTTTAAGAAGATCAATTAAGGAAAAGACTTGTAATATTTAAATTATGCTTTATGTGTGTAATATTAGCATTTCCATTTTTATAAGGGGTGCTAATAATAGTAAAGTGAAAATATTCACTCGGTTAATAATAGTTTGTAATGTGTGAGAGTTTATAAATACAAATTTTGTTATGAAATATGATGTGTAAAATTATATTTATGCTTGCATATTTATACTTGTCTTTATTTTATTTTTGAGAAATGGCACCACCAAACACGAGCAAGAGTGACGGCACATACTAGTAATAGTAGTTGTGATAGTGTTGAACAACCACCTAGTGATAATTAGACTGTCGAAAATTCTATGCAATAATTTGTTAATATGTTAATGAATGCCATTGTAAATCAAACAAATCCAACCCGAACACACGCAACCACGTTTAAAGACTGTAAGAATGTAGGACCTCCCGAATTTCAAGGAACCACTAAACCAATCGATGCCCAAAATTGGGTTGCCAAAATTGAAAAGGCTTTTGACATAGCCAAGGTTGGGAAAAACCAAAAGACAAAATTTGTTGCGTATCTGTTAAAGGGTGAAGCGAACTTTTGGTGGGAAGCTAACAAATTAAGGGTGAGAGAAGGTATAATCACTTGGGAAGAGTTCAAGAAATTATTTTTCGATAACTTTTTCCCAAGAAGCATGCATAATTAGATGAAAGTCCGGTTTTTAAATTTAACACAATAGGACATGACAGTTCCCCAATACGCAACAAAGTTTAATGAGCTCGCGCGTTTCGCTCCACATCAAGTGGTGACGGAGGAACGTAAAGCGAGGAGGTTCGAAAAATGGTTAAAACCCTGGATTCATGGCAAAGTTGTTGTATTACAGATAGAAAATTTCTCTCAGCTTCTCAAGAAAGTCATCATTGCCGAAGGCGACACTAATGCCTTTAATAAATATAAGAAGGAAAAAGAAAATAAAAAGAATCAAGAGGGGGGTCAAGTAAAAGAAGTAATAGTGGGGGAAATAACAGAAGAAAATTTAATGGTGACAGAAATACACAAAAAGATGGAGATAACAAAAAGAAAATAGAACCTAATAAGACACGTGGCAAGGGCTACATGGGAGTATGTCTTAAGGAAAAAAATATTTGTTACAACTGTAAACAAAAGGGACACTTAGCCACTACCTGCCCAAACCCAAAGAAGATCACCTGCTTTAACTGTGAAGCAACGGGACATCAAGCCAAGATCTTCCCTATGAAAAGAGGAGAAGCGGGAGGGAGCAAGGCGAGTAACGTCGCCCCAACAACTATACCGTGGGATGCTGTCCCAAGCAACCAAAAATAAAATCTTACTTTGAAAAATATTAATGTAGTAGTGAAAGTAAAAGTCGAACCCACAGAGAGTGAATTGTTTTAATAAATCTAATGTTTTCAAAAATATCTAATTAAATAGGGGGGTTGTAATTATTAATTAACTAATTAAAATTCAAACAAATAAAAATGAATAATAAAGAAAGATGAGAAAAATCAATTAAAACAAACTTCAATTCCTTAGTTCAGTATTCCCTTCTTTTAATCAACAAATTAATCAAGTTATTATTATCTTTTCCTTCAATTGAGATTAATAATCCTAGATAACCGACAATCGCCAAGCTACCCAAAATCCTCCTTAAATTATAAATCTAATGCAGCAATCACTCACAAAAGACCCTAACTATCATACAACCTAGAACTATCAGTCTAGATTTAATATAACAGTTGCATTAAAAATTAGAGAATTAGATTATTCCAAGCAACAATCATAACATCCCAGATTATTTAACTTAACATCTTGATAATCATAACAATATTTAAAAGTTTATCCACAATCAAATATTATTAATTGCTACTTATGATCAGATAAAATATCGTTTGCTTAATATCAAATCTTAATCTAGCATATGATAAATTATTGATTAACTTAACAGGCCCTTATCAAATTAATCAAGCAAATATCATAAAACAATTAAAACAGATTATCAAGAATAAATCTCATGCATGAAGGAATAGATTATAAAACTCAATTAAAATATCAATTAAAAATAAGGTTCAATATCCCTTTAGAACTGAAAATATAAACTTAGCCTGACATGCTTCAAAATAATCTCCACTAGTTGAAAAGCTATCTCCAAGAAAATAGAAGAAAGATCTTTTCCCAAAAACTTACAATGCATAATGAGAGAGTGACCCTCTATTTATAGGTCTCTAACTTGTCCAAATCCTAATAGAATTTACAATTAAAAATAAAAGAAAAATAAAATAATTATTATCACAACCCTAATTGGAATTAAAATCCAATTTAGAATAAAAAAGAAGCAAAATTCGTGAATAATCCCGTTTTCCAGCATTAACGCGCTTGCCAAACACGCCACAGTTGACCCGGTCAGCGCGCTCCGGCGTCTGGTGACGTCAGCGTTCCTCTGCGCATTGCGCGGAAGCTTGGCCAAACGTCGTCGTTTCAATTCCAATGCTGATTCGAATTTCTTGCGCGCATTGCGCGGAGATCAGTTTTTCGTTTATTACGATTCTGCCACCGAAGTTGATTAATTACGAAATTGCCATTTAACTTTTGCAGAATTTACATATTTGCCCCCAAGCTTATTTTTCCTACAAAATAAAATATAAAAATAAATAAAAATAATATAAAAATACAAAAAAAATCCTAAAAACACATAATAATAATAAATAAAACACCTAAAATAAATGAAAACACATAAAAAGAAATATAAAATTACTATAAAATTACCTAAATTATTATAAATTAACTAAAATCCTATAAAACCTATTAAAACCAAAATAAGCTAAATAATTAAACATTTAAGCACCCAATAAATATAAAAACTAAGTATTAGGGAATAAAAATATCGTATAATTTAACCCTATCAAATACCCACATACTTAGCTTTTGCTCGTCGTCGGGCAAAACAAAAATAAAAATAAACAAAAATTAAATCAATCTAATTAGCCTAACAGACTAAAATGACTCAACTAACTCGACTTTTTACATGAGCAATAAATTAATATGAACTTCACATCAATCTCAAAGATTATAATCAACAACTCTTAGAAAATTTCAAAATAATACATCATCCAAAATTTTAACTTAATTATTAATTCCACTTTATTCTCAATCCTTCGTGTGTGTGTGTGAAAATCCATATATATCAAAATAATAAAAATTTAGATCAATTCATCTAATCAAATACATCACAAAATATATTAAAATTCTATACATTTATTTTCACATCACTTTCCATTTAATACAGATAAATACAAACTAGAAGATCAAAAGGTTTTATATTTTAATCATACTAGGATTTAACTTTAATCACATACCTTCCCAAGTATTATTAAAATCCGCTAGTAAGACTTTTTCTTCTTCTTTTTTTCTTTTTTTTTTCTTCACGGTGAGTGCATTTTATGCTCCATCTCACCAGCGAGTGCATTTTACGCTCCATCTCGCTGCAGGTGTTTATGAGTGAGTGCATTTTACGCTCCATCTCAACTCACCACATGACAATTGTTTCACCTTTTTTTTTACTTCGGGCAAGGTCAATCTAATAATCCCAGAAAAATTACCTTAATCATTTCTCCACATTATATTTACCTTATATTTGATTCAAGTAATGTTCAAATAAGATATAGAATTTAAAACATATCTTATAAACATTTAACCAAATAAATTTTCTCCAAATTAAAATTAGTTCAAACATATGGATATGTTCAAATAATAAAATAAAAGATTTCAAACAAAGTACTGACCAACAAAAATGTCAAAATTTAGTTTACGCAAAATTTATAAATTTTTCAAGAGTTATTAAATAAAAATCAAAATTTTATCATTGGTTTAAAATTCAAATCAAAATATTGCTCAATTGACTCAATCCTAAAAAAAAAAAAAACTATCCCATTTTCTTAGGCAACACGATTACACTTAGCACGTGCAACAAGCCTTTAAACCCCAAGGTTACCCCAAGTGGACGAGTTTTGTCTCGTGAGGGTTTGCAGTGAATTTACCCACAAAATTCAAAAAAAAAAAAAAAATTTAAAAAATTCCCTAAAAATAAAACAATTTTTTAAAAATAAAAGAAAATATTTCAAATTTCCTAAAAATAAAACAAATATCCTAAATCTCTTTCCCCACACTTAAAATTTACATTGTCCCCAATGTAAACTATAATGCAAAGAAACAAGCACAAATAACTATAAAAAGAAAAATGAAAAGAAATGCAAATCTTATTTCTTGGGTTGCCTCCCGAGCAGAGCCTTTATTTATTGTCATTGGCTCGACAACTTTCTGCTCTACGTTACTCCTTCCTCTTTAATTTCCTCCAAACTCTTTGTGATGGCAACCTCCAAGCTATCCTTATACACTTGATCGAATGAATCATGCACTAATGAATCAATGGCGTTAATAGCAAAAATAGGATTGACATCACTAGGATACCTCATGGCTTCATAGATATTGAATTGAATTTTCTCGCCATCGAACTCCATGGTCAAGGTTCCATTGTGCACATCAATCATGGTTCTTGCTGTATTCAAAAATGGCCTCCCTAACAGTATATGGGTTGGATTTAGAGATGTATCATCTTCCATATCTACGATGTAAAAATCTCCAGGAAATATAAGCTCATTGACTTGCACCAACATATCCTCAATTACCCCTTCAGGGTAAGTGTTAGTACGGTCAGCCAATTAAATAATAACACCAGTATTTTCCAAAGATCTTAGATTTAAAGAAGCATAAATAGATAATGGCATGACATTGATTGAAGCTCCTAAATCTAGAATGGCTTTCTCAAATCTGGTAGTACCGATTTTGCATGGGATAGTGAACATACCTGGATCCTTGCATTTAGGGGGTATCTTTCTTTGGAGGACCGCTGACACGTTCTCTCCGACCGTCACTTTTTCATCGTCTTTTAATTTTCTCTTATTAGCGCATAATTCTTTCAAAAATTTGGCATACCTTGGAACTTACTTAATTGCGTCTAATAGAGGAATATTCACTTATAACTTCCTGAAGGTCTCTAAAATCTCTTTCTCTTACTCATCTTTCTTTGAAGTTTTGTGATTCCTGAGAGGGAAGGGTAAAGGATTAGTCTTAAGCTGAATAAGAGGTTTAGGAATTACTTGTGATGTTTATGCCTCCTCCTTAGCTTTGTCCTCATCGAGCTCAACAGTAGCTTTTGGTGTATCCAGTTGTTTGCCACTCCTCAAGGTGATAGCCCTTGCATTCTCTTTAGGGTTGACAATAGTTTGAGATGGTAACTTCCCTGAGCCTTGAGCTTGCATTTGGCCAACAGTTGTAGCCTAATCTGATTTTCTAGATTATGGATGGAAGTTTGTGTTTGGCTCATGAAAGTTTTAAACATGTCTTCTAAAGATGGCCCAGAATTTACAAGTGTTCCTTGACGAGGTGGCTACTGTTGCTGAGGTAGTTGGAATCCTTGTTGTCTATTTGGAAAAGCATTCGGTGGCGGTGGTGGTGGCCTATTTCCTCCATAGCTCAGATTGGGATGATCCCTCCATCCTGGATTGTATGTGTTAGAATAGGGATCATATCTGTGTTGAGGTTGTCCTTGAAAGTTCCCCACTGCGTTGGCTTGTTGTGTGGTGTCATCCTCTTGTAATGTGGGGCAAGTATCTGTAGCATGATTCAATGACAAACAAATCCCACAACTCTTTGCAACAGGTATATTTTCCGCGAACATCTTTAAAACTAAAGCAATTAAATCCGACAATTGTTGCTCAATATTGCCTGTGTTCACCTCATTGACCCTCTTCGGTGAGTGATCCACCCTAGTTCCATACTGTTACGCGTTAGCTACTATATTTGCAATCAAGTTCTTTGCAGCGTCGGGAGTCTTGTCAACTAGTGCTCCACCACTTGCAGCCTCGATCATACATCTATCCATTGGCAATAATCCCTCATAAAAATATTGGATAAGATGTTATTCATCGATTTGGTGTAATGGACAGCTTGAGCATAGCTTCTTGAACCTTTCCCAATACTCATACAGAGTCTCTCCATTGTACTGTCGGATGGAGCATATCTCCTTCCTTATGTTGGCGACTCTTGAAGCAGGAAAGTATTTCTCCAAGAATAACCTTTGCATGTCACTCCATGATTGTATTGAAGCTGAAGGGAGAAAGTACAACCAATCCTTTGCTAGGCCTGCTAAGGAGAAAGGGAATGCTCTCCGCTTGATGTGCTCCTCATTGACTCCTTGTGATTTCATGGTTGAACATACCACATGGAACTCCTTTAGATGTTTGTATGGATCTTCACCTATAAGACCACGAAAAGTAGGCAAAAGATGAATTAGTCCAGATTTAAGTTCAAAAAAAGCATCTAACGTAAGATACTCAATGCACAATAGCTGTTGATTTAAATTAGGAGTAGCCAACTCCTTTAAGGTTCTGTTGTTGTTATGATTTACAGCCTTCTTCTCCTCTTCGGAATCGCTAGGTGAACTATTGGAATAGAGTTCAAGTGCAACGATGAGGCCTGGTGAGGATATGAAAGCTTCTTCCTCAACTGCTCTCTTAGTTTGACGAGTCTCTCTTCTTTACCTTCTTGAAGTTCTCTCGATTTCTGGATCAAAATTCAATTCACCAAATTGAGAGGATCGGGTCATACACTACAAAACAAAGAAAACAAATTAAATAGTTAACTAAAGAAAACAAAGATAAATAAAACAAATAACACTCCCCGACAACGGCGCCAAAATTTAGAATGCTGTCGTAGGCAACCAAAAATAAAATCTTACTTTGAAAAATATTAATGTAGTAGTGAAAGTAAGAGTCGAACCCACAGAGAGTGAATTGTTTTAATAAATTCTAATGTTTTTAAAAATATCTAATAAAATAGGGGATTTTGAATTATTAATTAACTAATTAAAATCCAAACAAATAAAAATGAATAATAAGGAAAGATGAGATGTCATTTCGAACACGTTATGGACATTACAAGTTTCTAGTGATGTCATTTGGATTAACAAATGCACCGGCAGCATTAATGGACTTGATTAATAGTGTTTTTAGGTCTTGCTTAGACAAGTATGTTGTAGTGTTCATCGATGATATTATCATATAGTCAAAAACACTGGAAGAACATGCTGTACATTTAAAAAGTGTACTAGAAACCTTACGGAGGGAACAACTCTATGCCACATTTTCAAAATGTGAGTTCTGGCTAGAAAATATTTAGTTTTTGGGGCATGTAATTGACATGAACGGAATAGCGGTGGTGAATTGGGATCAACCAAATACACCCACTGAAGTGAGAAGTTTCTTAGGTTTGGCGGGATATTATAAGAGATTTATCAAAGACTTTTCAAAAATAGTAACCTCGTTAATCAACTTAACAAGGAAGATGCTGAAGTATGTATGGACGGATAAATATGAAGAAAACTTTCAAGAGCTAAAGAAAAGACTAAGCGAGGCGCCGGTATTATCATTACCTGATAATAGTGGATGTCTTGTAGTCTATAGTGATACCTCACATAAAGGATTAGGTTGCGTGTTGATGCAACATGGGAAGGTCATTGCTTATGTTTCGCGACAATTGAAGGATTATGAGATAAGATATCCTACTCATGATCTAGAATTAGCAGCAGTAGTATTCACATTAAAAATATGGAGGCATTACTTAGATAGAGAGAAGTATGAAATTTATACCGATCATAAAAGCTTGAAGTATATTTTCACATAACGAGAGTTGAATATGAGACAAAGAAGGTGGCTGGAATTGATAAAGGATTATGACTACGAAATCTTATATCATCCAGGAAAAGCCAACATAGTTGTAGATGCACTAAGTAGGAAGAATCAATAGAAACTAAATGTATTAAAAACTCAAGATGAGTTGCTTAAGGAATTTGTTAGACTCAACATTGAAGTGAGGGTTCCTTCCATCTCAACGAGAAAATTATTTGTAATGGAGGATCACTCAACTTTGTTGAAAAAAATCAAGGAGATATAAGAAAAGGATGGAAAGTATGAGGAAATGAAAAATAAGATAACAAAGAATGTGAACAATAGGTTAAAATTAGACAATTATACAATCATAAGATTTGACATGGGTACCTTCGGTACAAGAGTTGAAGGAAGAAACTATGTCAGAAGCACATAATACTAAGTTTTCAGTCCATCCAGGTAGCACCAAAATGTACGAAGCCATGAGTCAACATTTCTGTTAGGCAAACATAAAGAGGGAGGTGGCTGAATTCGTTAGTAAGTGTTTGACATACCAACAAGTTAAAGTAGAGCATCAAAGACCAAGTGGGTTGTTACAACCATTGGAAATTTTAAAGTGGAAATGAGAGCATATTATAATGAATTTTGTAATAGGACTTCCCACCACACAAAAGGGTCATAATGCAATTTGAGTGATAGTGGATCGACTAACCAAGTCTACTCACTTTCTACCAATTAAAGTTAAGTTTACCTTAGATAGATTAGCCAAATTATATATTAAGAGGGTTATATCTAGGCATGGGGTTCCAATTTTAATCGTGTCCGATCGAGATCCAAGATTCACATCGAACTTTTGGAAAAGTCTTTAAGAACATTTCAGGATACTGTTGAGATTAAGTACGGCTTACCATCCTCAAACTGATGGCTAAAGCGAAAGGATAATCCAAACGTTGAATGATATGTTGAGGGCATGCATAATGGACTTCAAAGGAAGTTGACACGATCACTTACCTCTGGTGGAATTCGCATACAACAATAGTTACCACGCTAGTATAGGAATGCCACCATATGAAGTTTTATATGGGAGGAAGTGTAGAACGCCAATGTGTTGGGATGAAGTTAAGGAACGACAAATGTTTGGGCCAGAGTTGGTTTTACAAACTATAGAAGTAGTTTGGGTCATCCAAGGAAGATTACGAGCTGTTCAAGAGCAACAAAAGAGATATGTGGACCAACCTAGACAACAACGAGACTTTGCAGTCGAAAGTCATTTCTTCCTAAAAGTGTCTCCCTCGAAAGGGAAGATTCGTTTTTAGAAAAAGGAAAAATTAAGTCCAAGGTTTATACGGCCATTCGAGATTTTAAGGAGAATAAGTGAGATAGCTTATGAAGTAGCCTTGTCTCAAGAACTGGAACATATAGATAATGTATTTCATGTTTTAGTATTGCGTCCCTATAAACCCGACTACAAACACGTTATTGATTACGAACCAATCCAAATCGAGAATAATCCCAGCTATGAAGAGATTCATATTCAAATCATTGATAGGAAAGAACAAGTGTTAAGGAATAAAGTAATATCTTCAGTAAAGGAAATATGAAAAAATCAGTCTGTGGAAGAAGCAACGTGGGAATTAAAAGATAAAATAAAGATAAAATATCCAAATTTATTTTCTTAATTGTATAAGTTAATTTAGGGGACGAAATTCTTTTAAGGAGGGGTGGATGTAATATTCTGAACTTTCGAGATAGTTGTAGTTCGAATTTATATGCATAAATAAATATTAAATTATATATTATATGTGTTATGGAATCTTCATATGTGTTTATTTTTGTGTTTCGTTTCAAGAATCTAACTTAAACAATTATTCGAAAAATAAAAATAAAATTTTTGAAAACCTAAAACTAGGGTTTAGAGAAAACTTAAATCATAATTTTAGAAATCCTAAGGTTTAAACTCTAAGGTTCAAACCCTAAACCTTAGAAATATATTATTCACAAATATGCATATAAATACGAGAATCATATGGATAGAATACAAAAATAATACGATAATAATATAAAAATTATACGGTATAAATACGAAAAAAGTTAACTATAAATAGTAATAATCAATTATGGCAACTAATATGCTTAATCTAAATTAAGACTAAACTAATACATTTAATTAAAATTAAGTTCAATCTAAAAATTAATTGGTGAATTAAGAAACTAATTTACCAAACAAGTTGCTAGTTTATTTAATGACCAAACTAACCTTGAACCAAGCTTGATAAAAGACAATCAATGCCCCTCAAATAATTGGTTAATTAACCAACCAAACAATGCCTAGTACTATTTCTGTGGTAGGCTTGATCTTGGCCATTGATTTAAGAGATGATGGTGTCAATAAACATAATTATATTTAGGGCTATAAATGGTAACCGAAAAATTCATATTCGTCTGCATCCGTATTCGGAAAAAAAAATGGATATTATTCGCATACGAAAAAAAATAAATATATCCGTATTCGGTTTAAAGGTATCAGCAAATAAACGGATACGAATACAGATATAGGCTTATTCGTATTCGTTTAACATCCATCCGTAAATATATCCGACGAATAGCGAATATCCAGAATTCGATATCCGAATTTGAATCATTATCCGAAATTCGTATTCGAATAACTTATATATATATATATATATATATATATATATATATATATATATATATATATATATATATATAATAAGCAAAATAATTTTTTTAAAATGGTCTTCCTTATATAATAATTAGTTTTCACTATTATACGAAAATTATTTTTAAAATATGTCACTTCTAAAAAGTAGGAAATAACACTTTTATTATAATATTAATAAATTGATTTAAGTATAGTTAATGAATAGTTACTATTATAAAGTTAAAATACCTAAAAAGTATCATGTAACAAGTGTTATAAATATCATTTAACAAGTGTTATAAATGTTATAAATATAATTTAAATGTATAATTATAGATTATCGATATTCATACACACTATAGTATTACTCGAAACATAAAAAATGGACATCGACTTATTAATGAACATCAAACTTTAATAAGTAGAGCATTCATTTTGAAATTTAGGATTTCAAAAATAATAATAAAAAATTGAATTGTAATTTAGAGCATTGATTATTGTATTTATTAAAAATAAATAAATTAACTTTCATTCATTAATGAACTACACTTTAAAACTTATTATTTTTTTCCTTTATCCTAGTTATATATAGTGTTATAATATATCTAAAATGCATCATTTAACAAGTGTTATAAATATAATTTAAAAGTTATAATTATAGATTATAAATATTCATACATACTACAGTATTACTCCAAATTAGCACATAAAATGAGCATCTACTTATTAATGGATATCTAAACATTAATAAGTAGAACATTCATTTTTGAATTTAGAATTTCAAAAATAATGAAAACTTATTTGAATTATAATTTAGAGTATTTATTATTGTATTTATTAAAAATAAATAAATTAACATTCATTCACAAATGAACTATACTTTAAAACTCATTATTTTTTTTCTCTTATTCTAGTTATATATAGTATTAAAATATATTTAAAATGTATCATTTAACAAGTGTTATAAATATCATTTAAATATTATACTTATAGATTATAAATATTCATACGCACTACAGTATTATTCCAAATTAACATATAAAATGGATTTTTACTTATTAATGGGCATTTAAACATTAATAAGTAAAGTATTCATTTTGAATTTAGGATTTTAAAAATAATAAAAACTTTTTTAAATTGTAATTTAGAGTATTCATTATTGTATTTATTAAAAATAAATAAATTAACATTCATTCATTAATGAACTATACTTTAAACTTATTACTTTTTCCCTTTATCCTAGTTAAATATAGTGTTACAATATATCTAAAATGCCTCGTTTAACAAGTGTTATACATATCATTTAAATGTTATAATTATAGATTATAAATATTCATACACACTACAGTATTACTCCAAATTAACACATAAAATGAACATCTACTTATTAATGGATACCTAAATATTAATAAGTAGAATATTCATTTTTGAATTTAGGATTTCAAAAATAATAAAAACTTATTTGAATTATAATTTAGAGTATTGATTATTATATTTATTAAAAATAAAGAAATTAACATTCATTAATTAATGAACTATACTTTAAAACTCATTATTTTTTTTCTCTTATTCTAGTTATATATAGTGTTATAATATATTTAAAATGTATCATTTAACAAGTGTTATAAATATCATTTAAATGTTATACTTATAAATTACAAATATTCATACGCACTACAGTATTATTATTCCAAATTAACATATAAAATGGATTTTTACTTATTAATGGGCATCTAAACATTAATAAGTAGAGCATTCATTTTGAATTTAGGATTTTAAAAATAATAAAAACTTATTTAAATTGTAATTTAGAGTATTGATTATTGTATTTATTAAAAATAAATATATTAACATTCATTCATTAATAAACTACACTTTAAAACTTATTGTTTTTTTCCTTTATCCTAATTATATGTAGTATTACAATATATTTAAAATGCATTATTTAACAAGCGTTATAAATATAATTTAAATGTTATAATTATAGATTATAAATATTCATACATACTACAGTATTACTCCAAATTAGCACATAAAATGAATATCTAATTATTAATGGATATCTAAACATTAAAGAGTAGAACATTCATTTTTGAATTTAGGATTTCAAAAATAATGAAAACTTATTTGAATTATAATTTAGAGTATTTATTATTGTATTTATTTAAAATAAATAAATTAACATTCATTCATTAATGAACCATACCTTAAAACTCATTATTTTTTCCCCTTATTCTAGTTATATGTAGTGTTAAAATATATCTAAAATATATCATTTAACAAGTATTATAAATATCATTTAAATGTTATAATTATAGATTATAAATATTCATACACACTACAATATTATTCCAAATTAACATATAAAATGGATATCTACTTATTAATGGGCATCTAAACATTAATAAGTAGAGCATTCATTTTGAATTTAGGATTTTAAAAATAATAAAAACTTGTTTAAATTGTAATTTAGAGTATTGATTATTGTATTTATTAAAAATAAATAAATTAACATTCATTCATTAATGAACTATACTTTAAAACTTATTATTTTTTTCCTTTATTATAGTTATATATAGTGTTACAATATATCTAAAATGCATCGTTTAACAAGTGTTATACATATCATTTAAATGTTATAATTATAAGTTATAAATATTCATACATACTACAGTATTACTCTAAATTAACACATAAAATGTACATCTCCTTATTAATGGACATCTAAACATTAATAAGTAGAGCATTCATTTTAAATTTATAATTTCAAAAATAATGAAAACTTATTTAAATTATAATTTAGAGCATTGATTATTGTATTTATTAAAAATAAATAAATTAACATTCATTCATTAATGAACTACACTTTAAAGCTCATTATTTTTTTCCTTTATTCTAGTTATATATAGTATTACAATATATCTAAAATGTATCATTTAACAAGTGTTATAAATATAATTTAAATGTTATAATTATAGATTATAATATTCATACATACTATAGTATTACTTCCAATTAACACATAAAATGGACATCTACTTATTAATGGACATCTAAACATTAATAAGAAAAACATTCATTTTGAATTTATGATTTCAAAAATAATAAAAACTTATTTGAATTGTAATTTAGAGTGTTGATTATTATATTCATTAAAAATAAATTAATTAACATTCATTCATTAATATGTATGTTTTAAATTTTAAATTGTGATTGGTTATGAGTAATTATTCAATTTTTTCTTTATTTTTTGTAAATAATTTGAATGAATTTGATATTAGGTGATTGATAAACGAATTCGAATATTTGGATATCCGAATAATTTGTTTATTTGAATAAAATAAACAGAAACAAATATTATCCGTATTCGGATATTATTTCGAATACCGGATAAGAATATGATTTTTAAAATCCGTCGGATACCGAATTCAAATACGGATAACGAATTAATTTTTCGGATATGGATACGGATACTGCTATATCCGTATCCGTTTATATCCGTTTACACCCCCTAATTATATTAAGCATTGAATGACATTAATGTGCATGTTTGGCCAGCCACTCTAAGGGGGGAAAGGGGTGATGCATTTTATTTTACTTAGCTTGGATGAAATGGAACAAAGACCAAACTACCCTAGCTTTGGTTTTTCTATAAATAACAAGCATAGTTCACTTGTTCTATCATCTATTCCCAAAGCAAAATCACTCTCTATATCTATTATTCATAGTTATAATTCAAGTATTGAAAATTGCAAAAAAATAGTTAAATTTTACAATTACAAAAGGTACGATCCTTAGTCGTTGTTATGTTTAATTTTTCTTTTAATTTATAATCGATAAAGCTCAAGAACGGGATTCGTAGCCATGTACGATTGTTGTTCTCCGTATTCTTCATGTGTTCTTAAGATTTTCTTTATTTTATAGTAGTTATAATATTTAAATTTTTTTTATTGACAAGTTTAAGAACATAAGTCGTAGCCATGTACGATTTTTCTTTCTCCGTGTTCCTTATGACTTGAGCAAGTCGTTGTTATGTCAATTTTCATTTTATTGTATAGAACTAAAGCTCAATGAACGTAAGTCATAGCCATGTACGATTTTTCGCTCTTCGTGTTCTTCATGTGTTCTTGAGTAATAGTTTTAAACTGTTAAAATAAAGTAAACAAGTCGTTATGATGATCAATTTATTTCATATATAAATGTTATAATCACTTACGCAAACAGTTATAATACTCAAATTTTTTCAAGTATGAAATTCAAAAGCTCAAGAATATAAGTCATTACCATGTACGATTTTTTCGTTTTTCGTGTGTTCTTGAGCGAAAGTCATAAATCTCTATATAATAAGGTTTATGATTTTCTTATTTAATGTTATAAAGTGTTATTGATTGTTAGAACATGTTATCTTAGCAATTTAAAGCTTAAGGTATTATGTTTTATCAATTCAGTCAAAGAAATATTGAAACAGTTTGGTACAGTCCCCTTACTATCAAAATCTGTGTAAATCAGTAAGGAATTTTGAACTTTGGTCTAAATATAAATTGTAGAGACGGAAGTTACGAACGCGTGAAATTTTGAATGACTCAAAAATATTTTAAAACGAATAAGCTATGGCCGTTTAATTGAGTCGGGATCTGACAGCCAATGTTGTTGTCCACTTTTTAAAAGTGCCTTAAAAATGAGTTTTTAAGTTAGCAAATTTTTTGAATAAAACCAGCTATGAAAATAGTCCAAACGAGTTATGAAAATGATTGGGCTTGCGCACATGAGGTTGGATAAAGAATTGTGTTGGGCCAAGCTTGGATCTTGGACTTTCAACTAGAAAGCCTTAATGTGTGCGCGCAGGGGGGGTGCAAATCTGGTTCGTTGAGCCTCACATGTGCACACCCGATTAGCCCACTTCTGCTGTTGTGATCTGCTTCAGGTTCTTCTTCATACTCCTGCTACAGTGTTCTGTTTTTAGGGCAACCTTAAGAGACAAGTCCAGAGCCTCTCTGTGAGTACACGCAGTCAGGAGGTTTCGCCATTAAATCCTGGAAGGTGAACGCCGGAGCCCATATGTACCCAAGGCCAACAACCAGTGGGGGCGAAATCACTTTTTAGGACTGTAGCTTGCTACGCCTCGACTTCGTTCAATTTTCAGATAAGTTATTCCAATTCTTTGCTTTGGGTTTCTATTGTTAATACTGCTTTAGAAATTCCAACGGCTCTTAATTGATTTGAATGGGAGCACAAAGCTGCCGAACTAATCCTTTCCTCCTCTTTGGCCTACCAAAAACTCTCTATTTGGCCAATTCGGCAGTCAATGGGCTGATCTAATGCTCCATTTTGGCAGCACCTCTTTTTTATTTTAAAGAACAACCCGTCAGCAGCCCATATTATGGAGCATGTGATGTTCGGCTGACTCCTTTGGGACACTCAATCTGGGATAAAACGGGGAGCAGGGAAGTGACTTTTAGCAGAGAAGATGAGACAAAGTGAGCTCAGGGCTGTAGCTCGTGACGCATTCAGCAACCTTAGGGGGGCAGCTAGGGAAGTGATTGAGTAGGCAGGGTAGGGGCCATTTAGGGGCCAAGGAAGCTAAGTGGATGGGGAGAGTACTACTAATATTCAGCCTCCTAACTATTCTAACACTTTATAACATTTGCTAAGAGAAAGAACTAGAGAACTTGTATAGAGAGGGGGGTAGAAATCGGCAAAGGAGAAGAAAAGGAGGAGGCTAGCAGTTTGTGCACCCATCTTACACCGAGTTAAAATCTGAGCAGCCTTGGCACCCATTCAGCAGCCTGGCAAGATTAACCAACAAGAGTCTTAGCTAAAGGTTTAAAGGTTATTTCAAAACTCAAATCTTGTAATACTAGTTAATATGCTTAAAATGGTTTAAATGATTTTTGCTAAGATAATGATCAAATGCTTGTATTGAGAGCTTGATGCATCCAACTTATGTAAAGGAATCAAACATGTTTTACTAAAGCATTAAAAGCTGGTTTCTAAGATTCTGTTGTGTGTAGAAATTTCAATGACTGAAAATGGTAGTTAACTTGGACCATTTTGGTAAAACAAAGATTTTTAAGAAGATGAATTTTGTAATTCCATGTTTTGAATAAGTTAATCTAATGTGGGCTGTAAAATTGTAGTATGGGGAATGCAAGAAATATATGGTTCGTATGAGTTGAAATGTTTTTCAAAAGAAGAGAATTTGAAACCCTGTGTCAGTGTTTATGGGATTATAAAGCTAATGTATGATAAGAATTTGAAAATGACTGTGTATATGTTATTTGGGTGATAACCTGTTGTTATATGATTAAGGAAGAGAGAAGTTTGTAGCAGAAAACTGCAGATTTGTTCTCTGCCAAAGGGCGCCCCGACACTCTGTAGCAGGAACTGAAGCTGTGTTAAAAATATGGCATTTGAGACCTACTTAAATTAAGTGAATCCAAGTTGGATATGATAAAAGAATGTGGAAATTTAAATTACATTTTAATTGATAAACTAATTTGAATGAAATGACTAGAAATTTGAAGTGTATGTTGTAATCAAATTGTTGTGGACATGTATAGGCATTTCATAATTTGATGTGTTAGTGGTGTGCTAAATTCACAACAGGTATAGAAAATTGATGTTCTTACCTTACCAATGTATAGATCCATGATTTGATGCGCCTATATTAGAATTCAAATTATATTCCATGTTCTTTTAACCCTTTTTCTAAGAACCAGTCCTTAAACTGTAAACTTCAAGAAGAACTCAACCTGCATTATTAGGGTTCGTAGCCCTAACAATTTTGTAGTCGTTATTAGGTTTGTGAACTCTAAATTTAAAAGGATCAATAATATTTGTGTTGTTAAATATATATTAAAAAAAATTAGAGTAATATTTTGGTTGTTAAATATGCATCGAAGAATAAGTCTAATGGAGTGATCGTAATCCAAGATGATTTAAGTTGGGTCACACCCTCACACAATGGTTTATATATGGCAAGGACCTTCAGTGCAAGTGGGTATACTAATTCACTTATTAGACACAAACTAACTCCATAGTGAAGTTCTTTTTTTTATAAGATTTTGACAAGATTAGTACTAGCCTTCTTAGGTATCTCTATAAGGAAAAATAGTCTAGAGAATAATGGTTAACTATCTAGACAAAAATTGTCTAAACAATAATGTTTGGTATCTAAACAAAAGTATTGTCTAAAAATATTTATACAAAATTTGTTTAAATACATCTAAACAAGTATTGAAATATTAATTTTTTTTATCCAGATACATTTAAATAAGTATTGATGAGTTGTCGCAATATATAGTTAATTTGTAACTAGCTAGTAAATAATTAGCGTATTACACTTTATAACCACGACGTATGTCTAGACGTATCTAGACAATTACGTTAGAACATAGAATTACTCTTTTGACAAATGGTGTGATGAAATGCAATATTTTATAATAATAAAGTTTATAGACCAAAAAAAATTAGGAGAATTTAAATTTAATTTGTAACTAGCTATTTAAAATTAACATATTTCATTTGATTTTAGTCTTGCAATCGTGAATATTATAAATTATGCAAAAAAGTTATTGTTTATAAAATTTATTGTTTTAAAAATTAAATAAATTATATTAAAAAGTAAATGTCAAAATTTTGCATATTGGCAAAATCAAGATGGACCTCGTTTCATAAAAGAAAAAGAAAGGAGTAATCTTGAACACATAATATAATTTTTTAAGGATTCAACAGTTTTATTCCACCGTTAATAAATGACCTAACAAAAAATAAAATTGCTCCTTGTTATTTTTGGATATATCCAAAGATTAAAAACGGATTCAAAGTATTAATGTACTATAAATAAGTTTAAATAATTCAATTTTATGCAACATAATTACAAACAACCATAACTTAAAATATTATGCATAATAAGTTTATCCTATCGAATATACATAAAGCTCTCGCAAATAGAGTCTAAGAAAGATGAGATATAATTATAAAATTTGATATATTCATGAAAGAAGGTCCACATATTGTATTATACTCTCTACTCTAAATTATAAGATTACTAGTAATTGTTCGTGCCTGAAGGCACGACATAACAAAAAATTAAATTAAAATTTGAAAAATAAAAATATTGTTATTGTCTGTATTATTATTATTATTATTATTATTATTATTATTATTATTATTATTATTATTATTATTATTATTATTTGATTTAGGCCATAATTTTTTTGTGAGATGAAATGTGAGCCATTAGATTAAGTTGGAAGAATCTGAATCATCTTTGTGTTTTTGGATTCAAAATGGGTTATGTTTTATTATATAGATTATTAACTTTTTAAAAGCCAATTTTAAATATATTCAAACTCAAAATTGGCATAAATTTATTTAATTTAAGTCAATATAATTATGAGTATTATATACTATCTAAAAGGTACTACTACTTATAAGATTATAGTTTTAAAAATTTAAATGAATAATGTTAATTTTAAATTTAAAAATATTTCAAATTGACTTTTAGAAAGTCAATATTAATCTTATAATTCAAAAATTACAACATGTGTAATATGAGAGACGCATAAGACGATTCTTTCTAATTCCCCAACAATCTTCTCCAACTTCCTTAGTTGTTGCCCCGATGCATCTTTTGGGCCTTCTTGTACAAATGTTCATTAATTTTGGTCGTCGGCTCGGCATCGTGTGATTGGGCTACAACCTCGATCGTAGTTTTCTTTTGAAGGTGGGCTGCACCCTGGTCCAGTGCATATTAGCCCACTAGTGCCATCCAGATTGAGCCCACTAAAGTTGATTATTTTTGTTGCACAAAAGAAGTGCTCCTAGAGCAAAGGTGATTAATTATTGGGATGATGCCATTGTTTGCCAAACTTTAATTGATAATAGGCAAGACATTCTTCGAAATTTATAAGGAGAGCTAGTATTATTTTTGGACATAAGTTGAAGCTTTGTGTTTCATTAATTTGTTTATGTGAACCAAATTAGTCATTTGCAGCTTCTTGTTTTTGCATTCAATGGAATTAAAGGTTTCAGCCCACCAGTGCCATCTAAGTTTGAGCCCACTAAAGTCGATCATTTTTGTTGCCTCTGAGGCATTGATCATTATTGAGCATAAAAGAAGTGCTCCTAGAGCAAAGGTGATTAATTATTGGGACGATGCCATTGTTTGCCAAATTTTAATTGATAACAGGTGAGACATTCTTTGGAATTTATAAGGAGAGCTAGTATTATTTTTGGACATAAGTTGAAGCTTTGTGTTTCATTGATTTGTTTATGTGAACCAAATTAGTCATTTGCAGCTTCTTGTTTTTGCATTCAATGGAATTAGAGGTTTCCAATAGATGTCCAAATTAGGCCAACTAACTAACTAATATATATTTGTCAGATAACTTTACACACATTACAATTAAACACTACATACATCTCAATCATTAAAAAGTGAGACCTAACACGAATTTCTGTATCATGCCTCATCTTTCAATGGTTGAGATCAAAATATTGTGTTTGGTGTTGTCATTAGTGTTGTGCACTTATACTTATCCATATTTGTCATAGCACATACAGAAGATTCACGCAAATAAGAGAAGATGATATGTAGGTATAAAATTCAATATATTAATAAAAGGTCCAACTTGTATCATATAGAAATTACAGCGACACTGTATAATATGGAAGACGCATAAGACTTTTATCTCTAATTCCCCAGCAATAATCTTTAGCGCCCCTAGTTGTTACACTGGTGCATCTTTTGGGCCTTCTCCTAGTACAAATGTTCATTATTTTCTGGATCGGCATCGTGTGTTTAGGTTACAACTACGATTGTAATCACCATTCGGAGGTGGGAGCAAGGCTACAAATCGAACCAAACAGTTCAGACTTGATTCGTGCTCGACTCGAAAAAATGTGAGTGAAACTCGAATTCGTTAGTAATATGATTCAAATTTGAGAACAAGAAATAGTTCTAGTAAAAATACGAGTATAATCTGAATAAAGTTATGCTCGGCTTGTTTAGGATTTAAATTACTCGATTTTTTAATTACGATCCAATATATAATTGATTTTTTTAATTACAATCTGAATTGATTGATACATATTTTAATAGATACTCGATACATTATCTTATAACATATACACAATTAAACAAAATTTGAATAATTAATTTTTATTTATAATTTTAATTATAATTTTATAAATTTAAAGTATAACTTAGCAAATTTGTTCTCTTAGAATTTTTGTCGAACAACTGGTAATCTGGTATACATTTCTTAATTATCTTAGCATTTCAGAACATTAGTCACATACCCAACACATAGGCACATTTAACAGATAACTCCATCAGACCAGCCAGATCCACCATGATCCGCCATACAACAAAACCATAATACTCCCACAACAACAACCAATGAAACAATTATGAACATCTAGTTTATACATAAACTTTAAGATAGGAATTTATAAATATTACCATGCTTGATATTGCTTGATAAAATGGAGGCTAAGGCTGCTATTACTCTTGTCTTTCTCCTCAATGCCGAATGCTCTTTCTTTCTACCTATTACTCTTTCTAATACTTAGCAAGAAATGCAAGGTTCGGAATGGCTGGGATTGCTGGTTATTAATATCATTAGTTTCTCTTTCCAACAGCTTCCTAGGCCCTTACTTTGCCCCTAGCAGATCTAGCACATCACTTCCCACTGCCACAATGGGCTGCCTGCAAAGGCTAAGCAGTCCCTTCTCCCAGCCTATTATTTGCCAGTAGAGCTGCAAACGATCCGAACCGAACTGAACATTGTCGAACTCGAACCGAACTTGAATCTCATTAGTCGAATTCGAACATATTCGAGTAGCATTATCGAACCAATGCACTTGTGCGAGTTCGGATCATTAGTGTTCGTGAACATGTTCGAGTTCGCGAGCAGATTGGGTTCGACTATAATGCTCGAGTTCGACTATAATGCTCGAGTTCGTCTATTATGCTCGAGTTAGCAAAAATTAGGCCAAATATTTATTTTTTTTATAAATTTAAACTTTAATTACAAGGCTAAGGGGACTTAGATACTCAGGCTTATTTAGGAATTAAGAATAGTCAAATAAGATATAATATATCATAATATCATATTATAATATATTCATTTATATTAAATTAGTAGTAGTGGTCAATATTATTATTAATTAAATAATTAGTCTAGAATAAATAAATATTACTATTTTCAATTAACCCAAGAAAAGGGAGATATTACTACTTCCTTAATTAATTATTTTCATATTTTTGCATTTTTTACTCTCCTTTTTTTTACTTTTAGGTGTAACAAAAGAAAAAAAATATTCCATCTATTTCATAAAAAGAGTCTTATTTGAGATTTTTTATAATGAAATTCTAAAATTTAAAATAATATGAATTTAGTTGATTTAGATTAATTCAATATCTAATAAACTAATATTGTTAAGTTGTTAACCTTGAAATGTATTACTACTAGTACTAGATATTTCTTCCGTTCTTAAATATAAGTAATAAGATCAACTGCTCAAGTATGAATTTTTAATTCAAAAGGGATGTGGTAATTAACTTTTGAATAAAATAAATCTTGAGAATTATTTTATAAAAAGTTTATAATTTTCATCATTATATTGTTTAAAACTAAATAATACTAAAGTAATATATTAAATTTTACAATTTTGTAAATTAACTACACTTCTCGGATCAAAGGCTCAAAGTAATTTAGAGACTTTGTTTTTTTTTTTTTCCCTACCTTTTATCTTATTTTAATTTAAATTATTAACTCATTTTAATTTCATGCAAACGGTACTGTGGCATTGCTTTATTGGATTATTAAACTTTTTAAACACTATTTTTTATACTAAATATGATTACTTAATTGTATAAAACAAAGTTAGTCAAATATTTTTTCTCACTATCTCACATATACACTGTAAGTCTATAACACTAAAAAATTCAAAATTGTTAAAATCAAGTTTGCACTTTTAATTATATGGATGATAGACGATAGGTTGATATAATGTACAATGACTATTACTCTATTAGTGAAGTCTGATACATTGATGACTTGATTTCTCTATTTTCTATCTTGATTTGGCAATTTCAGTAACTCACGTAAATGTAAGCAATTGTATTGTATCATTCTTTAATTAATGTCAAATTGTCATTGCATGATAATTAATGACATTATTTATGTGATTTATGACATGGGTTATAATTTATTAAATTATCAGTGATCTAAATTATAATAATCTAACAATCATTGTTAAAAAAATTATGAAAATATTATAATTATTTTAATTAAATTACAGGTGACGAAGTACACATTATTATTTATTCATTATTTAAAAAAAATGTGTACTTGTAATCAATTATTAAAAAAAGCAAAAAGATGTTTAAGTAATAAAAAAAGAAAAATACTAAAAATTTAACAATTATTGATAAGACAAACTTTAAAATTTAATATCAAATAACTAATTATTTGTATTTAGAATTTAAAAACATTAAACATGTAAGAAATACAATTCGAACTTGAGCAGCTAACGAACCAAACCGAATCGAACTGCGTTGAACACTAGCATAGTCGAACTCGAACCGAACCGAACTGTTCATGAACATAGTCAAACGGAACCACATAGTTCGTGAACATGTTCAATTGAGCAATCGAACTCGATACCATGTGCGAGTTAGGCTCGAAAAAGTTATATAGTCGAACTCGAACCGAACTAAACTCGAACCGAATCAAACCGGTTTGTGAACAATTATGTTCGTTTGCAGGTCTATTTGCTAGACTCGGTCCTCTTCTTGTCCCAAAACTCTAGTCCCATTGTGAATAAATACACTAGTTACTTAATCGACCAAGCAACAAACACAAAAAATACACCCCTCTTTGGCTGCCGAAAATGACTAAGTGATACCATTGCTGGCCCATTTCTTTCACTTGGCTTACTTTGTCCAATTAAAATCACTCGGGCACACTTGGCTTAATAAAACAATAAATTGGGCCATTTACTCAACCCTTACCCGAAAATGATTGGACCAAGTCTTATTAACACATTTGGTTTAGACCTATTTCATTGTCCAATTAGTTTGGCTACATTACTATAAATGTAACAAAACTCTAGTTTTTCCTAAATTAATAATTTTGCCCTAAAAGAAATAATTACTAAATATTATTTCAATATTTTAACAATTTATCTAATACCCCATGTAGTTCAAATTATTTACATAACACCACGATATACATAGCATTTGTCAACTAAATAACTTGGATCATTTATCAAATAATAATCTAGTATTATTTCTTAACACATTAATAAATTTACCCACTTAATTAATTAAAAACAAATAATTTTAGCCCATCAAAGCCAACATTCAACTAGTTAAATACATAACACATTTCAAATATAATTAAATAAATTAACTATATTCCATAGCTTTCATTGTCATTATTTACTAAATTTAGAATTAAATAATTTGAGCCACATGTTATTCCATTATTCATTTGTTAAATAAATATACATCTATATATATTTATTTTCCCCATGTCTAAGCACAAAAAAATTTCACATATTTATAATCTTATTAGAGCCTTTTGCACTAAAATATGCTTTTACAATTATATTATACCATATAGGTTCTTTATAACACACAAGATAAAAAAAATTAATCCTCTTTTTACACTTTTTTTTTCTCCAATTTAGATTTTAAATCTCTAACATTTATTTTTAAAAAATATTGTTAATATTCTGGTTATCACATAGCCTGAGCCCACAAATAAAATAACTGGGAAGATCCCTAAGCCTGAGCCTAAAATGGCTGGGAAGAAAGATGCAACTCTATAGAATATTTCTTATGCATGTGAATATGTAGGCAGTTGAGGGCCTTCTGCTCCGTACTCTCTCTTCATCCTTGAGTTGTCAATTGCGGTAAGTTAATTTTCCCACATGTTGTGTGAGCAGTACTCTGCGTGATTGATATATACGAGTCAGGGTGTTCATTCAGTCTGAATTGAACCAAATTAGATTGATACCGAACTGAATTAACACCAAAATCATCTAAATTCATATACCAGAATCAGTTAGACTGGTTCGGTATACCGGTAAATTGGTTCGGTTCCAATTATACCAAAAATTATTATTATTATTTTATTTTTATTATTAATAATTATTTATTAATAATAACAATAATAATAAAATAATAAAACCGATACATACCGAATCTTATAATGGCAGACCGGAACCGATACTAAACCTATACTGAACCGGTCCATTTTATACCGAACCGATCCGTTCAGACCAATCTAATTATCGAAAAAAAAAAAAAAAAAAACTAGTTCATTTGGCCACCCCTATATACGAGATGCATCTAGGTTCTAAAAATTTACACTTTCTAGTACTGTGTTGATACAATTCCACTTCCAAATTTAAGATGAAGTTTGAGATATTTTCATAGTCAAAATTAATATTCATGTTCTTAATAGTATTTTTCTAATAATTTATAATTTTTATAATTATTTTTTAAAATTAATTGAAATTACATCAATTTTGAATTTAAAATTAATTTCGAAAGTCAAAATCGATCCTTTATATATATATATATATATGTGTGTGTGTGTGTGTGTGTGTGTGTGTGTGTGTGTGTACCAAAAAATAAAATAATAATTTTTATTATTACCAAAACTAAAATATCAAATGTATTCACCATAATTACAACCACTCCAATAATATAATAATTTTAAAAATATAAATATTTTTATAATTTACCCAAAAGTATATATGTGCCAAGTAAATTACATTAAAGATTTCATAACTTGCTAACAATTTGAATGAGATGATATAAATTACAAACAAAACTATAATTAAAAATGTATTGAATTAAATTGGATATAATATTTTTATATTTGAAATGTGCATATACATGAAAGGGTAAACATGTAACTTTCTTCATTTGTTCAACCCTATACATTTGAAGGGGTACTTACCGTCAATAAAAAAAAACTAAAGAAATGGAGAGTATTATTATGGTTGTCTTGAAGGATTGTTATTGTATTTTACTCAATAAATTAAAATAGTCTAATCTAACAAAACATAATGACAAACAAATATAGCCCAAAAAATTATGCAAGAAAATTTATCAAAGCAAATACAGAAGATTCACGCAAATAAGAGAAAGATGATATGTAGGTATAAAATTCAATATATTCATAAAAGAAGATCCAGCTTGTATCATATAGAAATTACTACGACACTGTATAATATGAAAGACGCACAAGACTATTCTCTTTAATTCCCCAACAATAGTCACCAGCTCCCTTAGTTGTTACCCAGGTGCATATTTTGGGCTTTCTCCCGATACAAATGTTCATTATTTTCCGGAGCGACATCGTGTGATTGGGCTACAACCACGATTGTAATTCCCATTCGGAGCTGGGAGGCACCCCTGTCCATTGCATTTCGGCCCTTCAGTGCCATATGGATCGAGCCCACTAAAGTCAATCCTTTTGTTTGTTGCCTCGGAGGCATTGATCATTATTGAGCACACTAGAAGTGCTCCTAGGGCAAAGGTGATCAACTTTTGGGACGATGTCATTGTTTGCCAACGTTTAATAGATAATAGGTGAGACATTCTTCGGAATTTATAGGGAGAGCTAGTACTATTTATGGACATAAGTTGAAGTTTTATGTTTCAAATTTGTTTATGTGAACGAAATTAATCATTTACAGCTTCCTGTTTACATTCTATGGAATTAGAGGTCTTTAATAGATGTCTAAATTAGGCTAACTATATATATATATATATAGAGAGAGAGAGAGAGGGGGGGGGGGGAGTAAATCGTAAAATTGTTCCCTCATTTTTACACTCAAATGCAAGATAGACACTAATGTTTCAGTTTTTACATTCTCATAGCTAACATTTTATTTTTTTGCAAAACAGTCTCGTCTAACTAATTTTGGTCAAAATAATTTTTTAAAGGATAAAATAGTGTGTTTACGCACTAAAAATATGAGTTTACTTAGATTGAGAAATGCTTTAGTGACAAAAAATTATATATATAAAAAATGATATCAAATAATATAAATAGTAATTATTAGCAATAACTATTAGACTCACTCATATATAATAGAACATTCATTAACTATTAGACACACTCATTTTGTATCTATTTTTTTCATCTTTTGTCACCATAACATTACTCGTACTTAAATAAACTTAAATTTATATTATCATGAAAACTAATTATTTCCCTTCACTCTATGACAATGATTTTTTATATTAATTTTATGATTAAATTGATTATTTTTGAAATAATATTGTAATTAAACATATATTTAATTGCAAAACCTTGAGATTATTACAAAATTATATTAAATTTATTATTCTCACCGATCTCTTTGCATATATTTTAAAACTTATTAATTGCAAAAAAGATCCCAAAAATTTTAAGGATGACATTTATTCTGAGATGTAGGGAATAACAATTGGAAAAGTCATGTTTCACAAGTATATTTAAGTTTGGAAAAAAGAATTAAAAAAAAAAGACGAAGATTTAGTCTGTGACTAAAAAAATGTGATTTTTTAAAGAGTAAAATATTTATTATCTTAGTTTAAGTATTTATTTTAAGTACATTTAGTATGTTTTATCCCTCTAACTGGAAAGAACATTTTTTAATACGTAAATAGACTATTTTATCCTTTAAAAACTCACATGTTGTGCACATGATTCATTTATTTTGACCAAAAATGGTCAGATGGGACGGTTTTATAAAAAATTAAAACATTAGCGTTTATGTTGCATTTGAGTGTAAACATGAGAGAAAAATTTTGTAATTTACTCATTCTTAAGTTACAGAGGATTGCTTTTGCCATAAAAATTCAGCTAAGGTTACTCCCTTTGCCAAGGTTTGAAAAATTAGGGCCACAGGTTTAATTGCTTAGCTGAATTGATCTCTTTTGGTTACCTTGTCGTTGGATTGGACCAAACTTGTGTCAAGTTACCCCACGTGCCAAGCTGCCCCAAGCTGCTGATGGACTGTCCCATTCGCACCAAGTTGCCCTAAGCGTGTTGTTGATGAATTGGCCTATACGCGCGCGTACGTCTGCCCTATTATGTGCTTGACTACACCAAGCTGCCATTCACTGTCGCACATGCCTGCACACTACTGATTGTTGCCGATTGCTATCACACGCCCCTGTATGCCCTTATGCCGTTGAGCGTGGACTTGGCCCTGACGCTTCAATCTACTACTCGCTTCTAATTTTTGGCCAATTTCGGCTTGAATACTACTCTTCTTGTTCCTAACTTGGGTTAAATCATAAGTCGTAGTCTCACTAGATGTATACAAAATCAGGATCGTATCAAGTATTATCTAAATTTGTAACAATTAAATACTATCCAAACTTTAAAATATTCATATCTTTAAGAGAAATAGGACAAAAAAAGAGAGGAAAAAAGATCATTTTCTTTCATATTCAAATTAGTTTAAGTACTATAAAAATTTATAATAACTAAATATGGATCCTCATCCATGGCAACCGGTTGCCATGGGCAATATTCCAACTAGCATCATCTCCACTGTTAATCTGAGTAATGGAAGGCCTGGATTGAGATATATTCTCTCCCTACCGCAACAACGATAAACGGCAGGATACTCCCCTCTAGCAGCACGACATTTTACAATTATACCCCCTTAAAATTCCTCACCCAACAAGGATGAGTGGCAGGCCCCTCCTTAACTGTCCAACAAGGATGAGCAACATGATATATATATATATATATATATATATATATATATATATATATATATATATATATATATAATTGGAAAGGTAATTGAAGTTTAATAACATGCTTACACTACCCAATCAAGCATGTCATCTTTTGGGTCCCCTTATACGTTGTCGTTATCATAAAGTATATTATAAAAGCATATACAATTATTATATTTATTATTAAGTATTAAGTATTTGTTATGAAATACTAAAATTTATAAATATATGTTTGATTTTCCTTTCCACTTCATTTCCATTACTTATATTTGTTATTAAGTATTAAGTATTTGTTATGAAATTCTAAAATATAAAATACTACATTTATAAATTTGTTTATAAAATTTATGTTACTTTATTATTATATTTGTTACTTATAAAATTTTAGTATTTTATATTTTAGTATTTCATAAATTAAATATAGAAAGTACTACATAAATTATTTTATATTCTAATATTTCATAAAATTGTACAATAAAATTTTTATTTTGTAAAATATGTTTCTTATTTGGAAAAGGAACCAATACATTTGATATATTGGAGGAAATTAAATTTTTGTATGCTTTTATAATATATTATGATAATGACAGTCCATAAGTATTAGACCCCGACTTTTATGAAATACAAATTTAAATTTCTTTATATATTTTCTTTTGAAAACGGTAAATGAATAAATTAACAAAAGTAAAAATTAAGAAATGTTTGTACAAATTTTATCTTGTCGGAGAATATTCGTTTTGTCGGAAAATATTCGTTCTGTCGGGGAATATTCGATTCGTACGACGGCGCCGACATAACCAAATATTGATGGACCCCCACAACGAATTATTGTCGGATACAGAAAGCGACATACGTAACTTTTCTAAATAAATATAGTCAACGGTACTGTCACTTTTAACTGTTAAAATACCTGGTAGTAAAGGAATAGTAATATACGGTATTACATAGTAGCACACAGTATTGCACAGTAGCACACAGTATTGCACAGTGTTTCATATTATTGAACTGATAAAGTGGCTATTGCACTATATTGACTTTATTGAACCAATAATTGTCACATGCATAATAATTCATATTATTGAGCTGATAATTGTCACAGTAGCATATGCACAGTAATTCACATTACTGAATCAATAATTGTCATTACACAGTAACGTGTTATTTTCTTATTTATTTTCAACATTATTATTATTTCTTTTATAATGTTGATTAAACTGTTGTATTATATTATTAGTTGATTTTTTTGTTTATCTAACTTAGAAAGCCAACTACACTGCATTTATAACAATTAGTCATAATAATATGAATAATTGTGAATTATTGTTGAATAATTGAATTGATAAAGTTATTTATTTTTATTATAATAAATTATATAAAGTTATTCATTTTTATTATAATAATTTATATAAAGTTATTTACTTTATATAAATTATGTAAAGTAAATGGTTTTATTATGATAAATTATATAAAGTTATTTATTTTTATATATAAAGTTAATTGATTTATATAAAGTTAGTTGTTTTATATATAAAGTTAGTTGATTTAGAAAGTTAGTTATTTTATATATAAAGTTAATTGAACGGTATAGATTAAAGGAGATCTGAAATGAATGGTAGAGATTAAAGATAATGTAATAATTATAGAATTTGAAATAAATGGTTTAGATTAAAGATGATATTTAAATGGATGGTTTAGATTAAGAAATTCTTAAAAGAGAAAACGAGTGGCATGAATTATACATTATCTTGAAATATACGGTTTAGATTAAATTAGAAAATCTTGGTTTATGATAAGATTTTTGGCTATAAATAGAGACCTTAACTTAAGGATTTTTCATAAAATCTTCCTTGCTTATTCTTTCTTTTACTCTCTAAATATTATTTTGTGTAAGTTTTCTTTGAGTGTGTTAAAGCCGTCTTGAGTATTTGTGAAGATCTGTAAGTGTACGAGTACTATTCAAGTAAGTCTTTTATAAAGGTTATATAAGTAACCACACACATCACGTAGTGTTTATAAATCTTCTTTTAGAAGACTCTTCCTTTAGAAGATTTATTTTGAAAAACTTCATTTGAAAATTTTATTTTGAAATATTATTTTCTTTCAAAAACTATATTGAAGTTATTCTACTTTATTCTATCAAATCACTTTTGATGATTTCATATAAATTGGTATACACCATGAAATTATATGTGATAGTTACTAATTAAATTATAAATATATAAGTTGATCAATTTCATATCCAGTCACTATTTAGTAAAGTTTTCTGAAATGATTATATGTTCCTTAATAGTTTGTGCTTCATCTAATATCATTTTAATTGAACCTTTCTATTTTTCTAAATCTTTCTATTGAACTTTAACCGTTATTCTGAATTGTGGATCTTGAATAATGTTTTTGAATTTGAGTTCACATCATGTTAATAATTTGGACATTATTTGAATCTGTACAAAGTAAAATCATAAACTTTCGATATTTATTGATCATCATGTTTCTTCTGTTCATTATTTATATTACTGTTGTTATTCTAATCATCAAGAATCATTTTGTTGTGAATATTTATGGCCTGGGACACAGATGATAGGATAAAGGCGATATAATTGTTGTGTGTCTTTTAGGGCATATAATGAATGTTCTCTTTGGCCTGGGGCAAAGAAGAACTGTTATTTGGTATGATTATGACCAAAGGCTGAAGACTGGTATAATCATGACCATTGGTGTTATATTTGAATATCTTTGGCCCGTAGTGCAAAGATGAACAGTTGGCTTGCATGATTATGATCAGGAATTGTGAATTTATATCATCATAACCAGTGGTGATTAAGATGATAAAAGTTGATGATATTTTTTCTTAAAAAACGAAGCTAGTGGACATCATAGTCTACATGATTCTTCTAATGGATTGCTCATTTCGCTGCTATTATTGATCTAAAACTTGTTGTTTATTATATTCTATCAAGAACTCAACTGTTGAAGGCTATTGATAATTTATTCATTGTTATCTTAGTCATGATATTTCTTACTGGGCTATTTGAGCTCACCCTTTCTTTTTTGTTCCATTATTCTTCAAGAAATGAGAGAATAGTTGGGTCTAGCCGGGGAATGGAGTAAAGGTCCGAGAGATAGTTGTAGTAGTCTTCACATATTGTATATAGTGTGACAATAATAGTGAAGACTTAGTTGTGTATTATTGAGTTTTGTTTTTATGTTCTATATACTGTTTGTTTTAGTTACCGTGTATTTTATGGCGTCTCAAACTAGGCTATATAGGCCTAGATTTGGGGGCGTCACATTTGGTATCAGAGTTTAGGGACATGATCTTTAATGGAGATCTAGGGTAAAAGTAGGAGAAGAGAGACAAATAGATTATGTCACTAGTGTGTCCTACATAAATTGAATTTTTTTATCTAATGAGTTGACTTGAATGTGAGGACAGGAAGTGACTAGTCAGTTTGCTTAACTAACCTTTATCTTATGATCACAGTTTAGAATGGCTTCTAAAAATCAAGGAATGAATTATCCACTGCCCGAGGCGAATGTAGCTGAGAACTAGGAAGCAGGAAGCTACAAACAATCCTCCTGCAGCTTCAGAAAATAATGATGATGATCATGCAAATCAGGATGGTTTTTTTAGAAACTTCATGCAATTTATCAAAAATTAGGCGATGGGAGGTCCTACCAGTGGAAACGCTGATAATTCAAAGAACGTCACCATTAAGCAATTTAAAGAGATGTGACCACCTGAATTTTTTGCGAAGCTTAACCCACTCAAAGCTAAGACGTGGTCGAAGCAGACGACAAAAATACTTGATGTCCTGCGATGTGCAGATGATCAGAATGTGCCATTTGCCACATTTATGTTACGAGGTGAGGCAAACCATTGGTGGGAGGCAGTAAAACGTATCCATCATTCGGCTCTCGAAATGTCTTGGCTGAAATTTCAAGAGTTGTTCAAAGAAAAATACTTTTCAGAAAGCATCCGACATATGAAGGAGGTGGAGTTCATAAAGTTAGAGAAGGAAAATATGACAGTCTCACAATATGAAGCTAAGTTTTCCGAGTTATCTCGTTTTACCACCTATTTAGTGGATGACGAAGCACGAATGAGTCGGATGTTCCTATGAGATTTAAGATTTAAAATTCATCAATAACTTAGCTCTCATAAATTTAGTTTGTATTTAGATATTGTGGATAGGGCTCAAAGGGTAGAGCAAATAGTTGAAATATTACAGTCAAGAGCCAATGATCAGCATAGAGAGAGAAACGACAACCACGGGAACGAGAACCCTAGAGAAGGTAACCAGCGCTTCAGTGGTAATCTAGCATCGAATAACAGAAGAGGAGAATCCAGTGAGAACAATTTCAAGAGGAGGAGATCCCATAATGATTATGGAAGGGTACCGACACCAGTACCAGCACCGGCATCAATTTTAAGGGGAAGAGATTGATCACTGGTAAGATGCTACATGTGTGGTCAGGAGGGTCATATCAGCCAAACTATACTCAGCAGTCTAAGTTGTACTACAATTGCGGAAAGGAATGTCATGTTGCTCGATTTTGTCCTGTTACAACATCAAGTCCAACTGTAATGATGGTACCAAAAGCTAGCACGAATAAGGGAAAATTTGTGGTTCAAGTGAGAGCTTTTGTTGTGACATCCCAAATGGCACGAGACCCAAATGAGGTGATAACCGGTAAGCTATTCATAAATTTTCATGAAGTCTATGCCCTGTTTGATACTGGTTCTACCCATTCTTTTATCTCACCTACGTGTGCTCAACGATTAAACTTAACTCCTAAAAATTTAGACTTTAACTTATCAGTTGAAACCCCATTAGAAGCAATAGTCATTAAATTTACTGTATATAAATCTTGCTTAGTTCAAGTCAACAGCCTTATATTACCCGTTGACCTTATTTCTTTAGAAATGCATGAATTTGATGTGATTTTAGAAATTTATTGGTTGACTAATCATCATGCTAAAATTAATTGCTTTCAAAAGATTATTAGTTTTCATATTCCTAATCAACCTGTCATGCAAATTCAAACAATCAAACCATTGAAATCTATAACTATCATTTTCAGCCATAAAGCCACTCGTTTATTAAAAAATCGATGTTAAGCCTTTTTAGCTCATGTCACTGACTTGAACAGAGATAAGTCAAACTTGAATGATATTCCTATTGTTAATGAGTTTTTTTTATGTTTTTCCCGATAAACTTCTTGGCTTACCTCCAAACCGGAAAATTAAATTATGTATTGATCTTGAACCCGGTACTAAGCCTATTTCCAAAGCTCCATACTGAATAACTCATATTGAACTTCAAGAGCTAAAGGTCCAACTACAGGAATTGTTAGATACTGGTTTCATTCGTCCGAGTGCATTGCCTTGGGGTGCCCCTGTTCTTTTTGTCAAGAAGAAGGACAGGAGTATGAGAGTGTACATTGACTATCGAGAGTTAAATCATGTCACCATAAAAAACAGGTACCTATTACCTAAAATTGATGAAAGGTTTGATCAATTGCAGGGTGCTCAACATTTCTCAAAGATTGATCTTCGCTCTGGATATCATCAGTTAAAAGTTAAAGCTGATGACATTCCAAAGACTGTTTTCAGAACCCACTATGGGGATTATGAATTCTTAGTCATGCCTTTTGGGGTAACAAATGGTCATGCAGCTTTCATGGACATGATAACCGAATATTCAAAGAATATTTGGATCATTTTGTGGTTGTCTTTATTGATGACATTCTCATATACTCCAAGAGTTATGAGGATCATGAACAACACCTGAGATTAATACTCCAAAAGCTACGTGAGAACAAGTTGTATGTCAAGTTGAAAAAGTTTGAGTTTTGGCTTAAGGAAGTCACGTTCCTTGTGTATGTGATTTTCAATAAGGGAATATCAATTGATCATGCAAAGATTGAAGCAATATTAAATTGGGAGCAACCTCGGTTAGTAACTGAAGTCCGAAGTTTTCTAGGTTTAGCTGGTTATTATCGGAGATTCGTAGAAGGATTTTCTCGAATCGCCACTCCATTAACTCAGCTGACTCGAAAAAGCACAAAATTCGTATAGAATGAGGAATGTGAGAAAAGTTTTCAAGAACTTAAGAAGAGGCTTATTTCAACTCCTGTTTTGACCATACCATCAAGATCGGGAGAATTTGTTATCTACAGTGATGCTTCAGACAAAGGTCTAGGCTGTGTACTTATACAACATGAAAAAGTTATAGCCTATGCCTATCGATAACTCAAAAATTATGAGAAAAATTATCCTAATCATGATTTAGAGTTGGTAGCAGTCGTTTTCGTATTGGAGATCTGGAGGCACTACTTGTACGGGGAGAAAGTGAAAATCTTTACGGATCACAAAAGCCTCAAGTATTTCTTCACTCAGAAGGAACTCAACATGCGGCAACGATGTTGGCTTGAGCTGTTAAAACATTATGATCACACTATCCAATATCACCAAGAAAAACAAACGTTGTAACTTATGCATTAAGCAGAAGATCTTATGCGAGTACAAGTGCAATGCTGACTACGTAGAAATGTATTTTGTACGACTTACAAAAGATGGAGATAGAGTTAAAGCCACTAGGGACTCACATGAAGATTGCGCGCATACACATAAAACTAGCTTTAATCGATAAAATTAAAGTTGCTCAAGCTACTGATCCGGAAATGATGAACATGATGAAGAAAGTACAAGAAAGTGCTATTCCAAAAGCAAAAATTAAAAGCAAAATCACTCTCTATATCTATTATTCATAATAATAATTCAAGTATTGAAAAATGTAAAGAAATAGTTAAAGGTTGCAATCCCAAAAGGTACGATCCTTAGTCGTCGTTATGTTTAATTTTTCTTTTAATTTATAGTCGATAAAGCTCAAGAACGCGAGTCGTAGCCATGTACGATTGTCGTTCTCCGTGTTCTTCACGCGTTTGTAAGATTTTCTTCATTTTATAGTAGTTATAATGTTCAATTTTCTTTTATTGACAAGCTCAAGAACATAAGTCGTAGCCATGTACGATTTTTCGTTCTTCGTGTTCCTTATGACTTGAACAAGTCATTGTTATGTCAATTTTCATTTCATAGTATAGAACTAAAGCTCAATGAACGCAAATCATAGCCATGTACGATTTTTTGTTCTCCGTGTTCTTCATGTGTTCTTGAGCAATAGTTATAAACTATTAAAATCAAGTAAACAAGCCGTTATGATGACCAAATTATTTCATATATAAATGTTATAATACTTATGCAAGCAGTTATAATGCTCAAATTATTTCAAGTATGAAATTCAAAAGCTCAAGAATATAAGTCGTTACCATGTACGATTTTTCCTTTCTTCGGGTGTTCTTAAGTAAAAGTCATAAATTTCTATATAATAAGATTTATGATTTTCTTATTTAATGTTATAAAGTGTTATTAATTGTTAGAACATGTTATCTTAGCAAATTAAAGCTTAAAGTATCATGTTTTATCAATTCAGTCAAAGAAATATTGAAACAGTTTTGTGCAATCCCCTTACTGACAAAATATGCGTAAATCAGTAAGGAATTTTGAACTTTGGTCTAAATATAAATTGTAGAGAAGGAAGTTACAAACATGTGAAATTTTGAACAACACAAAAATATTTTAAAACGAAGAAGTTATGGCTGTTTAACTGAGCCGGGGTTTGACAGCCAATGTTGTTGTCCACTTTTTAAAAGTGCCTTTAAAATGAATTTTTGAGTTAGCAAATTTTTTCGAATAAAGCTACCTATGGAAATATTCTAAACAAGTTATAAAAGCATTTATTATGAAATAAAATTCGATAAACTAACAATCGAGTACGTGTAAATAATTATGTAGACATTTAACGTTTTACTAGGAAACCCTAAATTGCTTCAAGGCAAGTTTTCTATCCTTAACTTTTGTTTCTTACTTTTTATGTGATTTATAAATCTTGTACAAATAACGTGTTATAAATCTTTGATATGAGAGTTATTGCTTCTTGTTTCGACATAACTTGAAAAATAAAATGCTCCTTCGTGATATATTTCGAACCATGCTTTATTTTATTAAACCAAGTTATCTTGGGGGAATCCTGACATGTGAAGTAAACTGAGATGAATGAATATGCATCATTGTTCATGATTTATCTAGTGTAGTGTATGTTATGCATAACATAGGATGTCATTAGGTTGATCCCCTTTCTATATTCACTGTAAATGGTTCTAAGTCGAAAGGCAAAGAACAATTCAAGATCTAACCACACTCAGTCTTGTTATGTTAAAACATTTGTAATATCAATTGTTGTGCGATGAATCCTTAAAATTCATATCGGTATGAGTTCACTTATATGCTATGTGTTAGACTTGCTGAGCTTTTATATGCTCACCCTTGTAAATAAACCTAAATTGCAAACAAACCCGAGAGGTCCGGTTCTAAGAAGAAGAAATGAAAGAAGAAATGCGTAGATTAGTTTATATGCTTTATTAAATTGCTTGTCTTTTTATTTTAAAGTCTTGATGACTTATGTAATATAAACAAGCAAACCATGTAACCTACTCTATATTAATATATATCAAGTTTCATCACATATTCTTGTCATGTCTTTACTTTGATAAAAACTTAGAATTGTTAAACTTAACATAGTATTGATAATGATCTATTTATCTGGATGAGGATTGGTAAATGACTTGTGAGTACTGTAAGCATCTAACATATGACTACTCAATGTTAACTAGTCAAATTCATCGTTAGGTTCCTCGGACCCAAGTACAAACTTGTTACTACTATTCTAAATATAAGATAAGTAGGATTATTGATATGAAGAGATATCACTATAACCAAATGTGTTTCAAGTGAGGGTTTTAACTAGTTAGGTATATTTTGTATAAACAAAGAGAATTTTGCACCGAACAAAGATACAAACATTTGTCACGGATAAAGATACAAACATTTATCACGGGTGAAGATACAAACATTCACCGCGAGATTCTCTGTTCCCAAGAACCGTCCTAATGATTTAATGTCGTGAATCTTGGAATATGTAATTTTATAGAATATCTAAATATTAAGGTTAAAATGTTACGAATGCGTATTAAGTCCCTTACATCGATTACAAGGACTTGATATGAAATAATGAAAGATCTTTGGGAATTAAGAAGAGAACTTTGTTTATGAATAAAGGAAATTATCTATAAACCTAATGATTTATCATTTATAGTTAGCACCAAGTCAGTTATAGCAAGTATAGTGATTACGTGGCGTTACAGGTTGGTATCAAAGTCGTAGATTATAGCTCTATGGTAACGAGTATCTGATGATATAATCTGATGGAAGTATGACTAAATAGACTTGTGAAGAATCTATAGATAATTAAAAGACAAATAAATTTTCAACATAAAATGTTATAAGACAATTAAAAGATAATGCTTAAATTTTTTTAAACATAAAATGTTATGTGAAAGAAATATACTAATTAAAGCTAAATTCTTGTGTAGGGTGGCTGCAATTCCAAGTTGGGAAGAAATAATACAAGCAAACGCACATCTTGTGGTCCTCGAAAGTGATCACGAGGAGGATCCAATTAAAGATACGGTGATAGAACATGCGGGTGGCCACCTAGTGATCAACTTTGTGGACATGTCTGATGACAATAATTTTGATGAAATTCAATATGACATGGATATCTTAGACGCCGAGGATGGCGATCTAGAATCTGAGTTGGATGAGATCATCAAACAAATGAATGAAGAAGAAGCAGAGCAAGTAGCATTGATAAACGTAGCTACCGAAAGAATTGAGTGAGAGAAACCATGCACAAGAGGTTCAGTTAGCCATCAAGAAAGTTGAAAAGCTCCAGCTACAAGAAGAACTTGCCTATGAAAGGAGTGAACGTCGCTTCTCCTATTGGAAACTTCACTAGGAGGTGGAAGATTTTTCCACGGCAAGGAATGAATCGAGATACGAGATCAATCGATTTATAGTTTTGAGTATGCTAAATAGGGCTTTTAAGAAGATCAATTAAGGAAAGACTTGTAATATTTAAATTATGCTTTATGTGTATAATATTAGCATTCCCATTTTTATAAGGGATGTTAATAATAGTAAAGTGAATATATTCACTCGGTTAATAATAGTTTGTAATGTGTGGGAGTTTATAAATACAAATTTTGTTATGAAATATGATGTGCAAAATTATATTTATGCTTGCATATTTATACTTGTCTTTATTTTATTTTAGAGAAATGGCACCACCAAACACAAGAGCAAGAGTGACGGCACATACTAGTAATAGTAGTTGTGATAGTGTTGAACAACCACCTAGTGATAATTAGACTGCCGAAAGTTCTATGCAATAATTTGTTAATATGTTAATGAGTGCCATTGTAAATCAAACAAATCCACCCCGAACACACACAACTACGTTTAAAGACTGTAAGAACGTAGGACCTCCCGAATTTCAAGGAACCACTAAACCAATCGATGCCCAAAATTGGGTTGCCAAAATTGAAAAGGCTTTTGACATAGCCAAGGTTGGGAAAAACCAAAAGACAAAATTTGTTGCGTATCTGTTAAAGGGAGGAGCGAACTTTTGGTGGGAAGCTAACAAATTAAGGGTGGGAGAAGGTATAATCACTTGGGAAGAGTTCAAGAAATTATTTTTCGATAACTTTTTCCCAAGAAACATGCATAATTAGATGAAAGTCTAGTTTTTAAATTTAACACAATAAGACATGACAATTCCCCAATACGCAACAAAGTTTAATGAGCTCGCACGTTTCGCTCCACATAAAGTGGCGACGGAGGAACGTAAAGCGAGGAGGTTTGAAAAATGGTTAAAACCCTGGAGTCATGGCAAAGTTGTTGTATTACAGATAGAAAATTTCTCTCAGCTTCTCAAGAAAGTCATCATTGTCGAAGGCGACACTAATGTCTTTAATAAATATAAGAAGGAAAAAGAAAATAAAAAGAATCAAGAGGGGGTCAAGTAAAAGAAGTAATAGTGGGGGAAATAACAGAAAAAAATTTAATGGTGACAGAAATACACAAAAAGATGGAGATAAAAAAAGAAAATAGAACCTAATAAGACATGTGGCAAGGGCTACATGGGAGTATATCTTAAGGAAAAAAATATGTGTTACAACTGTAAACAAGAGCGACACTTAGCCATTACCTGCCCAAACCCAAAGAAGATCACCTGCTTTAACTGTGAAGTAACGGGACATCAAGCCAAGATGTGCCCTAAGAAAAGTGGAGAAGCGGGAGGGAGCAAGGCGAGTAACGTCGCCCCAACAACTACACCGTGGGATACTGTCGCAAGCAACCAAAAATAAAATCTTACTTTGAAAAATATTAATGTAACAGTGAAAGTAAGAGTCGAACCCACAGAGAGTGAATTATTTTAATAAATCTAATATTTTCAAAAATATCTAATTAAATGGGGGGTTTGTAATTATTAATTAACTAATTAAAATTCAAACAAATAAAAATGAATAATAAAGAATGATGAGAAAAATCAATTAAAACAAACTTCAGTTCCTTAGTTCAGTATCCCCTTCTTTTAATCAACAAATTAATCAAGTTATTATTATCTTTTCCTTCAATTGAGATTAATAATCCTAGATAACCGACAATCGCCAAGCTACCCGAAATCCTCCTTAAATTATAAATCTAATGCATCAATCGCTCACAAAAGACCCTAACTATCATACAACCTAGAACTATCAGTCTAGATTTAATATAACAGTTGCATTAAAAATTAGAGAATTAGATTATTCCAAGCAAAAATCATAACATCGCAGATTATTTAACTTGTCATCTTGATAATCATAACAATATTTAAAAGTTTATCCATAATCAAATATTATTAATTGTTACTTATGATCAGATAAAATATTGTTTGCTTAATATCAAATCTTAATCTAGCATATGATAAATTATTGATTAACTTAACAGGCCCTTATCATATTAATCAAGCAAATATCATAAAACAATTAAAACAGATTATCAAGAATAAATCTTATGCATGAAGGAATAGATTATAAAACTCAATTAAAATATCAATTAAAAATAAGGTTCAATATCCCTTTAGAACAGAAAATATAAACTTAGCCTGACATGCTTCAAAATAATCTCCACTAGTTGAAAAGCTATCTCCAAGAAACTAGAAGAAAGATCTCCCAAAAACTTACAATGCATAATGAGAGAGTGACCCTCTATTTATAGGCCTCTAACTTGTCCAAATCCTAATAGGATTTACAATTAAAAATAAAAGAAAAATAAAATAATTATTATCCTAACCCTAATTGGAATTAAAATCCAATTTGGAATAAAAAAGAAGCAAAATTCGTGAATAATCCCGTTTTCCAGCATTAACGCGCTTGCCAAACACGCCACAGTTGACCCGGTCAACGCGCTCCCGCGTCTAGTGACGTCAGCGTTCCTCTGCGCATTGCGCGGAAGCTTGGCCAAACGACATCGTTTCAATTCCGGTGTTGATTCGAATTTCTTGCGCGCATTGCGCGAAGATCAGTTTTCCGTTTATTACGATTCTGCCACCGAAGTTGATTAATTACGAAATTGCCATTTAACTTTTGCAGAATTTACATATTTGCCCCCAAGCTTATTTTTCCTACAAAATAAAATATAAAAATAAATGAAAATAATATAAAAATCCTAAAAACACATAATAATAAATAAAACACCTAAAATAAATAAAAACACAAAAGAAATATAAAAATACTATAAAATTACCTAAATTAAGATAAATTAACTAAAATCCTATAAAACCTATTAAAACTAAAATAAGCTAAATAATTAAACATTTAAGCACATAATAAATATAAAAACTAAGTATTAGAGAATAAAAATATCGTATAATTTAACCCTATCAAATACCCGCTTACTTAGCTTTTGCTCGTCCTCAGGCAAAACAAAAATAAAAATAAACAAAAATTAAATAAATCTAACTAGCTCAACAGACTAAAGCAACTCAACTAACTCAATTTTTTACATGAGTAATAAATTAATATGAACTTCACATCAACCTCAAATATTATAATCAACAACTCTTAGAAAATTTCAAAATAATACATCATCCAAAATTTTAACTTAATTATTAATTCCACTTTATTCTCAATCCTTTGTGTGTGTGTGTGTGAAAATCCATATATATCAAAATAATAAAAATTTAGATCAATTCATCTAATCAAATACATCACAACATATATTAAAATTCTATACATTTATTTTCACATCATTTTTCATTTAATACAGATAAATACAAACTAGAAGATCAAAAGGTTTTATATTTTAACCACACTAGGATTTAACTTTAATCACATACCTTCCCAAGTATTATTAAAATCTGCTAGTAAGACTTTTTCTTCTTCTTTTTTTCTTCATTTTTTTTCACGGTGAGTGCATTTTATGCTCCATCTCACCAGCGAGTGCGTTGTACGCTCCATCTCGCTGCATGTGTTTATGAGTAAGTGCGTTTTACACTCCATCTCAACCCATCACATGACAATTGTTTCATCTTTTTTCTTACTTCGGGTAATGTCAATCTAATAATCCCAGAAAATTACCTTAATCATTTCTCCACATTATATTTACCTTATATTTGCTTCAAGTAATATTCAAATAAGATATAAAATTAAAAACATATCTTATAAACATTTAACCAAATAAATTTTCTCCAAATTAAAATTAGTTCAAACATATGGATATGTGCAAATAATAAAATAAAAGATTTCAAACAAAGCACTGACCAACAAAAATGTCAAAATTTAGATCACGCAAAATTTATAAATTTTTCAAGAGTTATTAAATAAAAATAAAAATTTTATCATTGGTTTAAAATTCAAATCAAAATATTGCTCAACTGACTCAATCCTAAATAAAAAAAAAACTATCCCATTTTCGTAGGCAACACGGTTACTGTAATGACCACGAATTTCATTAAACATTGAAATTATAATTAACATATAATTAGCAATGAATTTAAAAATTTTGTACTAATGAATTGTGCATTAGATAATTAAATAGATGTACTTGTATATGCGTATATTTATTTAAAAAATGAAAGCAAAGTGTATATTGAATTAAAGCAAATCTAATTGGATTATATTTTTAAGTCCAAATAAGTATTAAACTAGGCCCAAGATATTAACCTAGTAGACCATGTAATTGATTTAATTACTAGCCCATGCAATTAATTAAACAAGCACAATGCTTATTTTAATTAAAGGTAGCATAATTATTTAAATGTTAGCCCAATGTGTTAATTAAATTGAGCCCAAACCAATTCAATGGATAAGCCCAATATATTTAATTCCTAAGTCCAACATGGAGCCCAATAGGAAGTCAAAATTGGTTAACAATTAAACACATGTATATATATAGATATATATGTATAAATGCACATTAAAAGCTAGAAAAAATAAAGGAAAAGCAAAGCCAAAAAGGCCATAATGGCCGGCCAAAAGGGGGCCCCACATGGGGGGTTGCTTGATTTCTTGTTGCTTCAAAGTTACTCCAAATCAAAGTTGGCCAACAACTCTAGTCAATCACCATGTCAATCCATCAAATAGTAATGTTAATTAGCACTTAATTTGACCAACATTGGTGAATTAGGAAGCCTAATGGTGTGTTAGTAGATGGCTATAAAAGAAACACTCCAGACTTGTTTTATGTTTGTTAGTTCATTTGAAGTTTGCTAGAAAGAAAAATAGAGAGCATTTGAGAGTATTTGAGAGAAAACACCTAAGTGTTGAGAGAAAGAGCTAGAGCTAGTGCTTGGTGGATGTCCAACAACCTCATCACATACTTTGGTAGAAAAAGAAGGAGAGCACACAAAACATTAAGGTTTAAAAGTGCTCCAACCATTTATTTCATTTTTATAGCTTATATGTGTTTTAATCGGTTAAAATCTATTTTTAACCGATCAAAACTCGTTTCCATGGTCTAGATGTATTTAACTATGTAATATATGTATATTCATAGCTCTATGTGTTTATAACATGATTTGGTATGTGAAAAATGCATAAAAGATGTAGAAATGTTCATAACAAGTTTTCCGGTAAAACCCTAACACTACATGTTAGGTTTGATGTTGTATTTTGAAATGTACAAATCGAAAGTTTGATTTTTATAGCTAGAAAGTTAGATCTATGAGTTTTAAAGACAAACCCTTTTTGAACCTTTCAAAAATACTGAATAACAAAGACGTTATGGCTATTACCGCAAAGGATGTCGTTTTTAAACCCTAAGTGGTTCGATCCATAATTTTCGTGTAAAACGTTTTCAAAAAGACGATCGAACCATGTAATATTGTAAAACAAGAAGTTAGGAACACATCAACACTGATTTGGTGTTCTTTGGATGTGTAGATTTCATTTTATCAATGTTTGATCAAAAAGTATCAAAACTGTTAAAAAAATTCAAAAATGGCAACATACTGCAGTACAGCCCCGGGGCGCCGTGCTGCAGTATCAATCACTGCGCCGCGGCGCAGTGCGCTGTTTCCAGAAAAAATAAATAATCCGAGCCGGGTCAGCCGGGTTGGGTCTGGTTCGGGTCATAAAATGAAAAATGTTCCAAAAATCATTTTAGTATTTTTGGACTTAATAAATATATTTTTAAAATAAAATATAATTGATTTAATAAGTAAAAAGAGTTAAATATTATTAAATGTGTAATAATATAAATAAGTTAATAAAATATTATTATTAATATAATAATATTAGAAAATTATTAAAATATTATTAAATGTATAATAATATTATGAAGTGAATAAAATATTATTAAAGAGTTAATAATATAAATAAAATATTATTAAGATGATTAATAATATTATTAGTTAATAAAATATTATTAAAATAATTAATAATATTAATAAATAATTAAAATATTATTAAAGGAATAATAATAATATAAAAGGAATAAAATATTATTAAATGATTAATAATATTAGATAATTAATAAAATATTATTACATGGTTAATAATATTAGATAAGGATTTAAATATTATTAAATAGTTAATAATATTAAATTGTAATTAAAATACTATTATATGATTAATAATATTATAAGATGAATATAATATTATTAAAAGGATTAATAATATTATGAAGTTAATAAATATTATTAAATGATTAATAATATTATAAGATGAATAAAATATTATTAAAGGATTAATAATATTATAAGGTTAATAAATATTATTAAATGATTAATAATATTAACCGATTAGTAAAATATTATTTAATGAATAATAATATTACAAGACCAATAAAATATTATTAAATTGTTAATAATATTCGATAAGTGTATGAACTATATTAAATAGTTAATATAAGTTCTTTGTGTGTGAAATATTATCAAGTGGAGATAATATTTCCTAAGTGTGTAAATACCCATAATTATTTATGTGATTCGTAAGAGTTATAAAGGTCATCATACCTACGTGCATATGATACTAATTTAAAGATCAACGTGGTTAAATTGTTAGGTCTCTCCAAAAGGAATTAATTGAATTTGTTAGTTGTACGTCGCAAACGAGGCAAGTTCTCTAACCCTACTCAATTATTATTGAACAAGTTATATACTTGTATTTATTATCAGAGCTTGAAGTGGTTTAATTATTTAAAATTATTCCACATCCATATTGTTTATAAAATCGCACTTTGTGCATTTGAAGCTTATTAGTTCTTGATTCATGAACTGTATTAAAAATGTCTATAGCTAATAGTTCAGCTAGACATTTTATTTATAAATTCAATAACTTGAATACTTTTAAAAGCTTATCCAAACCATTGTTGGGTGCAAATTTCTTATATTAAGTCTGAGAATTGAACAACCCTAAATTAGGGGATTTTGTGTCGGGAAAACCGACTTTGGCGCCAGTTGACTAAATGTAATGCATATACAGCGGGTTGAATAGGTTGATCCCCTTGAAAACCAAAACTACTAAAAGGGTCGGAGGAAACTCTATTATACCCTCGTTAGTTCAGGGTCCTTGGTGACCACTCAGCATTTAAGATTCGAATATTCTTGTTCAATGAAATTTGAGTCTTGTTCATTTTCACAATTGTTTTATCTATTATTGAAACCATTGACATCATTTCTCATTCATTCATGATGTATTAAATCTTTATGATTGATCTTAACTTGCTAAGCAAACTAGTTGCTCATTCTTACTATATCATGAACCATTTTTCAGATAGACCTGACTGCTCAAAGAAGGATAAGGGAAAAGGAAAGGTCAAAGCTTAAGTTAGCTTATGCATGCTATTTAGATGCTTAAATATGTATTTACTGTTGATAAATCTTTTGTAATTCCTTATAATAGGAACTGTTTATGTTAAGGTTAATAGACCCTGGTATTGTAACCTTTTTGTAAGGAACTGTTTAATTACGTATTTAATTACTAGTAATGTATTGATCAGTGAGAACCAAACCCGAGGTTATGGAACCCGGATTTGGGGTCGTCACAGTTACACTTAGCACGTGCAACAAGCCTTTAAACCCCAAGGTTACCCCAAATGGACGAGTTTTGTCACATGAGAGTTTGCAGTGAATTTACCCACAAAATTCAAAACATAAAATTTTTTTAAAAAAAATTCCCTAAAAATAAAACAAATTTTTAAAAATAAAATAAAAATTTTCAAATTTCCTAAAAAGAAAACAAATATCCTAAATCTCTTCTCCCACACTTAAAATTTACATTGTCCCCAATGTAAACTATAATGCAAAGAAACAGGCACAAATAACTATAAAAAAGAAAAATAAAAAGAAATGCAAATCTGATTTCTTGTGTTGCCTCCCAAGCAGAGCCTTTATTTATTGTCATTGGCTCGACAACTTTTTGCTCTACGTTACTCCTTCCTCTTGAATTTCCTCCAAACTTTTTGTGATGGCAACCTCCAAGCTATCCTTATGCACTTAATCGAATGAATTTTGCACTAATGAATCAATGACGTTAATAGCAAAAATAGGATTGACATCACTAGTATACCTCATGGCTTCATATATATTGAATTGAATTTTCTCGCCACCGAACTCCATGGTCAAGGTTCCATTGTTCACATCAATCATGGTTCTTGCTATCTTCAAAAATGGCCTCCCTAACAGTATATGAGCGGGATTTGGAGATATATCATCCTTCATATCTACGATGTAAAAATCTGCAGGAAATATAAGCTCATTGACCTGCACCAACATATCCTCAATTGCCCCTTCAGGGTAAGTGTTAGTATGGTCAGCCAATTGAATAATAACACCAGTATTTTCCAAAGGTCCTAGATTTAAAGAAGTATAAATAGATAATGGCATGACATTGATTGAAGCTCCTAAATCTAGCATGGCTTTCTCAAATCTGGTAGTACCTATTTTGCATGGGATAGTGAACATACCTGGATCCTTGCATTTAGGGGATATCTTTCTTTGGAGGACCGCCGACACGTTCTCTCTGACCGTCACTTTTTCATCGTCTTTTAATTTCCTCTTATTAGTGCATAATTCTTTCAAAAATTTGGCATACATTGGAACTTGCTTAATTGCGTTTAATAGAGGAATATTCACTTGTAACTTCCTGAAGGTCTCTAAAATCTCTTTCTCTTGCTCATCTTTCTCTGAAGTTTTGTGATTCCTGAGAGGGAAGGATAAAGGATTAGTCTTAAGCTGAACAGGAGGTTTAGGAATTACCTGTGATGTCTCTGCCTCCTCCTTAGCTTTGTCCTCATCGAGCTCAATAATAGCTTTTGTTATAGCCAGTTGTTTGCCACTCCTCAACGTGATAGCACTTGCATTCTCTTTAGGGTTGACAATAGTTTGAGATGGTAACTTCCCTGAACCTTGAGCTTGCATTTGGCCAACAGTTATAGCCAACTAACTAATCTGATTTTCTAGATTATGGATGGAAGTTTGTGTTTGGCTCATGAAAGTTGTAAACATGTCTTCTAAAGATGGCCCAGAATTTACAGGTGTTTCTTGACGAGCTGGATACTGCTGTTGAAGTTGTTGGAATCCTTGTTGTCTATTTGGAAAAGCATTCGGTGGCGGTGGTGGTGGCCTATTTCCTCCATAGCTCAGATTGGGATGATCCCTCCATCCTGGATTGTATGTGTTAGAATAGGGATCATATCTGTGTTGAGGTTGTCCTTGAAAGTTCCCCACTGCGTTGGCTTGTTGTGTGGTGTCATCCTCTTGTAATGTGGGGCAAGCATCTGTAGCATGATTCAATGACAAACAAATCCCACAACTCTTTGCAACAGGTGTATTTCCCGCGGACATCTTTAAATCTAAAATAGTTAAATCCAACAATTGTTGCTCAATATTGCCTGTGTTCACCTCATTGACCCCCTTCGGTGAGTGATCCACCCTAGTTCCATACTGCTGTGAGTTAGCTGCCATATTTGCAATCAAGTTCTTTGTAGCGTCGGGAGTCTTGTTAACTAGTGCTCCACCACTTGCAGCATCGATCATACATCTATCCATTGGCAATAATTCCTCATAAAAATATTGGATAAGATGTTGTTCATCGTTTTGGTGTAGTGGACAGCTTGAGCACAGCTTCTTAAACCTTTCCCAATACTCGTACAGAGTCTCTCCATTGTACTGTCGGATGGCGCATATCTCCTTCCTTATGTTGGCAACTCTTGAAGCAGGAAAGTATTTCTCCAAGAATAGTCTTTACATGTCACTCCATGATTGTATTGAACCTGAAGGGAGAAAGTACAACCAATCATTTGCTAGGTCTGCCAAGGAGAAAGGGAATGCTCTCAGCTTGATGTGCTCCTCATTGACTCCTTATGGTTTCATGGTTGAACATACCACATGGAACTCCTTTAGATGCTTGTATGGATCTTCACCTGTAAGACCACGAAAAGTAGGCAAAAGATGAATTAGTCCAGATTTAAGTTCAAAAGAAACATCTAAAGTAGGATACTCAATACACAATGGTTGTTGATTTAAATTAGGAGTAACCAACTCCTTTAAAGTCCTGTTGTTGTTATGATTGATAGCCATATTCTCCACTTCAGAATTGCTAGGTGAACTATTGGAGTAGAATTCAAATGCAACGTTGAAGCCTGATGAGGATATAAAAGCTTCTTCCTCAACTGCTCTCTTAGCTTGACGAGTCTCTCTTCTTAACCTTCTTGCAGTTCTCTCGATTTCTGGATCAAAATTCAATTCTCCAATTTTAGAGGAGTGGGTCATACACTACAAAACAAAGAAAACAAATTAAATAGTTAACTAAAGAAAAAAAATATAAATAAAACAAATAACACTCCCCGACAACAGCGCCAAAAATTGGGATGTTGTCGCAAGCAACCAAAAATAAAATCTTACTTTGAAAAATATTAATGTAGTAGTGAAAGTAAGAGTAGAACCCATAGAGAGTGAATTATTTTAATAAATCTAATGTTTTCAAAAATATCTAATTAAATGGGGGGTTTATAATTATTAATTAACTAATTAAAATTCAAACAAATAAAAATGAATAATAAAGAAAGATGAGAAAAATCAATTAAAACAAACTTTAGTTCCTTAGTTCAGTATCCCCTTCTTTTAATCAACAAATTAATCAAGTTATTATTATTTTTTCCTTCAATTGAGATTAATAATTCTAGATAGTGTGATATTGCACGCACCCAAAAATAAAATCTTACTTTGGAAAATAAATATGTAGTAGTGCAAGTAAGAGTCGATCCCACAGAGAATGATTATTTAATTTTATGTTTTTGTAAATAAAAATTGGGGAATTTTTAAAGAAATAATTTAAATAAAATTAACTAAAATAATTATATGAAAGAAATAAATAAGAAGAAAAAGCCTTGGTTTAAGTTAATATCCACCATCAAGAATTTACAACTGATCACTGATGCAAAAATAAATCAATTAATATTTTGAAGATTCACCGGAGAAAGAACTACTCGCAGTTGGAATAATTTTTCTCCTCTCTCCTTAATTTTAGATAAGTAGAGTCACTTGGTCTAAATACCCTTACTAATAAACAACCTCCGGCACTTTCTAAAGATTTAATTTAATAGCAGCATAAAGAATTAGAGATATCGTTGAACTAAACAACACAAGCCACTTGTTTGCATTTAATTTAGATGAATATTCTTCCTAAGATAAAATAATCTTTTGATCTGCAAAACAATTATTAAACTTAGTTGCTTCACAAATAGCAGTAGATTAATATGAATAATAAACTAGTAGCACTTCTAGCAAATAAACAAATCAATCATAAAATTAAGCACAGAAAAATATTCAATAATCAAAATATAAATTGAACAATTAAAATAAATTAGATCTCACAGTGTATAAATCTTGATGGCTCCAATCACTTAAACCAAGAAAAAGAATTTAGCAACTCATAATAATAGAGAACACTAAAGAATAGAAGAGAGAATTTTTATTCTAATGAGAGTTATTTCTTACAATGTGTATTAAGCCCTCTATTTATAGGCTCCATAAACCTCCTAACTTATCCAAACCCTAATAGGATTTACAATTAAAAATAAAAGAAAAATAAAATAATTATTATCCTAACCCTAAATGGAAGTCTAGATAAAATACTAAAAATAAAATAAAGAATTATTGCTTCCTTTTCCAAATTAAAATCGAATTTTTATTCTACAGATTTGTTGCATTGCAGTGTAGGAAATCCAAAATAAGGAAGGAAAAAGAAGAGAACTACTGCTCTGCGCGCTGCCACGTGCCAAGGAGAGAGAAAACTGCAGCCCAGTCGTCAGCCGCCACGCGCTTCCTGACGTCAGCGTCCTTCAACAACACCCGCGCATTGCGCGACCGTTTGTTTCTTCAGCCCAAAACGGCGTCGTCCCACCTGCTATGTTGCTTATCCTTTTCCGCGCAATGCGCGGACAGCCAAACTCCGGAAATTACAGTTTTGCCATCAAGCTTCATTTTTCCTAAAAAATAAAATATAAATTAATTAAAAATAAATAAAAATAATATAAAAATAATAAAAATAATAAAAATACATAATGAATAATAAAACACCTAAAATACTAAAAATAAATAAAAACACATAAATAAAAAGAAATATAAAATTACTATAAAATTACCTAAATTAACATAAATTAACGAAAATCCTATAAAACATATTAAAATCAAAATGAGCTAAATAATTAAACATTTAAACACACAATAAATATAAAAACTAAGTATTAGGAAATAAAAATATCGTATAAATTAACCCTATCAAATACCCCCACACTTAACTTTTTGCTCGTCCTCGGGCAAAACAAAAACAAAAACTATAAAATTAAAACTAATAACCAAACAACTACTTAAGCAACAGATCAATATAAATTTCAATACCAGCCTCAAAGATTTTTTAAATGATAACTCAAAGAAAATTTCAAAATATGCAAAATCTAGAACTTCAACATATTTATCAATTTTACTTTACTCAAGACCTTTTGTGTGTGTGAATCCAAATGTATCAAATTAATAAAAATTCAGACAAGTTTCGATCATTAATTACCTTATAAAAGATATATAATAAAACTCAATATACTTATTTTTCACATCACTTTCAGTTAATACAAACAAATATAAATCAGAAGATCAAAAGGTTTCAAACAATTATATACATTAGGATTATTAATATGCATTTTTTTCAAATATTTTTTTTATTTTTTTTGTTTCTTTTAATGGGTGCATTTTATGCTCCATCCTATTTTTTTCTTTCTTCATTTTTTTTTTCACGGTGAGTGCATTTTATGCTCCATCTCACCAGCGAGTGCGTTTTATGCTCCATCTCGCTTTTTCATGTGTTTATGAGTGAGTGCATTTTACGCTCCATCTCAACCCACCAAAAGATTTTTTTCCTTCAATAATAATCCTAGAAAAATTACCTAAATCATCTCCTCCAAATTATATTTTACCTTATATTTCACTTCAAATAATGATCAAATAAGATATAGAGTTCAAAAATATCTTTCATAAGCATTTAACCCTATAAACTTTCTCTAAATTAAAACTAGCTCAAACAAATGGATATAAGTGCATAAAAAATTTAAAGGATCTTAAACAAAGTAATTATCAATAAAAAATCAAAATTCAGACTAAGCAAAAATTTATCATTTTTCCAAGAATTATTAAATAAAAATCAAAATTATATCATTGGCTAAAAATTTAAAATTCAATTAACTTATTGCTCAAGTGACACATCCTAAAAATAAAAATAAAAAATAAAAAAGTACCCCATTTTCGTAGGAAACACGGTTACACTTAGCATGTGCAACAAGCCTTTAAACCCCAAGATTACCCCCAAGTGGACGAGTTTTGTCTTGTGAGGGTTTGCAATGAATATACCCACAAAATTCAAAATGTCAAAATTTTTAAAATTTCCTAAAATAAATTTTTTTTTTTCTAAAAAAAATAAAACAAAATTTTAAAATTCCCTAAAAATAAAATATCCTAAATCCCTTCCCCCACACTTAAAATTTACATTGTCCCCAATGTAAAATAAAATGCAAAGAAAAAGACACAAATAAATATAAAAAGAAAAAGAAAAAGAAATGCAAATCTGATTTCTTGGGTTGCCTCCCAAGCAACGACTTTATTTATTGTCATTGACTTGACTTCATGCTCAAACACTACGTCACTCCAATTGCATGAATTTTCAGTACCCCATCCATCACATTATTCTTCATCGGTAGATTCAATCTCCCTTGTATTTGACATAAATGTTCAACTCCATTTTTCACAAACAAATATTGGAGATAATTATGAAGATTCTTTAAATTTAGAATGGGATCCTGCAAAACAAAATATGAAAATTTGTCATGAGTAACAGACAATGGAATGAAAATAATTGCATTATTATCAAAAATCATTGGCAACGAATTTAATGGAGCTTCATCCTCCTTCAAATCTTGTTTCAGCTCAATCGTTTCTTCTTCATTTAACTCCAAATTGTTGGTAATTGTCATCTCTAACTTTTTCTTGTTTATTTCCTCAACAACTTCCTCCACCGTAGGCATGTCATCTTCAAACATAACATCATTGTCGATATGAACACTGTCCGCTTCATTGATGTTGTTTGCTTCTTCTTGCTTCGGTGATGGAGGGACTTTCTTTTCTGGATCTTCTATATCGTTACAACTTCTTAACACGTGTGCACTTGTATTTTATGTTGGATTATTCACTGTTTGAGAAGGTACTTGCACAAAACTTTGCTCCTCCAATTGATCGATTGTGATTTGTCCCATTGGAGTACTCAAACGCTGAATAATTGCATTATTTTTCTGAATACTTGCATGCATGTCTTGTTGAAATTGCAAATTATCCTGTTGAAATTGTAAAGTGTTAGCTTCAATTAATTTAAGCATATCTTCTAAAGACATATCAGAATAAAATGATTGGTCCTGTTGCTGTTGGGGGTATGAATGCAGGTATTGTTGAGAACTTGGAAAATTTTTATTTGTAGGCGAATTCATTTGTGGATTCTCATAGCCAAAATTAGAATGATCCCTCCATCCTGAATTATATGCGTTTGAATATGGATCATATCTCCATTGGGGTTGACCAGGGAAACCACTTGCTATATTGAATTGCTCATAGGACTCCTCTTGAAGAATGGGGCACATATTAGTCGGATGTCCTACCACCGCACAAATCCTACAAGCTTCCATTGGTTGTGCATTACCTGCAACCATTTGATAAACAAGAGAAGTTAAATCATTAACTTGTTGTTTAAGAGAAGAAATAGTTACCTCATTGACATAATTATCCATGGCTTCCATTCTTACCTGCACAACTCAGTTAAACTATGAAAAACTAAAATAATAAAATCTAAGAAAAATTATTAAATTAAATAAATATTTACAAAAGCACAAAATTAAATTAAAATCAGTCCCCGGCAACGGCGCCAAAAATTGGTGTGATATCGCAAGCACCCAAAAATAAAATCTTACTTTGAAAAATAAATATCTAGTAGTGCAAGTAAGAGTCGATCCCACAAAGAATGATTATTTAATTTTATATTTTTGTAAATAAAAATTGGGGGGTTTTTAAAGAAATAATTTAAATAAAATTAACTAAAATAAATATGAAAGAAATAAATAAGAAGAAAAAGCATTGGTTTAAGTTAATATCCACCATCAAGAATTTACAACTGATCACTGATGCAAAAATAAATCAATTAATATTTTGAAGATTCACCGTAGAAAGAACTACTCGCAGGTGGAATAATTTTTCTCATCTCTCCTTAATTTTAGATAAGTTGTAACGACCCCAAAATTCGACCCATTTTATTACCTTAATTTTTGTATTTATCATACATTATTTACCTTACGTCCGAATTTCGGTTCGTTAATAAATCTTTAATCTCCTTAATTGATCCATTAGCTGATTTCAAAATCATCAAGTACAAATTTTCGGTATAAATTTTTTTTTCTTTTTCTCAATTCAATCATTGTATTAAAATATTTGGATATTTAAAATCTTTATAACTGGATCATAGTCCCTGGATCGCAACCTTAACTTTTTCTTTCTTTTACACGTATCATAAAACTCATCATTTAAAATTTACTGTTATTTATTTTCATACAAATATTCCGTGTTGCATCGCTCATAATCAAACGTATAATAATTTCTATCGTAACAATTAATTTAAACATTCACGGTTCACAATTTAACTCTATTCATCCTATACAGATCCAACGTATATGAATATACAAAATGTCCAAATAAACTTGGCAATTTACCATATTGAATATAACTATTTTATTTACAACCTTCTTGGTTGATCCATCTCTAATAAAATCCGATATTTCTGAAATTCATTTATTAACCTGCAAAAGTTTAATTTAAGCAAGTAATGAGCACAACGGCTCAGCAAGTTCAACAGTTATACTTCACGTAGCACATACCTTATCATGCTTGGTGTGTGGCATATATCATGTGCTTGTGCTTCAACTATAGCAATATATCTCATATCATTGCACAAAGAACACATTGTGGTCATATTAAACACGTATCACATAGCACATAATTTGTATGCATTTAAAACAAGAGTTGCATATCATAATAGTTCAACATTTGACATAAAAGGGACTGAAGAACTTGCCTGGCGTCCAGTTATTTAAATTGTTAACTCAAACCCTTAACTCGATCAACCTATGATCATAAAATAATCAAATACTAATTATGCATCTCTTTATGATATTAATTTATTTAATTAATATCATTTCCGGACTAATTTTCAACTTATACGGTTAACTATATTAACCTCTTCCCTTAATATATTCGTTTAACTTAATATCAAATACCTTTGTTACGGACAACCCGACTCATTGGATAAATTTTAACATAATCAGTTGTCCGAATTTTCATTTATTCCTTTTCTACCCTTTAAACTCATTAGATTAATATTAATCCCCAATATTTAATATTTTTATAAAAATATTAAATTTAATGCCCAAACATCATTTCTATATTTTTAGTATTTTTCTATAATTTTTAAACAATTTAAAAACATTTATTTCATTAAAAATCACTTCTGAAGGCATTTATGTAATTTTCGCGGTCAAAGGGACAAAATTGGCATTTTACGGAAAGCTCAAGGGCATTTCCGTAAATTTCGCAATGTTAGGGACATAACTGGAATTAACCGAAAAGTCCAGGGGAATTTTCGTACTTTCCGCGCTCCTAGGGACACGCTGGGTATTCACCGGAAAGGCCAGGGGCATTTTAGTCATTTTGCCCAAAAACACAGCCGCGCAAGGCGCATCCGTTCCTTCTCCGGCTTCTTCCAATACGACGTCGTTTGGAGCCACAGCCGCGCATTGCGTGGACGACCGATATCGCGCCCCAAAACGACGTCGTTTCGAGCCTGCCTTCGGTAAAAATTGGTCGCGCGCAATGCGCGGCCCTCCCTTCTTTCTTCTTCCAGTTTTCGCGCAAACAGTAACCAGCCATGCAATAATTTAAACCAAAAATACTAAAAACTTTTTCATAATTTCCACAACATAATCACTCCAAAAATTATCTAATTAACATGTCTTCACCCAAAAATTATTTAGAATAATAATTCTAAATATTTTCTAATTTTTCATAAAATTTATTTATTACCATAATATCAAAATAAATCAAAGTAAATTAATTTATAGCTTCCTTTAATCTTGTAGTTTCTCCTCATGATGGCTCCAATATTTTTCTCTCTCTTGTGGTGGCCATATTTTCCGGTGGCGGCATAGTGAGTAGCTTCGGTGGTGCAAAGAGAAAGAGGAAAAAAAAGTTTTTGTGTTTGTTGCTTCTTCCTTTCCTTTATTTTCTTTGTGTTTGCTTTTTATACAACTTGCAACTTAACCAAACTCTAAACAAAAAACCATTCCGTCGACTTTGAAGCTTCTAGATTTTTCAAATTGCGTATAGTTTGCATAAATGAGGTATTTTTATACATTACGTAATTATATCGTGTAATAAATATTTTATATAATAAGTATAAAATGTTTATTTTAATTCACTAAAAATCATAATATGATTTATCAATAATATTAATACCTCTTTTGGGTACTTTTCTTGACAAATTTTGTACACGCATAACCACATGCATGTAATTATATGAGGTAATTGATACCTCCAAAAATTATAAAATAATTCATATAACATAAAAAAATTATTTTTCATAATTTTTCACTTCGTTACTTGGACAACATGTTACATTAACATGTTCGCTTTTCATTTAAAATTAGATTAATTTAATTATTAATCCCTTAATTTCCATAATTAGTGAAATTTATAATTACAACAATTAAACATTCACATATATAAATATACATATTTAAATCTTACTTCTCACATTACCATATAATTTCCTTTAAATCTAAATTTCCACATTTTCATAACAATTTAATTATACAAATTAATGTACATTTATCTAAAATTTCTCTTATTGTTAATAAATTATTTTTAAACAATTTACTTACTTTTCAATTACTTAATTTAAATACCATTTATCATAATTTTGGCACAGATTTAATTTACTAATTAAATCTCATCTCATACCTTAAACTACATAAAATAATAATTAATTTAACAACTTTGATAATTTTTATCAATTAAATTCTCATTTAATATTATTAAATAATTCCGAAATTTCGGATCCTCAAATAAGTAGAGTCACTTGGTCTAAATACCCTTACTAATAAATAACCTCCGGCACTTGCTAAAGATTTAATTTAATAGCAGCATAAAGAATTAGAGAGATCGTTGAACTAAACAACACAAGCCGCCACGTGGCAAGGAGAGAGAAAATTGTAGCCCAGTCGCCAGCCGTCACGCGCTTCCTGACGTCAGCGCCCTTCAGCAACACCCACACATTGCGCGGCCGTTTGTTTCTTCAGCCCAAAACGGCGTCGTTCCACCTGCTATGTTGCTTATCCTTTTCCGCGCAATGCGCGGACAGCCAAACTCCGAAAATTACAATTTTGCCATCAAGCTTTATTTTTCCTAAAAAATAAAATATAAATTAATTAAAAATAAATAAAAATAATATAAAAATAATAAAAACACATAATGAATAATAAAACACCTAAAATACTAAAAATAAATAAAAATACATAAATAAAAAGAAATATAAAATTATTATAAAATTACCTAAATTAACATAAATTAACTAAAATCCTATAAAACCTATTAAAATCAAAATGAGCTAAATAATTAAACATTTAAACACACAATAAATATAAAAACTAAGTATTAGAGAATAAAAATATCGTATAAATTAACCCTATCACTAGATAACCGACAATCGCCAAGCTACCCGAAATCCTCCTTAAATTATAAACCTAATGCAGCAATCGCTCACAAAAGACCCTAACTATCATACAACTTAGAACTATCAGTCTAGATTTAATATAACAGTTGCATTAAAAATTAGAGAATTAGATTATTCCAAGCAACAATCATAACATCGCATATTATTTAACTTGCTATCTTTATAATCATAACAATATTTAAAAGTTTATCCACAATCAAATATTATTAATTGCTACTTATGATCAGATAAAATATCGTTTGCTTAATATTAAATCTTAATCTAGCATATGATAAATTATTGATTAACTTAACAGGTCCTTATCAAATTAATCAAGCAAATATCATAAAACAGATTATCAAGAATAAATCTCATGCATGAAGGAATAGATTATAAAATTCAATTAAAATATCAATTAAAAATAAGGTTTGACATCCCTTTAGAATTAAAAATAAAAACTTAGCCTGACATGCTACAAAATAATCTCCACTAGTTGAAAAGCTATCTCCAAGAAACTAGAAGAAAGATCTTCCAAAAACTTACAATGCATAATGAGAGAGTGGCCCTCTATTTATAGGCCTCTAACTTGTCCAAACCCTTATAGGATTTACAATTAAAACTAAAAGAAAAATAAAATAATTATTATCCTAACCCTAATTGGAATTAAAATCCAACTTGGAATCAAAAACAAGCAAAATTCACGAATAATCCCGTTTCCCAGCATTAACGCGCTTGCCAAACATGCCAAAGTTGACCTGGTCAACGCTCTCCCGCGTTTGGTGATGTCAGCGTTCCTCCGCGCATTGCGCGGAAGTTTAGCCAAACAACGTCGTTTCAATTCCGGTGCTGATTCGAATTTCTTACACGCATTGCGCGGAGATCAGTTTTTCTTTTATTACGATTCTACCACCGAAGTTGATTAATTACGAAATTGCCATTTAACTTTTACAGAATTTACAGATTTGCCCCCAAGCTTATTTTTCCTACAAAATAAAATATAAAAATAAATAAAAATAATATAAAAATACTAGAGATCCTAAAAACACATCATAATAAATAAAACACCTAAAATAAATAAAAACACATAAAAAGAAATATAAAATTACTATAAAATTATTTAAATTAACATAAATTAACTAAAATCTTATAAAACCTATTAAAACCAAAATAAGCTAAATAATTAAACATTTAAGCACACAATAAATATAAAAACTAAGTATTAGGGAATAAAAATATCGTATAATTTAACCCTATCACACCGGAAGGCCCGGGCTGTCCAACAGCAAGGACTTTCAACATATAAGTGAGAGATGCGGTGGCATCTCAAGATGTAGTATCAAGTATCATTCCAATCAACTCCATAAATGCCTAGTGAGAATTTAGACTTCCTTTGAACATAAAAATTGTTAATAGGGGGATAATACATGTTAATCACATATTTAAAAAATGTTCCATTGCGATTATGGGTCATAATTTAAAGATGGATCTTATTCCCATTCAATTAGAGGGAATTCGATGTAATTATAGGTATGGATTGGTTAACTAATCATAAAGCAGTGATTGATTGCCAAAAGAAGTGCGTTAACCTTCTGACAACGTCGAAGTCAAAGTTCATTTTCAACGGGAATCAATTGCCAAGAAAATCTCGTTGTTTGTCAGCAATACAAGCAAATGGATTACTTAAGAAGGGGTGTCAAGGCTATTTGGCCTATATCGTAGATACTCAACGGAAAGAGTTAGATATAGATCAACTACCAATCTTAAGGGAATTCACGGACGTATTTTTCAATGACTTACCCGGTCTCCCACTTGATAGAGAGATCGAGTTTGCCATCGACTTAGCACCGGAAACTGCACCAGTTTTGAAGGTTCCAAATAGGATGGCACATGGGGAGATGAAAGAGTTGATTGATGGTTCAACTATAAGAATTATTATAAAAGAAGTACATTCAACCTAGTGTTTCTCCATGGGGAGCACATGTGTTGTTTGTCAAAAAGAAGGATGGAACTTTAATATTATGTATCGACTATCGTGAACTGAATAAGTTGACCATAAAGAATAAGTATCCATTACCTAGGATAGACGACTTGTTTGATCAATTGAAGGGTGCCAAACACTTTCTCAGATTTATCTACGATCGGGTTACCATTAACTAAAAGTTAGAAAGGAAGATGTGCCGAAGATAGCATTTCGAACACGTTATGGACATTACAAGTTTCTAGTGATGTCATTTGGATTAACAAATGCACCGACAGTATTTATGGACTTGATTAATAGGGTTTTTAGGTCTTTCTTAGACAAGTATGTTTTAGTGTTCATCAATGATATTATCATATACTCAAAAACACTGGAAGAACATGTTGTACATTTAAAAAGTGTACTAGAAACCTTACGGAGGGAACAACTCTATGCCACATTTTCAAAATGTGAGTTCTGGCTAGAAAATATTTAGTTTTTGGGGCATGTAATTAACATGAACGGAATAGCGGTGGTGAATTGGGATCAACCAAATACACCCACTGAAGTGAGAAGTTTCTTAGGTTTGGCAGGATATTATAAGAGATTTATCAAAGACTTTTCAAAAATAGTAACCCCATTAATCAACTTAACAAGGAAGATGCTGAAGTATGTATGGACGGATAAATATGAAGAAAGCTTTCAAGAGCTAAAGAAAAGACTAAGCGAGGCGCCGATATTATCATTACCTGATAATAGTGGATGTCTTGTAGTCTATAGTGATACCTCACATAAAGGATTAGGTTGTGTGTTGATGCAACATGGGAAGGTCATTGCTTATGTTTCGCGACAATTGAAGGATTATGAGATAAGATATCCTACTCATGATCTAGAATTAGCAGCAGTAGTATTCACTTTAAAAATATGGAGGCATTACTTAGATAGAGAGAATATGAAATTTATACCGATCATAAAAGCTTGAAGTATATTTTCACATAACGAGAGTTGAATATGAGACAGAGAAGGTGGCTGAAATTGATAAAGGATTATGACTACGAAATCTTATATCATCCAGGAAAAGCCAACATAGTTGTAGATGCACTAAGTAGGAAGAATCAATAGAAACTAAATGTATTAACAACTCAAGATGAGTTGCTTAAGGAATTTGTTAGACTTAACATTGAAGTGAGGGCTCCTTCCATCTCAACGAGAAAATTATTTGTAATGGAGGATCACTCAACTTTGTTGAAAAAAAATCAAGGAGATATAAGAAAAGAATGGAAAATATGAGAAAAATGAAAAATAAGATAACAAAGAATATGAACAATATGTTCAAATTAGACAATTATACAATCATAAGATTTGAATCGAGGACATGGGTACCTTTGGTACAAGAGTTGAAGGAAGAAATTATGTCAGAAGCACATAGTACTAAGTTTTCAGTCTATCCAGGTAGCACCAAAATGTACGAAGACATGAGTCAACATTTCTGTTAGCCAAACATGAAGAGGGAGGTGGTTGAATTCGTTAGTAAGTGTTTGACATACCAACAAGTTAAAGTAGAGCATCAAAGACCAAGCAGGTTGTTACAACCATTGGAAATTTTTAAGTGGAAATGAAAGCATATTATAATGAATTTTGTAGTAGGACTTCCCACCACACAAAAGGGTCATGATGCAATTTGAGTGATAGTGGATCGACTAACCAAGTCTACTCACTTTCTACCAATTAAAATTAAGTTTACCCTAGATAGATTAGCCAAATTATATATTAAGAAGGTTATATCTAGGCATGGGGTTCCAATTTTAATCGTGTCTGATCGAGATCCAAGATTCACATTGAACTTTTGGAAAAGTCTTTAAGAACATTTCAGGATACTGTTGAGATTAAGTACGGCTTACCATCCACAAACTGATGGCCAAAGCGAAAGGATAATCCAAACGTTGAATTATATGTTGAGGGCATGCATAATGGACTTCAAAGGAAGTTAAGAAGATCACTTACCTCTGGTGGAATTCGCATACAACAATAGTTACCACGCTAGTATAGGAATGCCACCATATGAAGTTTTATATGGGAGGAAGTGTAGAACACCGATGTGTTGGGATGAAGTTGGGAAACGACAAATGTTTGGGCCAGAGTTGGTTTAACAAACTATAGAAGTAGTTTGGGTCATCCAAGGAAGATTACGAGCTGTTCAAGAGCAACAAAAGAGATATGTGGACCAACCTAGACAACAACGAGACTTTGAAGTCGAAAGTTATTCCTTCCTAAAAGTGTCTCCCTCGAAAGGGAAGATTCGTTTTTAGAAAAAGGGAAAATTAAGTCCAAGGTTTATAGGGTCATTCGAGATTTTAAAGAGAATAGGTGAGGTAGCTTATGAAGTAGCCTTGCCTCAAGAACTAGAACATATAGATAATGTATTTCATGTTTTAGTATTGCGTCCCTATAAACTCGACTGCAAACACGTTATTGATTATGAACCAATCCAAATCGAGAATAATCTCAGCTATGAAGAGATTCATATTCAAATCATTGATAGGAAAGAACAAGTGTTAAGGAATAAAGTAATATCTTCAGTAAAGGTAATATAAAAAAATCAGTATGTGGAAGAAGCAACGTGGGAATTAGAAGATAAAATAAAGATAAAATATCCAAATTTATTTTCTTAATTGTATAAGTTAATTTAGGAGACGAAATTCTTTTAAGGAGGGGTGAATGTAATATTCTGAACTTCCGAGATAGTTGTAGTTCGAATTTATATGCAAAAATAAATATTAAATTATATATTATATATTATATGTGTTATGGAATCTTCATATGTGTTTATTTTTATGTTTCGTTTCAAGAATCTAACTTAAACAATTATTAGAAAAATAAAAATAAAACTTTTTAAAACCTAAAACTAGGGTTTAGAGAAAACCTAAATCCTAATTTTAGAAACCCTAAGGTTTAAACTCTAAGGTTCAAACCCTAAACCTTAGAAATATATTATTCACAAATACGCATATAAATACGAGAATCATATGGATAGAATACAAAAATAATACGATAATAATATAAAAATTATACGGTATAAATACGAAAAAAGTCAACTATAAATAGTAATAATCAATTATGGCAACTAATATGCTTAATCTAAATTAAGACTAAACTAATACATTTAATTAAAATTAAGTTCAATCTAAAAATTAATTGGTGAATTAAGAAACTAATTTACCAAACAAGTTGCTAGTTTATTTAATAACCAAACTAACCTTGAACCAAGCTTGATAAAAGACCATCAATGCCCTTCAAATAATTGGTTAATTAACCAACCAAACAATGCCTAGTACTATTTCTTTGGTAGGCTTGATCTTGGCCATTGATTTAGGAGATGATGGTGTCAATAAACATAATTATATTTAGGGCTATAAATGGTAACCGAAAAATTCATATTCGTCTGCATCTGTATTTGAAAAAAAAATGGATATTATTCGCATTCGAAAAAAAACGGATATATCCGTATTCGGTTTAAAAGTATCAGCAAATAAACGGATACGAATACGGATATAGGCGTATTCGTATTCATTTAACATCCATCCATAAATATATCCGACGAATAGCAGATATCCATAATTTGATATCCGAATTCGAATCATTATCCGAAATTTGTATTCGAATAACTTATATATATATATATATATATATATATATATATATATATATATATATATATATAAGCAAAATAATTTTTTTTAAATGGTCTTCCTTATATAATAATTAGTTTTCACTATTATACGAAAATTATTTTTAAAATATGTCACTTCTAAAAAGTAGGAAATAACACTTTTATTATAATATTAATAAATTGATTTAAGTATAGTTAATGAATATTTACTATTATAAAGTTAAAATATCTAAAATGTATCATGTAACAAGTGTTATAAATATCATTTAACAAGTGTTATAAATGTTATAAATATAATTTAAATGTTATAATTATAGATTATCAATATTCATACACATTATAGTATTACTCCAAACATAAAAAATGGACATCAACTTATTAATGGACATCAAACTTTAATAAGTAGAGCATTTATTTTGAAATTTGGGATTTCAAAAATAATAAAAATTTATTTGAATTGTAATTTAGAGCATTGATTATTGTATTTATTAAAAATAAATAAATTAACTTTCATTCATTAATGAACTACACTTTAAAACTTATTACTTTTTTCCTTTATCCTAGTTATATATAGTGTTACAATATATCTAAAATGCATCATTTAACAAGTGTTATAAATATAATTTAAAATTTATAATTATAGATTATAAATATTCATACATACTACAGTATTACTCCAACTTAGCACATAAAATGAACATCTACTTATTAATGGATATCTAAACATTAATAAGTAGAACATTCATTTTTGAATTTAGGATTTCAAAAATAATGAAAACTTATTTGAATTATAATTTAGAATATTTATTATTGTATTTATTAAAAATAAATAAATTAACATTCATTCACTAATGAACTATACTTTAAAACTTATTATTTTTTTTCTCTTATTCTAGTTATATATAGTGTTACAATATATTTAAAATGTATCATTTAACAAGTGTTATAAATATCATTTAAATATTAACTTATAGAATATAAATATTCATACGCATTACAATATTATTCCAAATTAACATATAAAATGGATTTTTACTTATTAATGGGCATCTAAACATTAATAAGTATAACATTCATTTTGAATTTAGGATTTTAAAAATAATAAAAAATTATTTAAATTGTAATTTAGAGTATTGATTATTGTATTTATTAAAAATAACTAGATTAACATTCATTCATTAATGAACTACACTTTAAAACTTATTGTGTTTTTCCTTTATCCTAATTATATGTAGTATTACAATATATTTAAAATGCATTATTTAACAAGTGTTATACATATTATTTAAATGTTATAATAATAGATTATAAATATTCATACACACTACAGTATTACTCCAAATTAACACATAAAATGAACATCTACTTATTAATGGATATCTAAACATTAATAAGTAGAACATTCATTTTTGAATTTAGGATTTCAAAAATAATGAAAACTTATTTGAATTATAATTTAGAGTATTGATTATTATATTTATTAAAAATAAATAAATTAACATTCATTCATTAATGAACTATACTTTAAAACTCATTATTTTTTTCTCTTATTCTAGTTATATATAGTGTTACAATATATTTAAAATGTATCATTTAACAAGTGTTATAAATATCATTTAAATGTTATACTTATAAATTATAAATATTCATACGCACTACAGTATTATTCCAAATTAACATATAAAATGGATTTTTACTTATTAATGGGCATCTAAACATTAATAAGTATAACATTCATTTTGAATTTAGGATTTTAAAAATAATAAAAAATTATTTAAATTGTAATTTAGAGTATTGATTATTGTATTTATTAAAAATAACTAGATTAACATTCATTCATTAATGAACTACACTTTAAAACTTATTGTGTTTTTCCTTTATCCTAATTATATGTAGTATTACAATATATTTAAAATGCATTATTTAACAAGTGTTATAAATATAATTTAAATGTTATAATTATAGATTATAAATATTCATACACACTACAGTATTACTCCAAATTAGCACATAAAATGAACATCTAATTACTAATGGATATCTAAACATTAATAAGTAGAACATTCATTTTTGAATTTAGGATTTCAAAAATAATGAAAACTTATTTGAATTATAATTTAGAGTATTTATTATTGTGACGACCCCAAATCCGGGTTCCTTTAACCCTAGACTTGGTACGTCACGATACATCATCTTCATACACGTTCTATAACTAATGCGGAATATATAAACATAAATTGTTTATTCAACAACATTTCCCAAGGTTTCTAACCTTAACTTACATATATACCTTTAGATTCATAAAAAGGTTTACAAAAATTACTTACATCATATAACAATTTAGTTATAATGCATAATACTATAATCTTGTCTGTTGCTTCTGTCTCCGTCTCTCCTTGGACATTCGTATTATTCTGAAATTTGTTATCATGATATAGCAAGAGTGAGCAACGACTTTGCTCAGCAAGTTTAAATACGATAACGATATATCATGATTGAAAGAAAGAACAAGCTTTCGGATTTTCAACAATATAATAATTGTGAAAGAGTACGAATCATAATTTCAATAATTGAATGACTGAATCAAGTAATGTTGAGTGTCAATAATGACCATGAACAATTTTAACTGAACCTTATGGTAATGAAGGTGATCAGCCTTTCATACCTGATGAATACATGCAACAAGCACTATGTGCGAATCAACAATTTAAAGATGTGGAATAATTATACAGAATTAAACCATAGCATGCTTGAAACGTAATAAATTGAATTTGAGTTAGGGACTTTGAACAATAAAATAATATATCCTGCTCGAATATAAATTGAGTAGGGTTTAGGAAACTTGCCTGTCTGCTCAGCTACAATAAATGTCTAGCTTTAACTAACTGGCTCTGAAAGACCTAACATTAATAAAGTTGGTCTAATAATTAGTACGGCGTATTTGTACAACTATACGCTCACTAAGGAACTTATCTACCACACATAAGTATTAACACATAATTTACATCTGTCAAAACGATATTATTAACCTTATAAACCCTCAATCAAATTAGGTTAATAATTTAATAATTTAGAAAATAATTTTCTCAAGTGTTAAACACTTATTAAACTATTAAACAATTTATTATAATTGTTTAAACAAAAGAGTTAAAAGACATTTCCTTTATTCCATTAAATCTAATTTCATTTAATTACTATTTATCATTAATTAAATAGTAAGTAATTAACTACCTTTAGTTATTATTTAATAATAAATAATAACTTACTAGATTTATTTATTATTTAAAATTAATCAAATAATAAATAATTATATTATATTAAAAATAATCAAATATCTTTAGTTATTATTTAATAATAAATAATAACTAATTAACTAGATCCATTTATTATTTAAAGTTAATTAAATAATAAATAATAAAATTATATAGTAAATACTCAAATATCATTAGTTATTATTTAATAATAAATAATAACTAACTGAATTTATTTATTATTTAAAGTTAATCAAATAATAAATAATTAAATAATCAATCTTAGTTGTCTTTAATTATTTTTTTTTAGTAATTAAATAATAATTAATTAATTTATCATCCTTGTTTATTATTTAATATTAATTAAATAATAATCAATTAAATCATAAATTCAGAAGATATAATATTAACTAGATTAATATTTACAACATTTAAATATTAATCCTAAATACTTATTATATTAAAAAAAAAATATAATATTAAACTAACTAGATTAATATTTACAACATTTAAATATTAATCCTAAATACTTATTATATTTGAAATAAATATAATATTAAACTAACTAGATTAATATTTACAATATTTAAATATTAATCCTAAATACTTATTATATTTGGAAAATATAATATTAAATACCTAAATATCATTCTTGTATTATCATTATTTTTGTTATAATTTTTAATTAATTTTTAAACATTTAAATTAATTAAAATTAACCAGAATGGCAAAATCGTAAATAAACTGAAAAACCGGACCGATGGCAATTTCGTAATTATTCAGAAAACCGAACGGAGGGGCAGTATCGTAATTTCAGCCAGAAATTTATTACCGCGCATTGCGCGCTTAGAAAAAAATAACGGGCCCAAAACGGTGCCGTTTTGAATATCAGCCGAACGGCTTCCGCGCGTACGCGCGGGTTACACTTTACACTCCAAAACGACGTCGTTTTGGCTCCGCGCATTCCGTAAAACCGCTGCCGCGCATTGCGCGGCCAGCCCCCCTTTTTTTTCCCAATAGCAGAACGTGAACAGTACTTTTTAATACCAACTTAATAAAATTTATACCTTCAAATAAACTCTTAATCTCTCAATAAAAATCCAGAAAAATACCAATAACTTAACAACAATTTATGACATGAAAATATAATTTTTCATGATTTAATATTAAAAATTTTTATAAAAATTTTTACATCACATAAACTACCACCAATCATAACTTTTTGTGTATAACTCCATTTTGAGTGATTCAAACTTTGTTTTTCTCATGATTTAATGTTCTATAATATTATAACATTAAATCTAAGTTTTATAAAAATATTTTTGGACATAAATTCCAAAACTTATTTACACACTATTAAATACATATTTTAGCATATAAAATATACCAAAATACAAACCAAGCATATTAAACTCAAGCATGGCATAAATATTACTAATACACATGACTAACTATATTAGCATATTTATACCAACATGATGGTTTAATTAATTTAAAACAAAGGTAGATTTAAAATAACCATTACCTCATTCTAATGGCTATCTTCATTTTTCTTCCAAAATGGGTTGTGCAACTTGAAGATATGCACCAAGATCTCCTTCTCTACCTTCTCCATGCTCTCAAATATTTTCTTACCCAAGCTATTTCTCTCAACTCTCTCTAACTTGAAAAGTGGAAGAAGAAGAAATGACTACAAAAATTTCCAAAATTGTAAGTATACTCTTACAAAATATTAGATACACATATGTATCTATTAATCTAGACCATCATGCACCTATATTGGATACTTGCACAAGAAATGGCTTAAGGACTAAAGTTGGTGAAAAGAGGGATGGTCCATGAACAAAAAAAAAACCATACAAGCAACCTAATTTATTAAATAATTAAAAATAAAATAAAGAAACCATCAATTTACCCTTTCTTATCCCTCCTTGCCGGCAATACATAGAATTGTCCCAAAAAGAATGTCACATATGCTTACTTTTATTAAATAATAGTTTAATTAAGTATTTTTCAAGTGGGCCAATCATTGGGCTTTAATTTAAAATACCAATTGGGCTTCTATTAAATTGTTTGGGCTACTAAATTGTCAAATTTTATTATTCTCCACTTGGGCTACTAATTGACCCATGTTGGGCTAATTTAATAATTTACACATTAATTATTCAATCCATGATTAAATAAATAATTAGATTGAATAAATAATTAAATATTCTAACCCATAAGTATTAAATTACTAAATGGACTAATAATATTATTAATAATATTTTACATTATTTACATTAATTAATTATCATATTAATAAATTTATAAAATTTAATTCACTCATTATATTCAATTTAATTGAATATTTAATTAATGACAACTTGTCAATTATTTTGATATTAAAACTTTAGAGTGTGTTTGCTAAGAATAATATATATAATCTATATATATTATTTATACACATTACCTTACCTCGAAAATAATTTCACAATAAATTATGAAATTAAAATAAATACAATATATAATTTAATATATATTATTTAGGCCACAAATTAAATTATTTAATACATTTACATTAAATAATTCATTTATCATCAATTATGGAAATAATTCCATTTACCCGAAAATACATTGAAATAATAATATATTTACTCAATTTCTTATTTAAATAATTTATTTAATTATTTAATGAATATTACACAAATAATTGTATAATTAAATTTCTCACTCTCATAAATCATTTAAAATGATTTATTTAATTATAGAATATATTCATTGAATATATTCAATTACTATTTAAAATTACTTAATTAATTTAATCCCTTTATATATATGTACATATATATGAAATTAAATGTTGTACATATATGCAATTACTAATCTCCCTTAATTAATTCAACTACTTTATATAATTTATAATTATATAAATTACATAATTATTCCTCACAAATAATTTATCAACAATTTGCATAATTGTTGATTAATGAATAAATTAATTCCACAATAAACCTTTTAATTCAATTCGGATTAATTTAATATTAATCTATCTATTTATCACAATTTAATTAACCATTAAATTATGTTACTAAATGTGCACGCATATATATATTCATATAAATACATATTTAATTTACACGCAACCACGTCGCTTAATTACATAACTCCACTAATTAATTCTCTTAATTTAATTAGACTTGCTGTTAGTCAAGTTTATTGAATTATCACTTTACTTGCTAACTTATCAAAAATTTTGATATCATCATATCTAAGTTAGTCCGTTAAATTTAATTTGGACCTCTATTTATCTATCACTACTAGGTTATCAAACTCCAACCTTTATTAAATATTAAATATTTTATTTCTAATTCATTTAAATATCCGGGATATTACAATTATTGTATTTATTAAAAATAAATAAATTAACATTCATTCATTAATGAACTATACTTTAAAACTCATTATTTTTTTCCCTTATTCTAGTTATATATAGTGTTACAATATATCTAAAATATATCATTTAACAAGTATTATAAATATCATTTAAATGTTATAATTATAGATTATAAATATTCATACACACTACAATATTATTCAAAATTAACATATAAAATGGATATCTACTTATTAATGGGCATCTAAACATTAATAAGTAGAGCATTCATTTTGAATTTAGAATTTTAAAAAAAATAAAAACTTGTTTAAATTGTAATTTAGAGTATTGATTATTGTATTTATTAAAAATAAATAAATTAACATTCATTCATTAATGAAGTATACTTTAAAACTTATTACTTTTTTCATTTATCCTAGTTATATATAGTGTTACAATATATCTAAAATGCATTGTTTAACAAGTGTTATACATATTATTTAAATGTTATAATTATAAATTATAAATATTCATACACACTACAGTATTACTCCAAATTAACATATAAAATGAACATCTACTTATTAATGGATATCTAAATATTAATAAGTAGAACATTCATTTTTGAATTTAGGATTTCAAAAATAATTATAAACTTATTTGAATTATAATTTAGAGTATTGATTATTATATTTATTAAAAATAAATAAATTAACATTCATTCATTAATGAATTATACTTTAAAACTCATTATTTTTTTCTCTTATTCTAGTTATATATAGTGTTACAATATATTTAAAATATATCATTTAACAAGTGTTATAAATATCATTTAAATGTTATAATTATATATTATAAATATTCATACGCACTACAGTATTATTCCAAATTAACATATAAAATGGATATCTACTATTAATGGGCATCTAAACATTAGTAAGTAGAGCATTCATTTTGAATTTAGGATTTTAAAAATAATAAAAACTTATTTAAATGGTAATTTAGAGTATTGATTATTGTATTTATTAAAAATAAACAAATTAACATTCATTCATTAATGAACTATACTTTAAAACTTATTATTTTTTTCCCTTTATCATAGTTTTATATAGTGTTACAATATATCTAAAATGCATCGTTTAACAAGTGTTATACATATCATTTAAATGTTATAATTATAAATTATAAATATTCATACATACTACAGTATTACTCTAAATTAACACATAAAATAAACATCTACTTATTAATGGACATCTAAACATTAATAAGTAGAGCATTCATTTTAAATTTATGATTTCAAAAATAATGAAAATTTATTTAAATTATAATTTAGAGCATTGATTATTGTATTTATTAAAAATAAATAAATTAACATTCATTCATTAATGAACTACACTTTAAAACTCATTATTTTCCCTTTATTCTAGTTATATATAGTATTACAATATATCTAAAATGTATCATTTAACGAGTGTTATAAATATAATTTAAATATTATAATTATAGATTATAATATTCATACATACTACAGTATTATTTCCAATTAACACGTAAAATGGACATCTACTTATTGATGGACATCTAAACATTAATAAGAAGAGCATTCATTTTGAATTTATGATTTCAAAAATAATAAAAACTTATTTGAATTGTAATTTAGAGTATTGATTATTATACTCATTAAAAATAAATTAATTAACATTCATTCATTAATATGTATGTTTTAAATTTTAAATTGTGATTGATTATGAGTAATTATTTAATTTTTTTCTTTATTTTTTGTAAATAATTTGAATGAATTTGATATTAGGTGATTGATAAACGAATTCGGATATTTGGATATCTGAATAATTTGTTTATTTGAATAAAATAAATAGAAACAAATATTATCCGTACTTGGATATTATTTCGAATACCGGATACGAATATGATTTTTAAAATCCGTCGGATACCGAATACAAATACGGATAACGAATTAATTTTTTGGATATGGATATGGATACTGCTATATCCGTATCCGTTTATATCCGTTTACACCACTAATTATATCAAGCATTGAATGGCATTAATGTACATGTTTGGCCAGCCACTCCAAGGGGGGAAAGGGGTGATGCATTTTTTTTTACTTAGCTTGAAAGAAATGGAACAAAGACCAAACTACCCTAGCTTTGGTTTTTCTATAAATAGCAAGCATAGTTCACTTATTCTATCATCTATTCCCAAAGCAAAATCACTCTCTATATCTATTATTCATAGTTATAATTCAAGTATTGAAAATTGCAAAGAAATAGTTAAATCTTACAATTACAAAAGGTACGATCCTTAGTCGTTGTTATGTTTAATTTTTCTTTTAATTTATAGTCGATAAAGCTCAAGAACGCGAGTCGTAGCCATGTACGATTGTTGTTCTTCGTATTCTTCATGTGTTCTTAAGATTTTCTTTATTTTATAGTAGTTATAATATTCAATTTTCTTTTATTGACAAGCTCAAGAACATAAGTCGTAGCCATGTACGATTTTTCTTTCTATGTGTTCCTTATGACTTGAGTAAGTCGTTGTTATGTCAATTTTCATTTCATAGTATAGAACTAAAGCTCAATGAATGTAAGTCATAGCCATGTACGATTTTTCGCTCTTCGTGTTCTTCATGTGTTCTTGAGTAATAGTTTTAAACTGTTAAAATCAAGTAAACAAGTCGTTATGATGATCAATTTATTTCATATATAAATGTTATAATCACTTATGCAAACAGTTATAATACTCAAATTATTTCAAGTATTAAATTCAAAAGCTCAAGAATATAAGTCATTACCATGTACGATTTTTTCGTTTTTCGTGTGTTCTTGAGCGAAGGTCATAAATCTCTATATAATAAGGTTTATGATTTTCTTATTTAATGTTATAAAGTGTTATTGATTGTTAGAACATGTTATCTTAGCAAATTAAAGCTTAAGGTATCATGTTTTATCAATTCAGTCAAAGAAATATTGAAACAGTTTAGTGTAGTCCTCTTAATGTCAAAATTTGTGTAAATCAGTAAGGAATTTTGAACTTTGGTCTAAATATAAATTGTAGAGACGGAAATTATGAACGCGTGAAATTTTGAACGACTCAAAAATATTTTAAAACGAAGAAGCTAAGGCCATTTAATTGAGTCGGGATCTGACAGCCAATGTTGTTGTCTACTTTTTAAAAGTGCCTTAAAAATGAGTTTTTGAGTTAGCAAATTTTTCGAATAAAACCTCCTATGAAAATAGTCTAAACAAGTTATGAAAACATTTATTAAGAAATAAAATTAGAGAAACACTAACATTTGGGTACGCGTAAACAATTATATAGATATTTAATGCTTTACTGGAAAAATCCTAAATTGCTTCAAGGCAAGTTTTCTATCATTAACCTTTGTTTACTTGTTTTTTATGTGATTTATACATCTTGTATAAACAAAGTGTTAAAAATCTTTGATATGAGAGTTATTGCTTCTTGCTTCGGCATAACTTGAAAAATGAAATGCTCATTCGTGATATATTTCGAACCATGCTTTATTTTATCAAACCAAGTTATCTTGGGGCGATCCTGACATGTGAAGTAAACTAATATGAACGAATATGTATCACTATTCATGATTTGTCCAGTGTAGTGTGTGTTATGCATAACATAAGATGTCATTAAGTTGATCCACTTTTTATATCCACTATAAATGATTCTAAGTCGAAAGACAAAAAATAGTTCAAGGTCTAACCACTACTCAGTCTTGTTATGTTAAAACATTTGTAATATCAATTGTTGTGCCATGAATTCTTACAATCTATATCGGTGTGAGTTCACTTATATGCTACGTGTTAAACTTGCTGACCTTTTGTATGCTCACCCTTACAAATAAACCTAAATTGCAGACAAACCCGAGAGCTCCGGCTCTAAGAAGAAGAAATGCGTAGATTAGCTTACATGTTTTATTAAATTGCTTGTCTTTTTTTTAAGTCTTGATGACTTATATAATATAAATAAGCAAACCACGTAGTCGACTCTATATAAATATATATCAATTTTCATCACATATTCTTGTCATGTCTTTACTTTGATAAAAACTTAGAATTGTTAAACTTAACATAGTATTGATAATGACCTATATGTGTTTGCTAAGAATAATATATATAATCTATATATATTATTTATACACATTACCTTACCTCGAAAATAATTTCACAATAAATTATGAAATTAAAATAAATACAATATATAATTTAATATATATTATTTAGGCCACAAATTAAATTATTTAATACATTTACATTAAATAATTCATTTATCATCAATTATGGAAATAATTCCATTTACCCGAAAATACATTGAAATAATAATATATTTACTCAATTTCTTATTTAAATAATTTATTTAATTATTTAATGAATATTACACAAATAATTGTATAATTAAATTTCTCACTCTCATAAATCATTTAAAATGATTTATTTAATTATAGAATATATTCATTGAATATATTCAATTACTATTTAAAATTACTTAATTAATTTAATCCCTTTATATATATGTACATATATATGAAATTAAATGTTGTACATATATGCAATTACTAATCTCCCTTAATTAATTCAACTACTTTATATAATTTATAATTATATAAATTACATAATTATTCCTCACAAATAATTTATCAACAATTTGCATAATTGTTGATTAATGAATAAATTAATTCCACAATAAACCTTTTAATTCAATTCGGATTAATTTAATATTAATCTATCTATTTATCACAATTTAATTAACCATTAAATTATGTTACTAAATGTGCACGCATATATATATTCATATAAATACATATTTAATTTACACGCAACCACGTCGCTTAATTACATAACTCCACTAATTAATTCTCTTAATTTAATTAGACTTGCTGTTAGTCAAGTTTATTGAATTATCACTTTACTTGCTAACTTATCAAAAATTTTGATATCATCATATCTAAGTTAGTCCGTTAAATTTAATTTGGACCTCTATTTATCTATCACTACTAGGTTATCAAACTCCAACCTTTATTAAATATTAAATATTTTATTTCTAATTCATTTAAATATCCGGGATATTACATTCACCCCTTCTTCTAAAAATTTCGTGTAAGACCCCGAATTTATGAAATACAAAATTTAATTTTTCTTCATATATATTTTTCCTGAAACAGTAAATGGTTAAATTGACAAAATTGAAAGTTAAGGATGTTATGTGCAAATTTTATTTTGTCGGGGAATATTCGTTTGGTCGGGGAATATTCGTGCCGTACGACGGCGCCGAAATAACAAATTATTTGTGGACCCCACAACGGAATAATTGTCGGATATAGAAAACGACAGAAGTAACCTTTTTAAATATAAATAGTCAACGGTGTTAACTGTTTAAATACTGGTGATAAAAGAATAGTAGTATACGGTAATTTATGGTATTTCAGTATAGCACACGGTACTCTACAGTAGCACACGGTATTGCACAGTGTCTCATATTATTGGTCTGATAATTGACACCGTAACTGTTGCGCATCATTTCATCAATAATTGTCACTGCATAATATTTTATATTATCAATTCAATAATTGTTGTTACACAGTATTTTGCATTATTGATTCAATAATTGTCATTACACTGTATTTCATATCATTGACTCAATAATTGTTGCGGCACTATTTTTAAAATTATTGAACCTAATAATTGTCACAGTAGCAAATATACTGTAATTTATATTATTAAATTAATAATAATCTGTCACGTATTTATTAAATTATTGTTGAATTATTGTTGTAGCATTATTTTATATGCAGGACATGTAGGAAGAATATATATATATATATATATAAAAAAAAAAAAAAAAAAATTTATTTAATTACTATTTGGAATAGTAAAAACATGTGGGCCCTCTATGGGACCCACATGAAAAATGAAATGTGAGAATTGCTTGCTGGGTGGGTTGGTGAGAAGGAGGAAAGCAGCCAGACGGCTGCTGCTGCAATTCAGCACTGGCGTGCTGCTCACCTACCGCATAGTAACTTATTTCTCCTATAAATAGCTTGCTCAGCTGAATAGAAAAATCACACCTAAAACATAAAATTTTTCTATAAGAATTTTATGAATTTTCTCTGAGAATAGTAAGGTTATTTTGAGTGTTTGAAAGCCAAAAGGAGTGCAAAAATTTTTCAAGTAAGTCTTTTATTAAAGAGTAGTAATTTCATAAATTCCTATTTTTCACGGTATTCACAAATCTTCCTTTAGAAGACTCTTCTTTAAGAAGATTCATTTTAAAAAGCTTTCTTTGGAAGATTTATTTTGGAATATTATTTTTAAAACTATTTAAAAGTAGTTATATTATACTACAAAAATTATGTTAAATATATATAATTTTGATAATTCATATTATACGAGTTATCATACACTTTGAAATTTATATGTGGTAATTACTAATTTATATTAAAAATATATAGGTTGATCAACCTCATTTAAATCAATATCCAGTCACGTGTTAAGGTAAGGAATATCATTCTTTTCACACTCTTAAATTTATTACGGTAAGGAATATTATCTTCTTTCATATTCTAACTTACTATGGTAAGGAATACCATTCATTTCAAACTCTTAAATTTACTGTGGTAAGGAATATCATTCTTTTCACACTCTTAAATTTATTACGGTAAGGGGTATCACTCTTTTCATCATCATAAGTGGATATTATTTTCTTTCTTACTTGAAGGGATTATCATTCTTTGATTCTCGAAAATAATATCGTTTATTTCTTGTGCCATTTATTTCCATGTATTAAATTGTGGGAATAACCTTACGGCGCGGTTTACCGCCTGTTGGTGAATAACCTTTTGTATTCATTCCTTATTAATCTTTGAGAATAACCTTACGGTGCGGATTACGCCTGTTTGGTGAATAACTCTTCGTGTTCAAATTCTATTAAATTGTGGGAATAACCTTACGGTGCGGATTACGCCTGTTTGGTGAATAACTATTCGTATTTAAATTGATGGGAATAACCTTACGGTGCGGATTATCGCCTGTTGGTGAATAACCCTTTTTATTTGTCTCGTGTGGAAATAATTTGTCTACACGAATTATCACATGACACTTTTATTCCATATTCGTAAGTGATATCATTTTCCTTTATACTCATAAGGGATACCATCTTTTTCATCTTCCATTATTCAAACTTACTATGGTAAGGGATATTAATTCCCTTCACCTTTTGTTAATCAAACCTGCTACGGTAAGGGATATTATTTTCTTCCATACACCTAAATCGAAACTTATTATGGAACTATTGCTTCTATAATTCCTGAAAATATTATATGTTCCATAATAGTTGAATTTCATTAGTTCAACTGAACCTTCCTATTTTCTGAACATTTCTATTGAACTGTAATCGTTATTCTGAACTGTGGATCTTGAATATCATTTTTAAATTTCACTCCACATCATGTTGGCAATTTGGACATTATTTGAATCTGCACAAAGTAAACTTCCGATACTTATTGTTTATCCTGTTCTTCTGTTTATCATTTGTATCACTGTTATTTGTATTAATCATCAAGAATCAAGCTGTTGTGAATATCTGTGGCCGGGGGCACAGATGTGATATAATTGTTGAACAGATGATAGGTTAAAGGCGATATACTAGGTTAAAGGCGATACATCTGTTCGGTGTCTTTTATGACACGTGGTGAATGTTCTCTTTGGCCCGTAGTGCAAAGATGAACTGTTGGTTGGTATGATTATGACCAAAGGCTGAATCTGGTATAATCATGACCGTTGGTGTTATATTGAATGTCTTTGGCCCGTAGTGCAAAGACGAACTGTTGATCTGCATGATTATGACCAGGAACTGTGAAGTTGTATTATCTTGACTAATGGTATTTCAGATGATAAAAGTTGATGATATTTTTACTAAAAAGAGAAGCGAGTGGACATTATAGTCTGCATTATTCTTCTAATAGATTGCTCATTCCGCTGCTATTATTGATCTGAACGTTGTTTAAGAATTTAACTGCAGTTTTTGATATAAACTTTGTAGTCTATTGTATTCTATCAAGAACTCAACTGTTGAAGGCTAATGATAAATTATTCGTCATTATCTTAGTCATGATATTTCTTACTGGGCTATTTGAGCTCACCCTTTCTTTTCGTTCCATTGTTTTTCAACAGGAGATGAGAACGTAACGGGGTCTAGCCGGGGAATGGAGTGAGAGTGCGGGGATAGCTATCATAGTCTTCACGTGTTATAAAATAGTGTGGCAATAATAATGAAGACTTAGTTGTGTTGTATTATCCACTGTATTGTTGTACGTTGTATTTCATTGTAATAATTTTGTTGTAGTCTTTTGACGACTCAAGTTTGGGCTGTGTGGGCCTAGATTTGGGGGCGTCACAGTTGGCATCAGAGCTTAGGGATATGGTCTTTAATGGAGATCTGGGGTTAGAACTAGGAGGGGAGAGACGAATAGAATCAGTCACTAGTGTGTCCTACCTAAATTAGATTTTATTATCTAATAAGTTGATTTGAATATAGGGACATGAAGTGATGAGTCAGTTTATTTGAACTAACATCTATTTTGTGACCACAGTTAAGTATGGCATCTGGAAATCAGGAGGTTAACCACGGAGTACCCGAAGTGAATGTAGAGGCCACAAACAATTCTTCTACAAACTCAGAGTTGAATAATTTGCCTAAAGCAAAAATTATTTGTATCCGATCTAAAGAAGAAGAAGGTGAAAGTTCTACCGTCGTTCTTCCAAATTCGTTCTTTAAAGGATATCCGGAACTTGCGGAAATTGTTGCCTTTAATTTGCTCGACAGTTGGAAACATATCATCACCTGGTTATGCTCGATAACAAAGGATCAGAATATATGGACGTTTCATATAAGTCTTTGGGATTTATGGTGTTCGAGCTATGATTTTCAAGATTATTTAAAAATGATGTATCTATACTTTTGGGCGTTACAATTTAGAGGAATTCAGGTTAAGTTAGTCACTATCGTGGAAACTGTAGTCTATCGAAAATACTATTTTAATGGAAATCATTGGTATGCTACTACTGATGAAGTTGAAGAATCTGAGAAACAGTTCGTTAGAGAACTATTTCGTGGTATCCCCATGGTTGAAATACGTGAAGATCCGGATGAAGTATATGGGACTCGATTTGATGATGACAGCCTTGATGATCAAGAAATCGAATGAGGTGATGACCGGTAAGCTATTCATCAATTCTCGAGAAGTCTATGCCATGTTAGATATTGGCTCTATCCACTCTTTTATCTCACCTATATGTACTCAACGTTTAAATTTGCCTATTGAAAACTTAAATCTTGTCTTATCAGTTGAAATCTCATTGGGAGAAATACCTATTACATTTACTCTCTATAAATCTTGCCTAGTTTAAATCAACAACCTCACATTACCTGTTGACCTTATTTCTTTGGAGATGCATGAATTTGATGTGATTTTAGGAATTGATTGGTTGACTACCCATCATGCTAAAATTGATTGTTTTCATAAGATTATTAGTTTTCATATTCCTAATCAACCTGTCATGCAAATTCAAGCAACTAAACCATTGAAATCTATAACTGTTATTTCTAGCCATAAAGCCATTCGTTTATTGAAAAATGGATGTCAAGCCTTTTTAGCTCATGTCACTGATTTGAACAAAAATACGTCAAACTTGAATGATATTCCCATTGTTAATGAGTTTCCTGACGTTTTTCCGGAGGAACTTCCTGGTTTACCCCCAAACCGTGAAATTGAATTTTGTATTGATCTTGAACCTGGTACCAAGCCCATTTCCAAAACTCCATACCGAATGGCTCCCATTGAACTTCAAGAGTTAAAAGTCCAACTACAGGAATTGTTGGATACTTGTTTCATTCGTCCGAGTGCATCACCTTGGGGTGCTCCTGTTCTATTTGTGAAGAAGAAAGACGGGAGTATGAGATTGTGCATTGACTACCGAGAATTGAACCATGTCACCATCAAAAACAGGTATCCGTTACCTCGAATTGATGACATGTTTGATCAATTACAAGGTGCTCAACATTTCTCAAAGATTGATCTCCGTTCTGGATATCATCAGTTAAAGGTTAAAGCTGAGGACATTCCAAAGACTGCTTTCAGAACTCGTTATGGGCATTATGAGTTTTTAGTCATGCCTTTTGGACTAACCAATGCTCCTGCAGCTTTCATGGACATGATGAACCGAATATTCAAGGAATATTTGGATCATTTTGTGGTTGTCTTTATTGATGACATCCTCATATACTCCAAAAGTCGTGAGGATCATGAACAACACCTGAGATTGATACTCCAGAAGCTCCGTGAGAACAAATTATATGCCAAGTTGAAGAAATGTGAGTTCTGGCTTGAGGAGGTCACGTTTCTTGGGCATGTGATTTCTAGTCAAGGAATATCAGTCGATCCTGCGAAGATTGAAACGGTACTAAATTGGGAACAACCCAAGACAGTAACCGAAGTCCGAAGTTTTCTGGGCCTAGCTGGTTATTATCGGAGATTCGTAGAAGGATTTTCTCGAATCGCCACTCCATTAACTCAGCTTACTCGGAAAAGCACAAAATTCATATGGAGCGAGCAATGCGAGAAAAGTTTTCAAGAGCTCAAGAGGAGACTTGTTTCAGCTCCTGTTCTGACCATTCCATCAGGATCGGGAGAATTTGTCATATACAGCGATGCTTCAGGCAAAGGTCTAGGTTGTGTCCTTATGCAACATGGAAAGGTTATAGCCTATGCCTCTCGACAACTCAAAGATTATGAGAAAAATTACCCTACTCATGATCTAGAGTTGGCAGCAGTCGTTTTCGCGTTGAAGATCTGGAGACACTACTTGTACGGAGAGAAAGTGGATATCTTTACGGATCATAAAAGTCTCAAGTATTTCTTCACCCAGAAGGAACTCAACATGCGACAACGACGTTGGCTTGAGCTGTTGAAGGATTATGATCACACAATCCAGTATCACCCGGGAAAGGCGAACGTTGTAGCTGACGCTTTGAGCAGAAAATCTTATGCGAGTACAAGTGCACTGCTGACAACACAAAAGCGTATTTTGTACGACTTGCAAAAGATGGAGATAGAGCTAAAGACACCAGGGACCCACTCGAAGATTGCTCACGTGCGAGTAGAACCAGCTTTAATCGATAAAATTAAAGCTGCTCAAGCTACCGATCCGGAACTGATAAACATGATAAAGAAAGTACAAGAAGGTACCATTCCCGAAGCAAGAATCGACGAGAAAGGAATACTTCGAGTCAACTCTCGACTCTGTGTTCCTAACGATCCTGAATTAAAGCATAAAATCATGATGGAGGCACACAACACGCCATTTGCAATCCACCCAGGAGGTACCAAGATATATCGAGATCTTCGACATACATTTTGGTGGAACAATATGAAAAGGGAGATTGCAGAGTTTATCTCAAGGTGCTTAACTTGTCAACGTGTCAAGGCAGAGCATCAAGTACCTAAGGGTCCTTTACAACCACTTGAGGTTCCCGAATGGAAGTGGGAACACATCAATATGGATTTCGTGACGGGTCTTCCCAAAGTTTCTCAAGGCTTAGATGCAATTTGGGTCATCGTAGATAGATTGACCAAATCCGCTCATTTCTTGCCTATACGAGAAAACTTTTCACTTGAACGTCTTGCCGGTATGTACATAAATGAGATCGTGAGATTGCATGGCATGCCAGTTTCCATAGTTTCTGATCGAGATCCTAGATTCACTTCACGCTTTTGGATCAGTCTACAAAAAGCTATGGGCACTGAACTACGATTCAGTTCTGCATATCATCCTCAAACGGACGGACAATCGGAAAGGACAATTCAGACCCTCGAAGATCTTTTGAGACTTTGCGTACTAGATTTCAAAGGAAGTTGGGATAAGTACTTGCCATTGGTGGAATTTTCCTACAACAACAGTTACCAAGCAAGTATAGGTATGGCTCCATTCGAGGCTTTATATGGACGCAAGTGTCGCTCTCCAGTATGTTGGAATGAGGTAGGAGAAGCAAAACTGTTGGGACCCGAGTTGGTACGCTTGACGACCGAAAAGATCCAAATGATCCGACAACGAATACAGACAGCACAAGAACGACAAAAGAGTTATGCCGATCTTCATCGGAGAGATGAGAGATTCAACGTCGGAGATCATGTATTCTTACGTGTTTCTCCATGGAAAGGGGTTACGAGATTCGGAAAGAGAGGAAAGCTCAACCCTCGATTTATTGGCCCATTTGAAATCCTCGATCGAGTAGGATCCGTAGCCTACAGACTAGCCCTACCACCAAGTATGTCTCGCATCCATAACGTTTTCCACATATCTATGTTACGTAAATATGTGAAGGACCCAAACCACGTCATTGAGTTAGAACCAGACGTTATAGCAGAAGATTTAACGTATGAGGAGGTACCTGTTAAGATCCTAGATAAGAAGGAGCAGATCTTACGCTCAAAGGTTATACCTCAAGTTAAGGTTTTATGGAGGAACCAAGATATTGAGGAAATGACCTGGGAGCTAGAATCTGAGATGAAGTCTAGGTATCCATACCTCTTCGAAATGCCAGGTACGTCAATTTCGGGGACGAAATTTCATAAGGAGGGGAGGTTGTAAGACCCCGAATTTATGAAATACAAAATTTAATTTTTCTTCATATATATTTTTCCTGAAACAGTAAATGGTTAAATTGACAAAATTGAAAGTTAAGGATGTTATGTGCAAATTTTATTTTGTCGGGGAATATTCGTTTGGTCGGGGAATATTCGTGCCGTACGACGGCGCCGAAATAACAAATTATTTGTGGACCCCACAACGGAATAATTGTCGGATATAGAAAACGACAGAAGTAACCTTTTTAAATATAAATAGTCAACGGTGTTAACTGTTTAAATACTGGTGATAAAAGAATAGTAGTATACGGTAATTTATGGTATTTCAGTATAGCACACGGTACTCTACAGTAGCACACGGTATTGCACAGTGTCTCATATTATTGGTCTGATAATTGACACCGTAACTGTTGCGCATCATTTCATCAATAATTGTCACTGCATAATATTTTATATTATCAATTCAATAATTGTTGTTACACAGTATTTTGCATTATTGATTCAATAATTGTCATTACACTGTATTTCATATCATTGACTCAATAATTGTTGCGGCACTATTTTTAAAATTATTGAACCTAATAATTGTCACAGTAGCAAATATACTGTAATTTATATTATTAAATTAATAATAATCTGTCACGTATTTATTAAATTATTGTTGAATTATTGTCGTAGCATTATTTTATATGCAGGACATGTAGGAAGAATATATATATATATATATATAAAAAAAAAAAAATTATTTAATTACTATTTGGAATAGTAAAAACATGTGGGCCCTCTATGGGACCCACATGAAAAATGAAATGTGAGAATTGCTTGCTGGGTGGGTTGGTGAGAAGGAGGAAAGCAGCCAGACGGCTGCTGCTGCAATTCAGCACTGGCGTGCTGCTCACCTACCGCATAGTAACTTATTTCTCCTATAAATAGCTTGCTCAGCTGAATAGAAAAATCACACCTAAAACATAAAATTTTTCTATAAGAATTTTATGAATTTTCTCTGAGAATAGTAAGGTTATTTTGAGTGTTTGAAAGCCAAAAGGAGTGCAGAAATTTTTCAAGTAAGTCTTTTATTAAAGAGTAGTAATTTCATAAATTCCTATTTTTCACGGTATTCACAAATCTTCCTTTAGAAGACTCTTCTTTAAGAAGATTCATTTTAAAAAGCTTTCTTTGGAAGATTTATTTTGGAATATTATTTTTAAAACTATTTAAAAGTAGTTATATTATACTACAAAAATTATGTTAAATATATATAATTTTGATAATTCATATTATACGAGTTATCATACACTTTGAAATTTATATGTGGTAATTACTAATTTATATTAAAAATATATAGGTTGATCAACCTCATTTAAATCAATATCCAGTCACGTGTTAAGGTAAGGAATATCATTCTTTTCACACTCTTAAATTTATTACGGTAAGGAATATTATCTTCTTTCATATTCTAACTTACTATGGTAAGGAATACCATTCATTTCAAACTCTTAAATTTACTGTGGTAAGGAATATCATTCTTTTCACACTCTTAAATTTATTACGGTAAGGGGTATCACTCTTTTCATCATCATAAGTGGATATTATTTTCTTTCTTACTTGAAGGGATTATCATTCTTTGATTCTCGAAAATAATATCGTTTATTTCTTGTGCCATTTATTTCCATGTATTAAATTGTGGGAATAACCTTACGGCGCGGTTTACCGCCTGTTGGTGAATAACCTTTTGTATTCATTCCTTATTAATCTTTGAGAATAACCTTACGGTGCGGATTACGCCTGTTTGGTGAATAACTCTTCGTGTTCAAATTCTATTAAATTGTGGGAATAACCTTACGGTGCGGATTACGCCTGTTTGGTGAATAACTATTCGTATTTAAATTGATGGGAATAACCTTACGGTGCGGATTATCGCCTGTTGGTGAATAACCCTTTTTATTTGTCTCGTGTGGAAATAATTTGTCTACACGAATTATCACATGACACTTTTATTCCATATTCGTAAGTGATATCATTTTCCTTTATACTCATAAGGGATACCATCTTTTTCATCTTCCATTATTCAAACTTACTATGGTAAGGGATATTAATTCCCTTCACCTTTTGTTAATCAAACCTGCTACGGTAAGGGATATTATTTTCTTCCATACACCTAAATCGAAACTTATTATGGAACTATTGCTTCTATAATTCCTGAAAATATTATATGTTCCATAATAGTTGAATTTCATTAGTTCAACTGAACCTTCCTATTTTCTGAACATTTCTATTGAACTGTAATCGTTATTCTGAACTGTGGATCTTGAATATCATTTTTAAATTTCACTCCACATCATGTTGGCAATTTGGACATTATTTGAATCTGCACAAAGTAAACTTCCGATACTTATTGTTTATCCTGTTCTTCTGTTTATCATTTGTATCACTGTTATTTGTATTAATCATCAAGAATCAAGCTGTTGTGAATATCTATGGCCGGGGGCACAGATGTGATATAATTGTTGAACAGATGATAGGTTAAAGGCGATATACTAGGTTAAAGGCGATACATCTGTTCGGTGTCTTTTATGACACGTGGTGAATGTTCTCTTTGGCCCGTAGTGCAAAGATGAACTGTTGGTTGGTATGATTATGACCAAAGGCTGAATCTGGTATAATCATGACCGTTGGTGTTATATTGAATGTCTTTGGCCCGTAGTGCAAAGACGAACTGTTGATCTGCATGATTATGACTAGGAACTGTGAAGTTGTATTATCTTGACTAATGGTATTTCAGATGATAAAAGTTGATGATATTTTTACTAAAAAGAGAAGCGAGTGGACATTATAGTCTGCATTATTCTTCTAATAGATTGCTCATTCCGCTACTATTATTGATCTGAACGTTGTTTAAGAATTTAACTGCAGTTTTTGATATAAACTTTGTAGTCTATTGTATTCTATCAAGAACTCAACTGTTGAAGGCTAATGATAAATTATTCGTCATTATCTTAGTCATGATATTTCTTACTGGGCTATTTGAGCTCACCCTTTCTTTTCGTTCCATTGTTTTTCAACAGGAGATGAGAACGTAACGGGGTCTAGCCGGGGAATGGAGTGAGAGTGCGGGGATAGCTATCATAGTCTTCACGTGTTATAAAATAGTGTGGCAATAATAATGAAGACTTAGTTGTGTTGTATTATCCACTGTATTGTTGTACGTTGTATTTCATTGTAATAATTTTGTTGTAGTCTTTTGACGACTCAAGTTTGGGCTGTGTGGGCCTAGATTTGGGGGCGTCACATTTCGTCCCCGAAATTATCTCATACACATTTCTACCAATTTTCATCTCTGAGTATAACTCTTTACTCATCAAATTCTATGACCACCCTTTTCTAGGAAGTTCATACTTCTAAACTCATAATTCCAGAACAATGGAATATCTTGCAGAAGAATAAATTGAAAATCAATATCTTACAGAAGGATAATTTGAAAATCAAAATATTCATTAAAACTTTCATAATATGCTGAGGGGTCATCAAGACTGTGAACATGGAATTAACTGAATTCCGAATAAATAGTATTTATCCCTGTAAATACTTATAAACAGAGTGTTTATCAATCACAAAGACTGAAAACATTCCATAGGTGTACGCTAGGTGATCAGCCTATCGTACTTATGCGTTGTGCACAACGACTTCTCACGGGGTCGAACTCTTTGGATTTACCAACCCATATCAGCATGCCACCACTGTTGGGCGCCCCCTCGCGAGTTCTTTATTCATGGCTCTGACATATCCCCCATTACGGGGTTGTTCACCTCAGACTTACTACAAAATTCCGCTCCAGCATAAGTTGGATTGGAAAATAAAACTCGAGTCATTTCTGACCAAAAAGTGTCCAGTCAAAATAAATGACATAGACTCACATCATTGAACTGTTCGTATATTACGACTCAAAAATCATTTCAGATTAGTTAAAATAACAAAAATTCATTTATAGGACTTCATGATACCGCACCGTTGCAACAGTGCGTTGAGGATTCCGTCTTTTCATCTCTGCACCATGGCTTTAATGGCGTGTGATGATTTTATAAATACATTTTGATATTTTCAAATCAATTTGTCTAGCCGAAACAATTAGCATAGACTCTTCTTTAAACGTTTCAAAATACTAAAAATCATTTTGACTTTGTCATATTACATCATACCATAGTGGGCTTAAAAATACATCCAACACTAGGTTACTCTGCATTGATGACTCCATCGGTTATCATCTCTGCACTAAATGCATTAATGATTTCAAAAATACATTTGTCTTTTCAAAAGCACAAAAGTGCGAATTTGGCACGATTTTTAAGAATTTCAAAGTCTAGCATAGCTAGAAGATTTGGAATATCCTAAAACCTCAAAACACCACAAATTTTTTCCTCCACATTCTTTTCCAGCTTAATAACTATATCTATTATAGCCTTAACCTGACTACTTAACTCTATCCATACTTACTGTTCATCAAACTTACCACGTATTTGGGCTCAGCAACTTACCACAATCATATGGTTTGAGGAACTTGTCCTAGTCAGGCCAAAGTCGCCCATTCGCTGAGGGGCTCCACCACATGACTATGAGTCACGAACTTACTATGCGCGTCAGTTCTCAGAACACGAACTTATCTTAACATCCTCTACCTATCCGTTATACACATGAGAAAAGAATCACCTTCTCATCATACATATAGTGAATAGCGCGACTCCAGGTTTCAGTTGATTATCATTATAGGAAGCCAAGTGGTCGTCAACCCAAACACAATCTCCTGCCCATACAAGAAATTGGTCAACTCAGCCACTAATCAATATAGGAAGTTAAGCGGTCGTTAAACCAAGAACAAATCCCCTGCCCATACAAAGGACTGTTCAACTCAACCACTGTATCAATATAGAAAGCTAAGCGGTTCTAAAACCAAGCACTAATTCCCCGCCCATACAAGGAATTGTACAATTCAACCACTAACATGAGTCATCGATTAAAAACCCACAAACCTCTAACTTCTCTTAACTTGATATGAATTTTGTCAATTCATACTTTATCACACTCAACACTTCAAGAGTCCACTTATTACTATTTCACAGTATCTTCATTGTTATAGCACCATGCTATCAACACAACCTCTTAATCATTTAACAGACCATTCGTCATTCCATGATTTTACTATGATCATCGTGATCTTATAACACAATTGATTTCACTGTACTATTTCTCCTTTATTCTAAGATCGTTTAATTCTATCATCTTATCATTCATCTCTGATCATTTTACTGTACGATCCTTCTCTTTTTAAATTCTTGAATCAAGTGTTCCCTGATTCTTATTCCATTTATTTGGATTACACTCTTTAAAGATCCTTCTTTGAATCTTTTCATATATCTATGTATCTATATAGATTTATTTCCTCATTTATGAACTGTATATGTTCATTTCTAAACTCTATCCGAGTTTATCCTTTCACTGTCTTCATTATCTTTCCATGATTATAGCCTAAGGTACTGCTACCTAAGAACTATAACCTATCAGCTCTGATACCAACCTGTGACGACCCCAAATCCGGGTTCCTTTAACCCTAGACTTGGTACGTCACGATACATCATCTTCATACACGTTCTATAACTAATGCGGAATATATAAACATAAATTGTTTATTCAACAACATTTCCCAAGGTTTCTAACCTTAACTTACATATATACCTTTAGATTCATAAAAAGGTTTACAAAAATTACTTACATCATATAACAATTTAGTTATAATGCATAACACTATAATCTTGTCTGTTGCTTCTGTCTCCGTCTCTCCTTGGACATTCGTATTATTCTGAAATTTGTTATCATGATATAGCAAGAGTGAGCAACGACTTTGCTCAGCAAGTTTAAATACGATAACGATATATCATGATTGAAAGAAAGAACAAGCTTTCGGATTTTCAACAATATAATAATTGTGAAAGAGTACGAATCATAATTTCAATAATTGAATGACTGAATCAAGTAATGTTGAGTGTCAATAATGACCATGAACAATTTTAACTGAACATTATGGTAATGAAGGTGATCAGCCTTTCATACCTGATGAATACATGCAACAAGCACTATGTGCGAATCAACAATTTAAAGATGTGGAATAATTATACAGAATTAAACCATAGCATGCTTGAAACGTAATAAATTGAATTTGAGTTAGGGACTTTGAACAATAAAATAATATATCCTGCTCGAATATAAATTGAGTAGGGTTTAGGAAACTTGCCTGTCTGCTCAGCTACAATAAATGTCTAGCTTTAACTAACTGGCTCTGAAAGACCTAACATTAATAAAGTTGGTCTAATAATTAGTACGGCGTATTTGTACAACTATACGCTCACTAAGGAACTTATCTACCACACATAAGTATTAACACATAATTTACATCTGTCAAAACGATATTATTAACCTTATAAACCCTCAATCAAATTAGGTTAATAATTTAATAATTTAGAAAATAATTTTCTCAAGTGTTAAACACTTATTAAACTATTAAACAATTTATTATAATTGTTTAAACAAAAGAGTTAAAAGACATTTCCTTTATTCCATTAAATCTAATTTCATTTAATTACTATTTATCATTAATTAAATAGTAAGTAATTAACTACCTTTAGTTATTATTTAATAATAAATAATAACTTACTAGATTTATTTATTATTTAAAATTAATCAAATAATAAATAATTATATTATATTAAAAATAATCAAATATCTTTAGTTATTATTTAATAATAAATAATAACTAATTAACTAGATCCATTTATTATTTAAAGTTAATTAAATAATAAATAATAAAATTATATAGTAAATACTCAAATATCATTAGTTATTATTTAATAATAAATAATAACTAACTGAATTTATTTATTATTTAAAGTTAATCAAATAATAAATAATTAAATAATCAATCTTAGTTGTCTTTAATTATTTTTTTTTAGTAATTAAATAATAATTAATTAATTTATCATCCTTGTTTATTATTTAATATTAATTAAATAATAATCAATTAAATCATAAATTCAGAAGATATAATATTAACTAGATTAATATTTACAACATTTAAATATTAATCCTAAATACTTATTATATTAAAAAAAAAATATAATATTAAACTAACTAGATTAATATTTACAACATTTAAATATTAATCCTAAATACTTATTATATTTGAAATAAATATAATATTAAACTAACTAGATTAATATTTACAACATTTAAATATTAATCCTAAATACTTATTATATTTGGAAAATATAATATTAAATACCTAAATATCATTCTTGTATTATCATTATTTTTGTTATAATTTTTAATTAATTTTTAAACATTTAAATTAATTAAAATTAACCAGAATGGCAAAATCGTAAATAAACTGAAAAACCGGACCGATGGCAATTTCGTAATTATTCAGAAAACCGAACGGAGGGGCAGTATCGTAATTTCAGCCAGAAATTTATTACCGCGCATTGCGCGCTTAGAAAAAAAATAACGGGCCCAAAACGGTGCCGTTTTGAATATCAGCCGAACGGCTTCCGCGCGTACGCGCGGGTTACACTTTACACTCCAAAACGACGTCGTTTTGGCTCCGCGCATTCCGTAAAACCGCTGCCGCGCATTGCGCGGCCAGCCCCCCTTTTTTTTCCCAATAGCAGAACGTGAACAGTACTTTTTAATACCAACTTAATAAAATTTATACCTTCAAATAAACTCTTAATCTCTCAATAAAAATCCAGAAAAATACCAATAACTTAACAACAATTTATGACATGAAAATATAATTTTTCATGATTTAATATTAAAATTTTTTATAAAAATTTTTACATCACATAAACTACCACCAATCATAACTTTTTGTGTATAACTCCATTTTGAGTGATTCAAACTTTGTTTTTCTCATGATTTAATGTTCTATAATATTATAACATTAAATCTAAGTTTTATAAAAATATTTTTGGACATAAATTCCAAAACTTATTTACACACTATTAAATACATATTTTAGCATATAAAATATACCAAAATACAAACCAAGCATATTAAACTCAAGCATGGCATAAATATTACTAATACACATGACTAACTATATTAGCATATTTATACCAACATGATGGTTTAATTAATTTAAAACAAAGGTAGATTTAAAATAACCATTACCTCATTCTATTGGCTATCTTCATTTTTCTTCCAAAATGGGTTGTGCAACTTGAAGATATGCACCAAGATCTCCTTCTCTACCTTCTCCATGCTCTCAAATATTTTCTTACCCAAGCTATTTCTCTCAACTCTCTCTAACTTGAAAAGTGGAAGAAGAAGAAATGACTACAAAAATTTCCAAAATTGTAAGTATACTCTTACAAAATATTAGATACACATATGTATCTATTAATCTAGACCATCATGCACCTATATTGGATACTTGCACAAGAAATGGCTTAAGGACTAAAGTTGGTGAAAAGAGGGATGGTCCATGAACAAAAAAAAAACCATACAAGCAACCTAATTTATTAAATAATTAAAAATAAAATAAAGAAACCATCAATTTACCCTTTCTTATCCCTCCTTGCCGGCAATACATAGAATTGTCCCAAAAAGAATGTCACATATGCTTACTTTTATTAAATAATAGTTTAATTAAGTATTTTTCAAGTGGGCCAATCATTGGGCTTTAATTTAAAATACCAATTGGGCTTCTATTAAATTGTTTGGGCTACTAAATTGTCAAATTTTATTATTCTCCACTTGGGCTACTAATTGACCCATGTTGGGCTAATTTAATAATTTACACATTAATTATTCAATCCATGATTAAATAAATAATTAGATTGAATAAATAATTAAATATTCTAACCCATAAGTATTAAATTACTAAATGGACTAATAATATTATTAATAATATTTTACATTATTTACATTAATTAATTATCATATTAATAAATTTATAAAATTTAATTCACTCATTATATTCAATTTAATTGAATATTTAATTAATGACAACTTGTCAATTATTTTGATATTAAAACTTTAGAGTGTGTTTGCTAAGAATAATATATATAATCTATATATATTATTTATACACATTACCTTACCTCGAAAATAATTTCACAATAAATTATGAAATTAAAATAAATACAATATATAATTTAATATATATTATTTAGGCCACAAATTAAATTATTTAATACATTTACATTAAATAATTCATTTATCATCAATTATGGAAATAATTCCATTTACCCGAAAATACATTGAAATAATAATATATTTACTCAATTTCTTATTTAAATAATTTATTTAATTATTTAATGAATATTACACAAATAATTGTATAATTAAATTTCTCACTCTCATAAATCATTTAAAATGATTTATTTAATTATAGAATATATTCATTGAATATATTCAATTACTATTTAAAATTACTTAATTAATTTAATCCCTTTATATATATGTACATATATATGAAATTAAATGTTGTACATATATGCAATTACTAATCTCCCTTAATTAATTCAACTACTTTATATAATTTATAATTATATAAATTACATAATTATTCCTCACAAATAATTTATCAACAATTTGCATAATTGTTGATTAATGAATAAATTAATTCCACAATAAACCTTTTAATTCAATTCGGATTAATTTAATATTAATCTATCTATTTATCACAATTTAATTAACCATTAAATTATGTTACTAAATGTGCACGCATATATATATTCATATAAATACATATTTAATTTACACGCAACCACGTCGCTTAATTACATAACTCCACTAATTAATTCTCTTAATTTAATTAGACTTGCTGTTAGTCAAGTTTATTGAATTATCACTTTACTTGCTAACTTATCAAAAATTTTGATATCATCATATCTAAGTTAGTCCGTTAAATTTAATTTGGACCTCTATTTATCTATCACTACTAGGTTATCAAACTCCAACCTTTATTAAATATTAAATATTTTATTTCTAATTCATTTAAATATCCGGGATATTACAATTATTGTATTTATTAAAAATAAATAAATTAACATTCATTCATTAATGAACTATACTTTAAAACTCATTATTTTTTTCCCTTATTCTAGTTATATATAGTGTTACAATATATCTAAAATATATCATTTAACAAGTATTATAAATATCATTTAAATGTTATAATTATAGATTATAAATATTCATACACACTACAATATTATTCAAAATTAACATATAAAATGGATATCTACTTATTAATGGGCATCTAAACATTAATAAGTAGAGCATTCATTTTGAATTTAGAATTTTAAAAAAAATAAAAACTTGTTTAAATTGTAATTTAGAGTATTGATTATTGTATTTATTAAAAATAAATAAATTAACATTCATTCATTAATGAAGTATACTTTAAAACTTATTACTTTTTTCATTTATCCTAGTTATATATAGTGTTACAATATATCTAAAATGCATTGTTTAACAAGTGTTATACATATTATTTAAATGTTATAATTATAAATTATAAATATTCATACACACTACAGTATTACTCCAAATTAACATATAAAATGAACATCTACTTATTAATGGATATCTAAATATTAATAAGTAGAACATTCATTTTTGAATTTAGGATTTCAAAAATAATTATAAACTTATTTGAATTATAATTTAGAGTATTGATTATTATATTTATTAAAAATAAATAAATTAACATTCATTCATTAATGAATTATACTTTAAAACTCATTATTTTTTTCTCTTATTCTAGTTATATATAGTGTTACAATATATTTAAAATATATCATTTAACAAGTGTTATAAATATCATTTAAATGTTATAATTATATATTATAAATATTCATACGCACTACAGTATTATTCCAAATTAACATATAAAATGGATATCTACTATTAATGGGCATCTAAACATTAGTAAGTAGAGCATTCATTTTGAATTTAGGATTTTAAAAATAATAAAAACTTATTTAAATGGTAATTTAGAGTATTGATTATTGTATTTATTAAAAATAAACAAATTAACATTCATTCATTAATGAACTATACTTTAAAACTTATTATTTTTTTCCCTTTATCATAGTTTTATATAGTGTTACAATATATCTAAAATGCATCGTTTAACAAGTGTTATACATATCATTTAAATGTTATAATTATAAATTATAAATATTCATACATACTACAGTATTACTCTAAATTAACACATAAAATAAACATCTACTTATTAATGGACATCTAAACATTAATAAGTAGAGCATTCATTTTAAATTTATGATTTCAAAAATAATGAAAATTTATTTAAATTATAATTTAGAGCATTGATTATTGTATTTATTAAAAATAAATAAATTAACATTCATTCATTAATGAACTACACTTTAAAACTCATTATTTTCCCTTTATTCTAGTTATATATAGTATTACAATATATCTAAAATGTATCATTTAACGAGTGTTATAAATATAATTTAAATATTATAATTATAGATTATAATATTCATACATACTACAGTATTATTTCCAATTAACACGTAAAATGGACATCTACTTATTGATGGACATCTAAACATTAATAAGAAGAGCATTCATTTTGAATTTATGATTTCAAAAATAATAAAAACTTATTTGAATTGTAATTTAGAGTATTGATTATTATACTCATTAAAAATAAATTAATTAACATTCATTCATTAATATGTATGTTTTAAATTTTAAATTGTGATTGATTATGAGTAATTATTTAATTTTTTTCTTTATTTTTTGTAAATAATTTGAATGAATTTGATATTAGGTGATTGATAAACGAATTCGGATATTTGGATATCTGAATAATTTGTTTATTTGAATAAAATAAATAGAAACAAATATTATCCGTACTTGGATATTATTTCGAATACCGGATACGAATATGATTTTTAAAATCCGTCGGATACCGAATACAAATACGGATAACGAATTAATTTTTTGGATATGGATATGGATACTGCTATATCCGTATCCGTTTATATCCGTTTACACCACTAATTATATCAAGCATTGAATGGCATTAATGTACATGTTTGGCCAGCCACTCCAAGGGGGGAAAGGGGTGATGCATTTTTTTTTACTTAGCTTGAAAGAAATGGAACAAAGACCAAACTACCCTAGCTTTGGTTTTTCTATAAATAGCAAGCATAGTTCACTTATTCTATCATCTATTCCCAAAGCAAAATCACTCTCTATATCTATTATTCATAGTTATAATTCAAGTATTGAAAATTGCAAAGAAATAGTTAAATCTTACAATTACAAAAGGTACGATCCTTAGTCGTTGTTATGTTTAATTTTTCTTTTAATTTATAGTCGATAAAGCTCAAGAACGCGAGTCGTAGCCATGTACGATTGTTGTTCTTCGTATTCTTCACGTGTTCTTAAGATTTTCTTTATTTTATAGTAGTTATAATATTCAATTTTCTTTTATTGACAAGCTCAAGAACATAAGTCGTAGCCATGTACGATTTTTCTTTCTCTGTGTTCCTTATGACTTGAGTAAGTCGTTGTTATGTCAATTTTCATTTCATAGTATAGAACTAAAGCTCAATGAATGTAAGTCATAGCCATGTACGATTTTTCGCTCTTCGTGTTCTTCATGTGTTCTTGAGTAATAGTTTTAAACTGTTAAAATCAAGTAAACAAGTCGTTATGATGATCAATTTATTTCATATATAAATGTTATAATCACTTATGCAAACAGTTATAATACTCAAATTATTTCAAGTATTAAATTCAAAAGCTCAAGAATATAAGTCATTACCATGTACGATTTTTTCGTTTTTCGTGTGTTCTTGAGCGAAGGTCATAAATCTCTATATAATAAGGTTTATGATTTTCTTATTTAATGTTATAAAGTGTTATTGATTGTTAGAACATGTTATCTTAGCAAATTAAAGCTTAAGGTATCATGTTTTATCAATTCAGTCAAAGAAATATTGAAACAGTTTAGTGTAGTCCTCTTAATGTCAAAATTTGTGTAAATCAGTAAGGAATTTTGAACTTTGGTCTAAATATAAATTGTAGAGACGGAAATTATGAACGCGTGAAATTTTGAACGACTCAAAAATATTTTAAAACGAAGAAGCTAAGGCCATTTAATTGAGTCGGGATCTGACAACCAATGTTGTTGTCTACTTTTTAAAAGTGCCTTAAAAATGAGTTTTTGAGTTAGCAAATTTTTCGAATAAAACCTCCTATGAAAATAGTCTAAACAAGTTATGAAAACATTTATTAAGAAATAAAATTAGAGAAACACTAACATTTGGGTACGCGTAAACAATTATATAGATATTTAATGCTTTACTGGAAAAATCCTAAATTGCTTCAAGGCAAGTTTTCTATCATTAACCTTTGTTTACTTGTTTTTTATGTGATTTATACATCTTGTATAAACAAAGTGTTAAAAATCTTTGATATGAGAGTTATTGCTTCTTGCTTCGGCATAACTTGAAAAATGAAATGCTCATTCGTGATATATTTCGAACCATGCTTTATTTTATCAAACCAAGTTATCTTGGGGCGATCCTGACATGTGAAGTAAACTAATATGAACGAATATGTATCACTATTCATGATTTGTCCAGTGTAGTGTGTGTTATGCATAACATAAGATGTCATTAAGTTGATCCACTTTTTATATCCACTATAAATGATTCTAAGTCGAAAGACAAAAAATAGTTCAAGGTCTAACCACTACTCAGTCTTGTTATGTTAAAACATTTGTAATATCAATTGTTGTGCCATGAATTCTTACAATCTATATCGGTGTGAGTTCACTTATATGCTACGTGTTAAACTTGCTGACCTTTTGTATGCTCACCCTTACAAATAAACCTAAATTGCAGACAAACCCGAGAGCTCCGGCTCTAAGAAGAAGAAATGCGTAGATTAGCTTACATGTTTTATTAAATTGCTTGTCTTTTTTTTAAGTCTTGATGACTTATATAATATAAATAAGCAAACCACGTAGTCGACTCTATATAAATATATATCAATTTTCATCACATATTCTTGTCATGTCTTTACTTTGATAAAAACTTAGAATTGTTAAACTTAACATAGTATTGATAATGACCTATTTATCTGGATGAGGATTGGTAAATGACTTGTGAGTACTGTAAGCATCCGAGATATGCTACTCGATGTTAACTAGTCAAATTCATCGTTATGTTCCTCGGACCTTAGTACAAACTTGTTATTACTATTCTGAATGTCAAATAAGTAGAATTATTGATATGAAGAGATATCACTATAACCAAATGTGTTTCGAGTGAGAGTTTTAACTAGTTGGGTATGTTCTGTACGACAAAAAGATTTTATACCAGACAAAGATACAAACATTTGTCACAGATAAAGATGTAAATATTTATCACGAGTGAAGATACAAACATTCATCACGAGATTCTCTGTTCCCAAGAATTGTCCTAATGATTTAATGCAGTGAATCTTGGAATATGTAAAGTTATAGAATATCTAAATATTAAGGTTAAAATGTTATGAATGTGTATTAAGTTAATTGAATCGATTACAAGGACTTGGTATGAAATAATGAAAGATCTTTGAGAATTTAGATAAGAACTTTGTTTATGAATAAATGAAATCATCTATAAACCTAATGATTTAACATTTATAGTGGGCACCAAGTCAGCTATAGTAAGTATAGTGATTTGGGGGGGGGGGGGGGGGGGGGGGAGGGTGTCACAGAGGTTAAGGTTGAGGTCGAGGTCCGAGGTGGTCGAGGTCCGAGTTGGTCGAGGTCGAAGTGGCCGAGGTAGTCGAGGTGACCAAGGTGGTCGATGTCGAGGTGGCGAGGTGGTCGAGGTGGTTAAGGTCGAGGTGGGTGAGGTCGAGGTGGTATTATAATTTTTTATTTTTTTATTTAATTTTCTTTTAAACTTGGAAGGTTGCTTTTTGAATGTATAAAAGAATTTGAGAAAATAACTATATGTAATATAAAATACTATGAAGAGAATTTTATCCTAGTTTTCTAAATGACCTTTAATTCTTATTTTGTTATCATCAAAATAGTATAATAATTTATACCTTTCACTTATAAATGGTGTAGGTTTTTATTTGGAGATATAAAATAATCTAAGCAAAGGAAGTGCATCCAAACAGACAAGTTCTCTCACTCTAAGAAAAGTTATTTATTTGATCTATTGCAAGTTTCCTAACTTGTGTAAGTTTATTATTCTGTGCAAGTTCTTTTTAAACTATTCAAGTTTATTTTTACAATATCTCTAGCTTATGCTAGTATTTCAAATTATGCAAGTTACTTGTTATATGAGATTCTTGAGTTATTCATTTCCGTACTTATGTGCATTTGTGGATCGTTCTTTAATGAATTGTGGCTATTCTTGTTTAACATATGATTCATGAATTGATACGGGTCTATGCCACTTGCTTCAACTAGACATTATTGATGTGATATCTTCTGTGGTTAATATTACTTTGAAAGTGTTTAAGTCCAATCCAAATTATTTTTATGCGAATTCTTATTATAAGGTTGAGTATAAGCAACCCATATATATGGGATATTTATTTTAGGCTTAAAGCGTAAGACAAATTATTGTGCACAATGATGGGCTGCGATAGATTGATCACCTAGAATACCGATGATATTATAGTTCATAGTTATAAACTGTTGAACTAGGAAGAAGTTCATGGTCCCTACGACCATTCAGTATGATGTCAAAATAATTCTTTTTGTTCATGTTGTTTCAAATCAATAGTTGAAGTTTTTTTTTTGTTGATGATTATTCATTTTTTTGTTTTATATTTACTGAGCATATTTGATGCTCACTCTTGCTATTCATTAATATGTCAATGATAAAAAATGAATGATAGGCAAAGCAAAAGGTTCAAAAGGGTAAACGTAAAAGATAAGGGAAGGGTAAATATGAGGAAGAGAACTAGAACCATGATATTAATATATTGTTGATAATTATATATCTAATAATGTATTCTTTTGAGACACTTATATTTGTATCTAACGTAAATAAATCCTGGATATATAATATTAAATTATGAAATGTTATATTAATATTATAAATTAATAATTGTGAGATGGATCATAACGCATCATGTCTGGGGTATTTAGGAGCTTTAGAGTTTATGCATATATAACTACTCTATATACATAAAAATAAATAAATAAACACATTTTGTTTTTTATATTACTCCATTTTACTCCCAAAAAAAATTAAAAAATTAAAAAATTAAAAAATTATGAGGTACTATATTGCATTCCACTTTGGACTCCCGAGTCCAAGACAACGGATAATAATGAGCTAGCTTATTTGACCTTATGCCAAACAAGCCTTCATGAATTGGAGCTAAAATGACCCCCAACAAAAACCCAACTTCCCCAAATTCCAGTAACATGCAAAAGCAAACCGAAGCTCTGCTGTAAGAGCAACAATGGCCAAAGTTCCGAGCAAGCACGGGCGTGATCAGAACCTAGTAATTCCTCCCCCCTCTCATTCTTCATATATATATATATGTAAGTATGTATGTGTATGTTAGCTACCTATAGTGAAATAATCGAAACAATGAAAAAATAAAGAATGAATTGTATGTTTTACGAAACTGATTAAATTTTTTTTGGATTGGTTTTGATTCCTTGGGAAGAGGAGTTTGGGCTTTTTGATTGGGGATAGTGGAAGTTTAAAGCTTTTGGATTAATTGGAGTTTTGAGTTAAACGTACTCCAATTTATTCTCCCCTCGATTTGTTTCACCGTTTTCCATGTTATCTTTTCGGGTCATAATCTCTGATTTGCTGATTTAGTTGATAAAAAAGTGGAATTTTTGTGTGTTACACGCGCTCTCATTTTTGGACAGATTATGAGTATTTAGTAGTTTTTAATTTTAGGTTGAATAATCATAGTATGCAGCTTTATTTTAGTTAAAGAATTAATATGTTTTATTGTGTAAGACTTAGAGGATGTAAAACTAGCGGCATTTTATCAAGTCAAGATAAATATGTTACATCTTTTGTTTCATGGCATGTAATTTATAAACAGCGATGAGGTTCACATTTTATATTTTATTTTTGCTAATCAGTGAGGTTGAGATTCACATTTACTAGCTCTCATTGTTCTCCTTTTCATTGTTGTAATTGCCTGGAAAACCAGGATTTCGAGGGGTTTTTGAATAATTTGAAGGATTGGGAACTCTCACTCAAGGACAACGAAAAGAAACTGAAATCTCAATCTCTTGGAACGGAGAAGTTGGTAATTTATGGACCCAACTACAATAAAAGAAAAAAAGAAAATTGTTTAGTTCTTATTCTCCTCTTAATGCATTGATTTCCAGACATAAAGTTTTAGTAAATCGTGTATAGATTCAGAATAAGCATCCATAAATGATGGTTTCTACTTGTTCCTGCTAAGAAGCACAACTGCCCACAAGTGATAAGCTAAACATGAAACAACCAGTACAATGATATTGCATTATTTTAAAAGTTTACAATATGGGGTTAGGTTCAATATGGTCCTTTGAATCTACTTCATTAATATGGACATATTATGCTGAATGCTCTGCTCTCTAGTGCATGTTCACCTTATAAAATATTCCTTTTATCATCCTTCTGTTTAATCCTACCTTGATCCTGAAAAAATAGTTCCTATTTTTCCCGGTCAAAGAGAATGATACTCTTTCTTTAGGGCATAGGATTTTCAATATTCCTCTTGCTTCTTTTAAAAGCAACAAGTTTTGTTGATTGTGCTTTAACAACATATTTCCAAAAAACAAAATTGTCGGAGTATTGAATTTGAAAAAAAATTCTTAAATCCTGGAAATGTTGTAGACATGCTGGATACATAAGAAGAGATATCCAGCGATATCCCTATTAGCTTTTTTTATTAATTCAGTCAATGTTATGTATTTTCATATTCTTCTGTTCTCTTTCCAGCATCCCTCTACTCAGAGACACGGTGTGAGAAATGCTAGTGAGCTTTCAACCAGTTCTGGAACTAATGGGAAACTGCCTGATTCAAAAGAACAAACAAGTAGAAATTCTCAAGTAAGTAGATCCCACATTCCAGTCAGTTGATTATGATATTGTGCGACCAGAAGATGGTGTCTATGGCATGTAACAGCATGTGTGCGCAGGCTAATTTTTATTGTGTATGTAAAATGTATGTGCATGTTTATAATATCAGATAATTTATGGTTATTTATGATAAGTTTCTTCTTCTTAGAAGATTGGAATAGTTGGTGAAGATCGAAGACCCATGGAAAAATCACCCTCGGTTAATAGATCAAGTTCTGCCAGTGAGTATGATTACTTGAGAAACTATGATGCAATCAGAAATTTATCAAGTGGTTTTATGACACAAGGGAGTTCCTTTGATGCTAATTCAGAAAAAGAGTTGGTATAACGTGTACCTCTGAAATGTTTATCATGTCAGTTCAGGATAATAGTAGCATAGCTTGGTTACTTTATATTTTTATTCTATTGCACTTCACAGGGTAATGAAAAGTTTAAGCAGAAGAAGTTCGAAGAAGCAATTGATTGCTATTCTAGGAGCATTGCGTTATCACCAACTGCAGTAGCTTATGCAAACAGGGCAATGGCCTATCTTAAAATCAAAAGGCAAGATCTTCTATAAAAAATAATGCTAGCTCTTTGATAGGTGTTTTTTAGGTTTTTATCAGAATTAGCAGTAAAGTAAGCCTATAGGTAGCCATCTAATGTACTCAACCATATATAGATTAATTCAGCTAGTATAATGATGCTTATCAAGATCCCCTTCAACTTGATTACGACATTTAACCTTATTTGATGACTTTGAGAATCTCGTGTATTTTTATTTTCTTATATTATTGGCACATCAAAGCGTTCAATGAATCAACCACGTGATCAGACTTTTCTTCATCATCACTGTTAAAAGTGAAAACCATATTTACATCAACTGCTCCATCAAAACCGGCTTAATACATTAAAAAAGGGCTCAAAAGGTCAAATTTTTACTTTATAGGTAGAATGCATGTCACCAAGGAGGTAATGTTTATAAATAACCCTATTTAAATTTTCCTAAGCCTAATGTATTTCTTTCCATACATTAGATTCCAAGAGGCTGAGGGTGACTGTACAGAAGCCTTAAATCTAGATGATCGTTATATTAAAGCATACTCACGCAGGTCAACTGCTAGAAAAGAACTTCGAAAATTTAAAGAATCCATTGATGGTATGTTCTTAAATTACTTAGATGGATTCTTCCTTCTCAGTTCTCTATTCTTTCATTGTCAGATCTACGAATTCACAAGTAGCTAACTGCAGATACTGAGTTTGCCTTAAGATTGGAGCCTCACAATCAAGAGATCAAAAAGCAGTATGCTGAGTCCAAATCTTTGTATGAGAAGGTATATACGGTACTTGGTCTAATCTTCTTTTAAAACAAACAGCTGGTTGCAAAAAAAAATTGCATGCTCTCAGAAACTGTTAATCAACTATTACTTTTTTTTTTTTGCTAAATAATTCTGAGTCACATCAACTGTTACTTTTTTGAAAATATATTCCTGGACATTTAATTTTGTTCTTCTTATCATGGGGAGAAATGTTGTGGTAGTAGTTTGTTTCTCATTTGTTCAGATAAAAATACTATGAATTAATCACCATTGCTGGCTATAGAATTTATATTGTGTTATGACCAATCTGAGGTATAGCCATGAATTAATTGACATGATGGGTGTAATGCTTTATGATATTGTCTTTGGATTATGGTAAACTAGAGAAAATAGCAGAGAGAAGTGTGAAAACAGAACTTACAGTTAATCCTCTATGACTATCATTTTGGAGAAACTAGTCCTGTGACTTGAGCTGGTATGACCAGGATGCTTTCCTTTCCTCCCTCCCCACCCCTTCTCTTCCCCTGATACCTGACCATGGACCAAGTAGTCAGTGGTAGTAAGCTTTAGTGTGTGTGGGCATGTTTTAATTACTTCTGTTCTGTGCCATCGAAGTGACTTCAATTGACCTTTCCAGGAGATCTTTAAGAAGGCATCTGGAACATTTAAAGGCTCAGTGCAAGAGGTCCAAAAAGCAGGGAAGCCAGTGATGGAAATGAATGGTCATGATCATAGTGCCCAATCTGTTTCAAGTACCTCTCAGAGAACGGGTGTGGCCACAATGGAACTAGATAGTAGCATGGTATAATGACTGATGTATTCATTTTTTATTTATAATGTGATAAATTATCGCAAATTTGTTTTGATGGGTGATGAAACGTGGATTTTAGCTCATTGATCCCCAGCCTGAATACACAGCTGTTGTTTATGCTTTAGAGTCTGCTACAATCATGCCCCCCCCCCCCCCCCCCCCCCCCCAAAAAAAAAAACTATAATATTTGTCGAAATGCAAGAAGTTATGAATATATGATCAATGTCTTTAATCTAATTTGTAAAGGTCTGTATATGTTATATAAATAATCTCTATTGTTTTTTTTTACGGAATTTCCCTTCAGATCAAAAAATAGATTTAGAAAATTCTTAGTATGCCTGGAGTTGGATCTATACGAAGAATCATGTGATGTGTCTTGGTAAATCTTTAAGTACTGAGTTGGTCCTTAAAATTGTTTCTCTCTTCCTTCCCCTGACAATTTTCCTTGGTTTAATTCACAGAGAAATCACAAAACTGGCCAGGAACAGCTAAAGACATCAGTTCAAGAGCTTGCTGCTCGGGCAGCTTCTCTTGCAAAAGCTGAAGCTGCCAAAAACATCACACCGCCTAATTCTGCCTATCAGTTTGAGGTTTCTTGGCGGGGACTGTCTGGTGATCGTACTCTACAGGCTCAATTGTTAAAGGTTTATAAGCATTCTCATTAAATATGCTTATTTGGATATATTCCTCGAACATATAGCAATTTGAACTACTTTCCATTTATGTGGGTTGTCTACTTGTCTTGCTCCTACACAAAGCCTTCAAACACTTATATACCACATGTAGATACATACATACATACATACATACATACATACATACATATATACATATACATACATACATACATACATACATACATACATACATGTGTGTATATAACTGTTTGTATGCGTGTGTATATATATATGTAGGTATACATACATACATTTGTGTGTGTATATACACACACACACACATGTATGTATGTATACCGACATACATATATATATATATGTGTGTGTGTGTGTGTGTGTATTTGTACACACACACATAGCTTCAAGCTTGCATTTGGGCATAGCAAGTGAAAAAACCAACAACAACAATTATTAGATCTGCTAGGTGGTTTATAATATGGGCTTTATTATTTTCTGCAATTGCTAGTCTGTTTTTTATCATTTTCTTTTGTTTACGTCGCCCAGCTGGTTCATCGCGTATCAACTAATGGTTGTTTGCTTACAATTAGGTCACATCGCCAGCCGCATTGCCTCTGATATTTAAGAATGCATTGTCTGCTCCAATTCTAATTGATATTGTTAGGTGCATCGCCGCATTTTTCATGTAAGAGAGTTTTGCTTATATTTTTTTCATGTAAGAGAGTTTTGCTTATATTTTTTTGGAACTTAATAGTTCTAATAAAATTTCTTTATCATTTTGTTAATCTAATTAAATGCCATCTTTTGCCTATTTGTGACAGTGAAGAAATGGATTTGTCAGTCAAATATCTAGAAAGTTTAACCAAGGTCTCAAGATTTGACATAATCATCATGTGCCTTTCATCTGCAGATAAAGCTGGTATGTGAACATACTTTAAACCTTTGAAGCTTGGACTCTAAAAAATCAATCATTTGTACTATATTTATATCTTATTCACCGGTGATACTCTCATTTTGCATCACAAAGTTTTATACACTTGTATATGAAGACAAGCGGAAAATAATCTGATTGTTTTAAAATTCCATTTTGGATTCCGACAATTTAATAACAGATGCTATTCATAAATGATATTCCATGCCACATAATTATTTAAGTTCTAAATTATCTTGAGCTTGCGATCTTAGGAAAGACTTTCAGATTTTTCGATCTTGGATGAAAATAACTTTTTTAAAGAAATCATTTTACAAGTTCAAAGACCCATGTTAATTAGTGATGAGGCATAATTTCAATTTATAAAAGTTTTTAACAATGCATAAAATAGAAATGCTAGATGAATAAATTTGATGTTTGTTTGTAGTTTGAAACTAAAATCTTTTTGCCAATTATGTAATTGTGGAGTTAATTATAATTGGGTTTGATATTCTTGGTTTCTCCTTTAAACAGAAATTGTGAAGATATGGGATGATATATTCTGCAATAACGGAACTCCATCAGTGTATGCGGATATGCTTGGTAAACTGCGTTCAAGATACTGCCCCAATCAGTGAAGGTGTGATTGATCTCCAAGAAGTTAAACTAGTGTATCCTCTATTTCAAACAAAAAAAAACCATGTGTAAATCATTTGATGTATGTTGAAATACACTTTTTGGTAATTAAACCCTTCAGGATAAGTTTACTGCGAACAATTTGAGGTGACGACCGAAGTATATTTCTTTTAATTTCAAAGCATTATTATTAGTTTTTATTTTTATTTTATTTTTATTTTATAACTTGGAAAGTTCTTTCCGTTGGAGCTGAGCTCCAAAATATTACTCCCTTCGTTTAAACTTCAAAATTATTAGTATGATTTATAAAGTTTATGATGAAATAAATTTTATGATTAATAGTTTTTGTTATATATTATACAATTATAATAATTGTATTAATTAAAGTTAAATAAATTTATATCAATTTGAAGTTTAATATGTTATCGGTTAACTTAAAAAGTTAAATCGTCTCTTTAATTTGGGAACAGAGGAGACTATCATCTTGTAAATATGTATGAGCTAATTTAGCACTGTTCAATTTTGTCGGACGGTGGCATTTCTACCGTGATTATTGACTGTACCGCTTGGTTTTATTGAAGTTAGTTATATGAGGATGTTCATTTCTGACCTTAGAAAGGCAGGTTAGGATGTTTATTCATATGGTGTCCCGGCGTGATTGATTTGATTTTTCTTGTGGTCTACTTTAAATTTCTCAAGAGCCTATTCTTCAATCTTAAGATTAATGCAGATAACATGTAGGGGATTAGATTTCATGGAGTTGTCGCACTTCTTGATCATCATGAAATTTGTAACTTCTTATTACGCTGATTACTAGGCTTGTTCAAATAATTCAATAAATTCGATATTTTTTCGGTACTGGTCGTACAGAACCGACCAGTTCGGTAAATCTCATGATTGGTTTGGTACTGATAATTTTTTTCGATAAATACGGATTAACCGGCTCGGGTACGATTCCCTTTTCTTATAATCGGTTCATACTGCACCGTGCCGATGTACCGTTTGTCTGGTTCTATCTGATTATATATATATATGTTATATGCATATATGGCAGTCTGTTATACTTTTCTCTCTCTGACTTTCCCATTATCTTTGGTCCTCTGACTTTCCCACTAGCTTCGGTCTCCACTATTTCTCTCTCTTAGCAATTCAATTTGTGAAGTATTAGGCAAAGTGTGAACATCAAAGTAAAACACATCTCAATCCATCAATGAATTTGAGCAAAGAATAAACCATCTCAGAGACTCAGACCATCAATGAATTGAAGAATTATACAAGTAATTTAATAAAATAAGTTAAGGAGTGCATAAATTGGTAATTGCATGTATTGTCTTCTTCCCTCTCTTATTTTTTCCCCTCCTTTTTATGTTTCTTTGCCAACAATGAGTTGGGGAAGTCGTCTTGATCTCATGGTTGTGGTTGATTTATTGGTAGATCCGTTGATCGATTTGTTGGTTATGATAGCAAATCGGAGTGGTGATGATTGTTGAGTTGTTTGTTTTTATTTTTTCGACAATGTTGTTTTGTAGAGGTGGTGGGATGATGATATTGTTTTGCCGCAATAGTACCATTGATGAGATTACTGCTTCAATTCATTTCCTAGACATAATTAGTATAGTTTTGGGTAAAACTGATACTGTTCCAATACCGAACCGGCTAACCAGTCCAACCGATACCGGTATCAATACATAATTTTGGTTATTTTTGATATGGTTCAGGCCGATTTGGTACGATTAATTACCTATGAACACCTTACGGTGATTACCGTGAAAGTTGTATTTTTTGCTGACTCACAAATAGAATATTAGAATTAAAATTTTATACTTATTATAACAAATGCAACAAAGCTTATAAACTTTATTATGCTCGAGGGCGCGATAATTTCATGATAAGTTCGGTGAGTTTTGAATATAAAAAATGTAGAGGTGATGGATAAACTTGGCGTTGAACATGGGAAGTTTTGACAAAAGCAAAAAATTACTCGTTTTTGAACAGCACTGACAGAAAGATGCACAACCTTTGTATACAATTTATTTTAGTTTGCCTTTGTATGTTCACGGCATCTATTACAAATTTTAGTCCATTCTTTTTATACTATAGATTTCTTTTAATAATACTAGCATCCCATGCTATACGTATTATATGTCTAAATTATATAAATTAAAATAAAATATTTATAAAATTTAAAAGATTAAATATTTTTTTTATAAAATTAATATAAAAGAAATAAAATAATAATATAATTAAAATTATAGGATAAAAAAAAAGTAGATAGGACAACACGTCGGCTGCTCGAGGATAGATAGATATTTATTTTACTTTTGTAAAAAAAAAAAATTTGAAATGGAATCGAGTACTATACACATACCAGAGAAATAAGTGACTTGGACTGTCCAATCGATGAGAAATCAGTGTATTGCACTGTCCAAACACGGTTTACATTATTGTACCCGGCGACCCCATCAAAGTTACTCAATCTACCTACACTCGTAATTGTACTGGGCTATTATTTATTAACTATTTTATTTATTTATTTTTAATATAAAATAGTAATTCCTGACAGTTCCAGCTAGGACATGGGGATGTTGAAACAAAACCCTAAAGTCAGATATTATTCTATACTCTTGGAGGTAAATGAATAATATGATTATTCTTTCACATATTTGCAGAGTTTATTTATGGTGAGACCCACAAGTATGTGTGAAGAGAACATATTATTCACTTATTTCAAGCGTATAGAATAGTTTTTTGTGAGAGTAAGAAATTATATTTGTACCATTTGTAGATACGGTGCATTGCAATTATGCGATATAATTTTTATTTTTTATAGACCACGCATAGATACATAACATCACAAACTGCACCGCAATTTGTAATAAACCAAAAACTAAATTAAAATGGAATCGAATATTATACACATACAAGAGAAATAAGTGTATACACAGCCCAAACGAGAGAAATCAGTATTGTTGACACATGTAATTGAACAATAGAAATTCTAATTGAATGAACAGAGGAATTATATTTAATAAATCTGACTTACAAAAAGGTGAAAGAAAATGAACAAGTATACTCTATATACTAGGTTATCCTATGGTTAAGTAAACTGTACTGTAGTTACATTAGCTAATTCTAGTTGTAACAACCTAGCTATTAGCTGTCATTATCAAGCTAAACTGCCGGTTGGCATTCTGTTAATACCAATTGCCTTGTGTGTTAGTGTTCGATGGTGCCATCATAATGACACACTTGTGCCACTGTAATTTGTATTGCTGAGAAGGTACTTGAGCTGATACATGAACTGTTTGGGCCGCATTATTTGTATCATGGATTACATTAGATTGTTTTTCTTGCTGTTGCTGAGCCGGTGGCTGTGATGCATTTGATGGATGCTGCTGTGATGCCGTTGATGATGTAGCAGTTGTAGTAGCAGCAACTATATGTTAAATATTTCCCCCACCCCACCCCACCCCACCCCACCCCACCCCACCCCAGTTGGAGGGGCACAGATATTGTGTACTCCCAACTTGGAGAGAATAAACTAGTGAAGTTTGCTGCTAAGACATTTAGTAAATATACCTGCTAATTGAAATTTGGAAGAGATATGCTTAGGCTGCAAAAACAATGTTTGCACTGTTATTCCCAGATGTCACAATAAGATCTAAAAGTGAAGTTGAATAAATCTTATTAAAAACTCAGATTAAAATTATTTATCCAATAATTAATTAAACTAATTCAATTAAGCATAGCGGAAGATTGGATGAAGATCTCAATTCTTACTTTAGTAATATGAATGTGTGGAAGCAAGTCTCAAATGATATCACAGTTGATATAACAGTTTATTGTAGTTGATATGGTAGTTAAGGAAAACAATAAATGAGATAATGATTTTTAAGATGTTCGGAGCCTAAACTACTCATAGTCATCTCTTTCACTCCACCGAATAGGGATCATCCACTATAGGATCAGGTCACATAGACTAGCTTCCATTAAACCAATTACAATCTCACTTTGGAGAATTGATTCCCACATAATCAGATGAGCACCCTGTCTAAACTTTTACAACCTCCCGCTGGAGAACTAATTCACTTAGAATCAGGCGAGCACTCTGTCTCGACTTCACAACATCTCTCTAGAGAACTGATTCACTTAAAATCAAGCGAGCACTCTATCTCGACTTTCAGATCACTTAGATCTCCCTGTAGTTGAGTTTGAAGTGCTGCTAAGTTGCGCTAGTCTTCTGAATGACTTAGCAACAATGATTGATTTCTTTCCAAGGCGTAAAGTGGCTTTCAAGAAATCGAAGAGTGGCTTTCTAGAAATCGTAAAGTGACATTTGGATTGTAGGGGATGCATTAAGCTTTTTGAATTGTAAGATTTATCTCATTTAATTTGTAAGACCCCGAATTTTATGAAATACAAAATTTAATTTTTCTTCATATATATTTTTCCTGAAACAGTAGGTGGTTAAATTGATAAGGTTAAAAGTTAAGGATGTTTTGTGCAAATTTTATTATGTCGGAGAATATTCGTTTGGTAGGAGAATATTCGTTTTGTCGGGGAATATTCGATTCGTACGACGGTGCCGAAATAACAAAATAATGGTAGTTACTAATTAAATTATAAAAATATAGGTTGACCAACTTCATATCTAGTCATGTGTTAAGGTAAGGGATACCATCTTTTTTATCTTCCATTATTCAAACTTACTATGGTAAGGGATTATCATTATTTGATTCTAAAAAATAATATCGTTTCTTTCTTACTCGTAAGATGTGTCATTTATCTCCATATATTAATTTGTGGGAATAACCTGACTACGCGGACTACCGCATGTTTGGTGAATAACCTTTCGTATTCATTCCTTATTAATTTGTGGGAATAACCTGACTACGCGGACTACATCATGTTTGGTGAATTACTCTTCGTATTCATTTCTTATTTGTCTCTTGTTGGTAAAGTTTTCCAGAAATGATTATATATTCTTTAATAGTTTGCGCTTCATCTAATATCATTTCAACTGAACCTTCCTATTTTTCTAAATCTTTCTATTGAACTTTAACTGTTATTCTGAATTGTGGATCTTAAATATCATTCTTGAATTTAGTCCACACCATGTTGACAATTTGGACATTATTTGAATCTGCACAAAGAAAAACATAAACTTTCGATATTTATTGATCATACTGTTTCTTCTGATTCATCATGTATATCACGGTTGTTATTCTAATCATTAAGAACTATGTTGTTGTGAATATTTGTGGTCTGGGGCACAGATGATAGGATAAAGACGATATAATTGTTGTGTCTTTTAGGACACGTGGTGAATGTTCTCTTTGGCCTGGGGAAAAGATGAACTGTTGTTGGTATGATTATGACCAAATGCTGAAAACTGGTATAATCATTACCGTTGGTGTTATATTTGAATATCTTTGACCCGTAATGCAAAGATGAACTATTGACTAGCATGATTATAACCAGGAACTGGAAATTTATATTATCATGACCAGTGGTGTTTAAGATGATAAGAGTTGATGATATTTTTCTTAAAAAGAGACGCGAGTAGACATCATAGTCTACATTATTCTTCTAATGGATTGTTTTCCGCTGCTATTATTGATATAAAGCTTATTGTCGATTATATTCAATTAGGAACTCAACTGTTGAAGGCTAATGATAATTTATTTATCATTATCTTAGTCATAATATTTCTTACTGGGCTATTTGAGCTTACCATTTCTTTTGTTCCATTATTTTTCAGAAAATGAGAGAATAGTCGGGTCTAGCAGGGGAATGGAGTGACGGTCCGAGAGATAGTTATTGTAGTCTTCACATGTTGTATATAGTGTGGCAATAATAGTGAAGACTTAGTTATGTATTATTGAGTTCTGTATTTCTGTTCTATGTACTATTTGTATTAGAAGTTGTGTATTTTATGGCGTCTCAAATTGGGCTATGTAAGCCTAGATTTGGGGGCGTCACATTTGGTATCCGAGCTTAGGGATATGATCTTTAATAGAGATCTGGGGTAGAAGTAGGAGGAGATAGACGAATTGATTACGTCACTAGTATGTCCTACATAAAATTTTGTTATCTAATAAGTTGGCTTGAATGTGGAGACATGAAGTGACGAGTCAGTTTGTTTAACTAACCTTTATCTTATGACCGTAGTTAAGAATGACTTTTGAAAATCAGGGAATGAATTATCCACTGCCCGAGGCGAATGTAGCTGAGAATCAGGAAGCTACAAACAATCCTCTTGCAGCTTCAGAAAATAATGCTGGTGATCATGCAAATCAGAATGGTTTCTTTAGAAACTTCATGCAATTTATCCAAAATCAGCTGATGGGAGGTCTTAACGATGGAAACGCTGATAATTCAAGGATTGTCACCGTTAAACAATTTAAATAGACCACCTGAATTTTTCGGGAAGCCTGAACCACTCAAAGCGGAGGCATGGTTGAAACAAACGACAAAAATACTTGATGTCCTGCGTTGTGCAGATGATCAGAAGATGCCATTCGCCACCTTTATGTTTCGAGGGGAGGCAGACCATTGGTGGGAGGTGGTAAAACGCATCCATCATTCGACTCTCGAAATGTCTTGGCTGGAATTCTAAGAGCTGTTCAACGAAAAGTATTTTTCAGAAAGCATCCGCCATATGAAGGAGGTGGAGTTCATAAAACTAGAGCAAGAAAATATGTCAGTTTCACAATATAAAACTAAGTTTGCCGAACTATCTTGTTTCGCGACTCATCTAGTGGATGACGAAGCACGGATGAGTCGGATGTTCTTATGAGGTTTGAGATTCGAAATTCGTCAATAGCTTAGCTCTCATAAATTGACTTTGTATTCAGATGTTGTCGATAGGGCTCAGAGGGTAGAGCAAATAGATGAAAAATTATAGCCAAGAGTCAATGATCAGCGTAGAGAGAAATGACAACAACCACAGAAACGAGAACCATAAGGGAGGTAACCAGCACTTCGGTAGTAATCCCGTATCGAATAATAGAAGAAGAGAATCCAGTGGGAATAATTTTAAGAGAAAGAGATTCCATAATGATTATGGAAGAGCACCGGCACCAGTACCAGCATCGGCACCAGTACCAAGGGGAGGAGATCGACCACCGGTAAGATGTTACAAGTGTGGTCAGGAGGGCCACATCAGCCCAAACTGTACTCAACAGTCCAAGTTGTGCTACAGTTGCGGAAAAGAAGGTCATGTGACTCGATTTTGTTCTGTTTCAAAATCAATTCCAGCTGCAATGATGGTACCAAAAGCTAGCACGGATAAGGGAAAATCTGTAGTTCAAGGGAGAGCTTTTGTTGTGACATCCCAAATGGCACGAAACCCGAACGAGGTGATAACCGATAAGTTATTCATAAATTCTCATGAAGTCTATGCCCTGTTAGATACTGGTTCTACCCATTCTTTTGTCTCACCTACGTGTGCTCAACGATTAAACTTAACTCCTGAAAATTTGGACTTTGACTTATCAATTGAAACCCCATTAGGAGCAATAGCCATTACATCTACGGTATATAAATCTTGCTTAGTTCAAATTAATAGCCTTATATTACCGGTTGACCTTATCTCTTTGGAAATGCATGAATTTGATGTGATTTTAGGAATTGATTGGTTGACTAATCATTATGCTAAAATTGATTGCTTTCAAAAGATCATTAGTTTTCATATTCCTAATCAATCTGTCATACAAATTCAAACCATCAAACCATTGAAATCCATAACTGTCATTTCTAGCCATAAAGCCACTTGTTTATTGAAAAACGGATGTCAAGTCTTTTTAGCTCATGTCACTGACTTGAACAAAGATGTGTCAAACTTGAATGATATTCCTATTGTTAATGAGTTTTATGATAATTTTCCCGATGAACTTCCCGGCTTACCCCTAAATCGGGAAATTGAATTCTGTATTGATCTTGAACCCGGTACCAAGCCTATTTCCAAAGCCCTATACCGAATGACTCCTATTGAACTTCAAGAGCTAAAGGTCCAACTACAGGAATTGTTAGATACTTGTTTCATTCGTCCGAGTGCATCGCCTTGGGGTACCCCTATTCTTTTTGTCAAGAAAAAGGTCGGGAGTATGAGATTGTGTATTGACTACCGAGAGTTGAATCATGTCACCATAAAAAACAGGTACCCGTTACCTCGAATTGATGACATGTTTGATCAATTGCTGGGTGCTTAACATTTCTCAAAGATTGATCTCCGCTCTGGATATCATCAGTTAAAAGTTAAAACTGATGACATTCCAAAGACTGCTTTCAGAACCCGTTACGGACATTATGAGTTCTTAGTCATGCCTTTTAAACTAACAAATGCTCCTGCAACTTTCATGGACATGATGAACCGGATATTCAAAGAATATTTGGATTATTTTGTAGTTGTCTTTATTGATGACATTTTCATATACTCCAAGAGTCGTGGAGATCATGAACAACACCTGAGATTAATACTCCAAAAGCTACGTGAGAACAAGTTGTATGCCAAGCTGAAGAAGTGTGAGTTTTGGCTTAAGGAAGTCACGTTCCTTGGGTATGTAATTTCCAGTCAGGGAATATCAGTTGATCCTGTAAAGATTGAAGCAATATTAAATTGGGAGCAATCTCAGTCAGTAACTGAAGTCCGAAGTTTTCTGGGCTTAGCTGATTATTATCGGAGATTCGTAAAAAGATTTTCTCGAATCGCCACTCCATTAACTCAGCTGACTCGGAAAAGCACAAAATTCATACGGAACGAAGAATGCGAGAAGAGTTTTCAAGAACTTAAGAAGAGACTTATTTCAGCTCCTGTTCTGACTATACCATCAGGATTGGGGGAATTTGTTATCTACAGCGATGCTTCAGGCAAAGGTCTAGGCTGTGTACTTATGCAACATGGAAAAGTTATAGCCTATGCCTTTCGACAACTCAAAGATTATGAGAAAAATTATCCTACTCATGATTTAGAGTTGGCAGCAGTTGTTTTCGCATTGAAAATCTGGAGGCATTACTTGTACGGGGAGAAAGTGAAAATCTTCACGGATCACAAAAGCCTCAAGTATTTCTTCATCCAGAAGGAACTCAACATGCGGCAACGACGTTGGCTTGAGCTGTTAAAGGATTACGACCACGCCATCCAGTACCACCCAGGAAAAGCAAACGTTGTAGCTGATGCTTTAAGTAGAAAATCTTATGCGAGTATAAGTGCAATGCTGACTACGCAGAAATGTATTTTGTACGACTTACAAAAGATGGAGATAGAGTTAAAGCCACCAGGGACCCACATGAAGATTGCACGCGTACAAGTAGAACCAGCTTTAATTGATAAAATTAAAGCTGCTCAAGCTACTGATCCGAAAATGATGAGTATGATGAAGAAAGTACAAGAAGGTACTATTCTAGAAGCAAGAATCAACGAGAAAGGAATACTTCGACTCAACTTTGTGTTTCTAACGACCCTGAATTGAAACATAAAATCATGATGGAGGCAAACAACACACCGTTTGCAATTCACCCGGGAAGTATCAAAATGTATCGTGATCTTCGACATACATTTTGGTGGAATAATATGAAGAGGGAGATTGCAGAGTTCATCTCAAGGTGCTTAACTTGTCAACATGTCAAGGCAGAGCATCAAGTGCCTAAGGGTCCATTGCAATCACTCAAAATTCCAGAATAGAAGTGGGAACACATCACTATAGACTTCGTGACGGGTCTTCCCAAAGTTTCTCAAAGCTTTGATGCGATTTGGGTTATCGTAGATAGATTGACCAAGTCCGCTCATTTCTTGCCTATAAGAGAAAACTTTTCACTCGAGCGTCTGACCGGTATGTACGTAAATGATATTGTAAGATTGCATAGCATGCCAATTTCCATAGTTTTTGATCGAGATCCTAGATTCACTTCACTCTTTTGGACCAGTCTACAAAAAGCTATGGGCACCGAGCTACGATTTAGTTCTGCATACCATCCTCAAACGAACGGACAGTCTGAAAGGATGATTCAGACTCTCGAAGATCTTTTGAGACTTTGCGTACTAGACTTCAAAGGAAGTTGGGACAAGTACTTGCCATTGGTTGAATTCTCCTACAACAACAGTTACCAAGTAAACATAGGTATGACTCCATTTGAGGCTTTGTATGGACGAAAGTGTCGTTCTCCAGTATGTTGGAATGAGGTAGGAGAAGCAAAATTGTTGGGACCCGAGTTGGTACGCTTGACAACAGAAAAGATCCAAATGATCCGACAATGAATACAGATCGCGCAAGAACGACAAAAGAATTATGCTGATCTTCATCGGAGAAATGAGAGATTTAACGTCAGAGATCATGTATTCTTACGTGTTTTTCCTTGGAAAGGAGTTACGAGATTTGGAAAGAGAGGAAAGCTCAACCCTCGATTTATTGGCCCATTTGAAATTCTCGATCGAGTAGGAACTATAGCCTACAGACTAGCCCTACCACCAAGTATGTCTCGCATCCATAACGTTTTTCACATATCTATGTTACGTAAATATGTGAAGGACCCAAACCACGTCATTGAGTTAGAACCGGACGTTATAGCAGAGGATTTAACGTACGAGGGGGTACCTGTCAAGATCTTAGATAAGAAGGAGCAGATCCTAAGCTCAAATGTTATACATCAAGTTAAGGTTTTATGGAGAAACCAAGATACTGGGGAAATAACCCGGGAGCTAGAATCTGAGATGAAATCTAAGTATCCTTATCTCTTCGAAATGCCAGGTATGTCAATTTCGGGGACGAAATTTCATAAGGAGGAGAGATTGTAAGACCCCAAATTTTATGAAATACAAAATTTAATTTTTCTTCATATATATTTTTCCTGAAATAATTCACATTACTGAATCAATAATTGTCATTACACAGTAACGTGTTATTTTCTTATTTATTTTCAGCATTATTGTTATCTCTTTTATGATATTGATTAAACTGTTGTATTCTATTATTAGTTGATTTTTCTATTTATCTAACTCGAAAAGCCAACTATACTGCATTTACAATAATTAGCCATAATAATGAATAATTGTAAATTATTGTTGAATAATTGAATTGATAAAGTTATTTGTTTTTATTATGATAAATTATATAAAGTTATTTGTTAATTGATTTATTTAAAGTTAGTTGTTTTATACATAAAGTAAATTGAATGGTATAGATTAAAAGATGATCTTTAAATGAATGGTTTAGATTAAGGAAATCTTAAAAGATGAAATGAGTGGTATGGATTAAACTTTATCTTGAAATATACGGTTTGGATTAAATTAGAAAATCTTGGTGATGATAAGATTTTTTGCTATAAATAGGGGCCTTAACTTAAGGATTTTTCATAAAAAAAACTTTCTTGCTTATTCTTTCTTTCACTCTCCAAATATTTCTTTGTATAAGTTCTCTTTGAGTGTGCTAAAGTCATCTTGAGTATTTGTAAAGATCTGTAAGTGTACGAGTACTGGCCAAGTAAGTCTTTTTATAAAAGTTATATAAGTAACCACACACATCACACGATATTTATAAATCTTCCTTTAGAAGAATCTTCCTTTGGAAGATTCATTTTGAAAAGCTTCATTTGGAAGATTTATTTTGAAATATTATTTTCTTCAAAAACTATATTGAAGTTATTCTACTTTATTTTATTAAATCACTTTTGATGATTTCATACAAATTGGTATACACCATAAAATTATATATGGTAGTTACTAATTAAATTATAAAAATATAGGTTGACCAACTTCATATCCAGTCACATGTTAAGGTAAGGGATACCATCTTTTTCATCTTCCATTATTCAAACTTACTGTGGTAAGGGATTATCATTATTTGATTATCAAAAATAATATCGTTTCTTTCTTACTCGTAAGATGTGTCATTTATCTCCATATATTAATTTGTGGGAATAACCTGACTACGCGGACTACCGCATGTTTGGTGAATAACCTTTTGTATTCATTCATTATTAATTTGTGGGAATAACCTGACTACGCGGACTACCGCATGTTTGGTGACTTACTCTTCGTATTCATTTTTTATTTGTCTCTTGTTGGTAAAGTTTTCTGAAATGATTATATATTCTTTAATAGTTTGCGCTTCATCTAATATCATTTCAACTGAACCTTCCTATTTTTCTAAATCTTTCTATTGAACCTTAACTGTTATTTTGAACTGTGGATCTTAAATATCTTTCTTAAATTTTAGTCCACACCATGTTGACAATTTGGACATTATTTGAATCTGCACAAGGAAAAATCATAAACTTTCGATATTTATTGATCATACTGTTTCTTCTGATTCATCATCTATATCACAGTTGTTATTCTAATCATCAAGAACTATGTTGTTGTGAATATCTGTGGCCTGGGACACAGATGATAGGATAAAGGCGATATAATTGTTGTGTCTTTTAGGGCACGTGGTGAATGTTCTCTTTGGCCTGGGGCAAAGATGAACTGTTGTTGGTATGATTATGACCAAAGGTTGAAAACTGGTATAATCATTACCGTTGGTGTTATATTTGAATATCTTTGACCCGTAATGCAAAGATGAACTATTGACTGGCATGATTATAACCAGGAACTGGAAATTTATATTCTCATGACCAGTGGTGTTTAAGATGATAAGAGTTGATGATATTTTTCTTAAAAAGAGACGCGAGTGAACATTATAGTCTACATTATTCTTCTAATGGATTGTTTTCCGTTGCTATTATTGATATAAAGCTTATTGTCTATTATATTCAATTAGGAACTCAACTGTTGAAGGCTAATGATAATTTATTTATCATTATCATAGTCATGATATTTCTTATTGGGCTATTTGAGCTCACCCTTTCTTTTGTTCAATTGTTTTTCAGAAAATGAGAGAATAGCCGGGTCTAGCAGGGGAATGGCGTCTCAAATTGGGCTATGTAGGCCTAGATTTGGGGGCGTCACATAATTGCTTGATTTATCGACATCATTAAAGTCTAAAGTTGAAATCTATTTATAGATTTTTCTTTGAAAAATGTCCTCTTGAAAGTTACAGTTAATTTGTCTGGTATCTACCTCAAAAGTCTTCTTATGCAGACTAGCACACCAACAGACTGATGTAGTTGCCTAATTTATCAATTGTGTTAGTTCATTGTGTGATGTGGCAGACTAAGGTTCCTAAATATAGTTGTTAGAAACGCGGTTGATTGTACATCTTTTTTTTCCAGTCAACACACTTCGAGGATATTCAAGTTGGATGTGTGTTGGAGAAGCTTCTTGTCAGAACGACTACTAATGTGTCAGGAGTTGAACTCTACGATACCAAATGTTTAGGATTGTAGAGTCAATCCTCATATAAGTTCATTATGCAATTCTTGTAGCCCTTCATCACTCTGCGATTCTTTATAACTCCGCATCACTATACTATTCTTTGTAGCCCAGTCCTCACTCTACGTTTCTTTGTAGTTCTGCGTTTTTCTCATTTGTCTGAAGTTGTTCAGCGACGATCTTGGAGTTTCCTTCAGTTACTCTACGATCTTGATATCTTCACATTCAGCTCGACGATTCTGTCAAATTTGCTTAGTTCATTTTGTGATCTTAGTGAACTAAGTCTTCAGCCTTACGAATTGGGACTTTCAGTCTTTTTAAGTTCAACATTTTACTATTTGGATCAACCTAACAAGTTTGATCCCTAAGTCCTTGTAATGATTGACTCTTTAAGGACGTTACACTATCATATATCTTTCTTTCCTAAGTCATTGTACAATGATTATCTTTTTAAGAACTTTACAATATTACTTGCTTTTGTCATATAAATATACATTTAGCTCTTTGTCATCATATCATCATTAAATCCAACAGTAATATTTACACATAAATGCACTAATAATACTATTTTTCTACTTTGCCCTTATCCATTTGTAGATTGTTTAAGGCCTCATATCTTTTGTCATCCAAGTCCATTAAGTCCATTTTGTTCTAACATTCTAAGAGATTTAACAGTGTGCTCGATAAGACTGCCTCTTCCTGATTTTTTGTCATAATAAATTCTTACCCAGTTATTATAGGCTCGACAGGTTGAATTGTTACCCCTTGTCTTATGTAGAGATATTTAATTCTCTTTCGGCTATTTTAATAGTGATATCTGTAAGTAATATTGTCGTTTCCTGATCTTTCGCTTTAACAAGTTTCCATCCATATGTTATGGGATCGGTAAGTTTTGTTATTGCCATCTTATCCTTTTTAGGGACATTCAATTCTTCTTTGCCTACTTTAACTCGTATGGCCACCTTCTCAAAAACGTGCCAAAAGCCAGTAACTCGTCAATTGTCCATGATCTTTCGTTAGTGAATATGATATCTCGACAGTATATTAGGTCCGACGGAAGTTCCTTTAGTGAAACTGTAATTTCGACTGAATTAAATTCCGATATAGTGTTCTGTTAGAGAAATCCTGCCATGTGTACACTTTAAATTGATTGTGGACATACTAGTTTCGACAAAAAATCCTGTCGGAATTATCTTATTCCGTAGGAAATACCGTTTTTTTTAAATATTTTTTTTTTCGTTTTCTAGTTTCTAGGTTTTTAAACCACAATTTGTACATGTACCTGTTCTAAACCAATTTTTCCCAAACAATGTAAATTCCTAACAATAACAATATGCTAATCCTCCAAACAACAAACATAAATACATATTTCAACTTTAAAATAGGAAAGAAAACAAGAATAAACAAACTTATGATGTATAACAAATGTAAGTTAAACTAAAACCGTAATCAACAATGATGTACAATGTAAGTAAACCTAACTAAAATTGACAATATAAGTAAGTATAGCTAACTACAACTATCTATTGCTATTATAGGGCGAGGGTCGACGATGCTGCTCCAGTGTCTGAAAATCATCGCCATCATCATCGAGCTAGTCATCTACATCACGCTCGGTATCGTCACCCTGTTGATACAATTAAAAATATAAACTATTAGTCCATATTTGAGAATTACAGAAACAACTAAATATCGTTTTAAGTAACATGCAAACTATGTAACCTAAAATAAATAAAATACCTGAGTAGTCGGGGGCTGACTCATCATCGACCCGACTACTCCTCCGGAGGGATACTTGTTCTCGGCGGTGGCCCTAACTGTAATATCTTGAGCAAGCTGATGAAGGCACGCATGCATGGCTAGGCAAGTCCTGATAATGGAATATCGGATTTGTACTAAACGTCTCCGACACCGCCTTCATAACCTTCTGGAATAGCTTATTGTCCAAGCCAGCGCCCGTATGAGATGGTCTAATAGGTGCTCTTGGACGCTGACACTGACTAGATGTGTCTCCTCACTAGTGCCAATAACTTGAGCACGTTTTTTTTGTTTTAAGAAAATTTCGACACCACCTCCCTATGGTCTCCAAGTACACAAAATAGACCATGAAAACTTAGTCTAAGTATGCACTTGGAGAACATTCAGAGATACCAGCTGAAAAGTTCTCAAAACAAAAAAAAACGTACTCAAGCCGTTGGCACTGACTTAAGTGAGAGACATAACATTCAGAAACAGTCCCAAACTAGGGACTATTCAACATTCACTTCAAATGTGAGTGAATGTCGAACATGTTTTTAAATTCCTAATCAAACTACATGCACAAAGTGATTTGATTTAGATGGTTCTATTCAATATTCACTTATTAGGAGTGAATGTCAAACGGGTTTCTGTGACGACCCCGAATTCGGGTCCCTCGAACTTCGAATCCGGTTCAACACGAGTACTACCTTTTCCTTATTGTTCATGAATTACAACAATATTATAATTGATAAATAACCATTTATTTACAATTTTACAACATCTCTTTCTATTCCAGAATCGAAATCTTTATACATTCGTAGTATGTCTTAATATCATACATGATACGACATTCTATTACAATCAACTTGTGTATTTAACACTCATATAACATACCAACTAAAGTCTTATACTACACAATCATTTACCTGTCCAATTCGGACTAATATCTACAACAAATACTTAGATCTTCGGTGAAAGTAATATGCTTTCCTATTCCTTGATCTTTATCGAGAACTTCAAATAATTTGCACTATTTGAAAATGTTGGTTTAGGCAAGAGTGAGCACGACGGCTCAGCAAGTTTAACAGTTACACATAACACATTACATGCTTCACATATACTCTGCAATTTATACTTACATCAGTTTATGTCATACTGCTCATGCATTACATATAACATCTAGCAATTCATGCTTCATATTTATGCATAATCTACATGTAATCATACCTCATGCATATCACAATTATCATCAATATCTTTCTATTAACAATTTAATATCACATCATAGCATGTTAAGGCACATAGGAGCAAGTTCTGAAAAATTTGCCTGACAGCTTCTACCATCTTACGCTAATCTTTCACATTCCCTGCATCACCTATACAGTATGTGAAATCAACAGTGTACAATATCAGTCACAGTATGACTCAATACTAAATCTTTAAAGATATGTATTACTTCTTATCGTCCCCTTTTTAAATCCATAGGGTTAATTTCCTATTTTAGTCTCTCGTTGCCTTGACTCAGCGTTTCATATTCAACACCGTAAATCTTTTGTGTAAACTATGAAATTCTGACATTTCTTACTGTCACTGCATTAATGCCTGGACCTTATTTCTGGTTAGGTCGAACAACTACTTAGACACTAATGGACCATACCCTTGGTTTAACAACATTTAACTCGGTGAGTTATCATAATATTATCCATCTCGAGAAATATTTTAAATTTTACTATCAATTAGTAATAACTTATAATGTTATTTAATTGTTAAATAACACTTTAAATAATCATTACTATTATTAATTCCTTTTTAATAATAGTTTACCTTAATCATTGTTGTACAATAATTAATTATTTCCTTAATTCACTTTAATTATTATTTAATATCATAATAATTAATTAATTATCTTCATTTCCCTTAAATTATTAATATCTTAATAGTAATTAATTAATGACAACCCTTTTTAAAATCACATAGTTACCAACCAATATTATCTTCCTTGGATAATATTTTAACTACCCAACGACATTATTATCCACGTAATAATATCCGACTAATCTACAAATGATATTAACAAATTAGTAACATCTTAATTGTACAATTATATTATTAATTCTTCAACAATATTAAACCATGTACGGTTATTATTTAATCACATAATGATAACTTAACTAATTACCCTTATTATTGAACATTTAATAATAATTAACTTCATTTACAATTACTATTAATCCTTCAATAATAATTTACTCATTTCGGTCCTTGGCCTTCGGTCTTCAGCCCCTCGGCCTTCGGTCTTCAGCCCCTCGGCCTTCGGCCTTCGGTCTTCAGCCCCTCGACCTTTGGCCCTCGGTCTTCGGCCTTCGGCCTCGGCCCTCGGCCTTTGGTCTTCGGCCTTCGGCCTCGGCCCTCGGCCTTCGATCCTCCATCTTCGGCCTTCGGCCCTCGGCCTTCGGCCTTCCGTCTTCGGCCTTCGGCCTTCTGCCTTCAGTCTTCAGTCTTCAGACAACCGACTGCCAGAGAGTGTTCTCCGACAGTGGGGTAGTTTGCTAGAAACAAACATAACTTCTTCGTTACAAGTCCGTTTTTGATCAACTTTATATCAAATTAAACCTTATGAAGTCTACTTTAAATCTTATTCAGACCTTAACTTCATCCGATGTACCAAACAACACAGATCTAATGTTTTACATAACCTGTCCAGAGAATGAAATCTCCAGGACAGTCGCACAACATTAATTCATTAAAAAATGCTCTACACTATAAAATCGTTAAATATTTTAGGTTCTTTTAGATAACTTCCATATCTACAACTTTGTAGTTTATACCAACTTCAAATTCCAAACACATGATTTTATATGATTTTTACAATGAACAAAAATCGTTACAGTTTCTGGGCAGCAGTATTTCAGTCCGACCCAAACTGATTCAAGCAGTCACTACGAACAAACCACAAAGAATTTCTGAGATCTAAAAATTTCTACGTGTAGCTTACTTCCGTAGCTTTAATTTGGTACCTTACCCACTCTCTAACTCCAAATATTCAATTTTATAAAAATCATCAACCGACAGTAACACAACACCGCTTTCCTGCGAATTTGTGTTCTTCAACTTTCTTTCATTTAATTTAATCCGTGAGTCATCTACTAGATTCATTTAAATCTATGGTTAGACCATTACCCACAAAATATTCATGATCTAATGCCATTAATCTCATTAAAACTAACATTTACCCCATCAAATCAAACATTAAACAAGTGTATAACAATATACCTTCACAGCTTCTTCATTTCTCCTCTTGGCTTTCTCCTTCTTCTCTTTTCTTTCCAGCCGTGAGCTATCTCTCTCTAGTTAGATGGAATGGGAAATGAAAAGGAGCAGAAAATGAAAAGAAAAGGAGAGCACGATTTATTAAGGACGCTCCACTCTTTCTCCTGTTCCATCAGTGACCTTACCCTGCCCACCAACTCCCTCTGCCGAGCATAGCTTGCTCTGCTCCCAACCTCAGACACGTTACGTATAACAGTGTCCCAATTTGAGTGACCGGCTCATTCACTAACCGAGCCGTCTCCTTCCTATTTTGGTTAACGGATAACCAATTACAGGCCCAATATATACGACCCAAATTGAAAATAAAAGAAACGGACCCAAATCATATTGGTCCAATAATTAATTATTGTACTATAATTACCTTAATTATTTAAATTTCCTTTTTTACAATATAATACATATTTAAATTATTTAATTTAATAATTTAAATATAATACTCATTCAAATTATTTATATTCCATATTTTGAATTAACACCATAATTAATTATAGCACATTTCTTGCTATTTAACACTTCAGGTTTGTTCACTAATTTAATTACTATTAGTGACAATCTTTAATACCGAAGAACAACAAGAATACACAAATGTTTAATAAATCACATAGACTACTAAGTTAATTAATTTGACCTAGTTTAATACCTCAATTGAACTTATAATATAATTCAATTAAATTTGTTTTAATTATCCTACCACATTGGGTTACATAATTAACTCACTCATAGTTAATTCTCAACACTACCTTCCTTCCTATATCAATTAACCAATGTTTGGTTAATTCTCTCTCTTGTCTACCAACTAGGGTTATTCAATTAACCCTACATTAGTTAATTCTTTACACTCAATCAATACTTGAAAAATATTCTCCCAACACATTGACCATCATTTGACTTTAATGTGTTTGGGCTACATGGATTACTTTGTATTGGGCTCTCTTATTTAATTACTTGGGCTACCCAACACAACTCACATATCATATATAACTTGGGTTTGGTAATTAATTTAATTGGACTTCCACACCATTATATACCATACTTTCCAATATTATTTAATTGGACTTATATTAATTACCTCTTGGACTATATCATAACTTAACATTTGGGCTTATTATTTAATTACCCACCTTCATGCAATATTCTCATATTGGGCTAACACATATAACAACTTATTAATTAAGTTAATTACTTAATTAATTAACTTCTTAATATTGTCATTCTAGGCAATATTTTAACTTCTCTACGTATTAATTACAACTTTAATTCATGACTCCTATAATTAACTCAATTAATTATATTATATGACTTTTCTTCTTACTTCATATTTAAACTAATTAATTTATTAGCTTAATTGAGTATTAACTTACTCATCCTCTTATTTGGCTAACCATCACACTGTAGGTATATACGTATTAATATAACTACCTTCACTTCTCAATTGAATTTATTTCCTTAATAAATTCTCTACATGCATCATTAAAATATTCCCACATTTAATTTCTAACAAATAAATTATGTTAAAAAAAAATGTTCACCCATTTTCTACATATCTTACTTCTCAAATTCTAGGTTTTAAACCTTAACCTTTAATAAAATCAATTAAGATATTATTTAAAATCTTGAAAATATCTGGGATATTATAGTTTCTAAGCTACAAAGTAAACTTGATTTGATTTAATTTTTATTTAATACATTTTTTTATTTAATTTAATTTATTATATTATATTTAATTTATTATTTAATTTAATTTAATTTATTATACTCAATTTTAATTTAATTTATCATTTTATTATATTATATTTAATTTACTTTATTAATTTATTTTATTAACTAATTTTAATTTAATTTATTATTTTATTTTATTATATTTAATTTATTTGAATTTAATTTATTGTTTTATTATATTATATTATTTTATATTAAATTCATTACTTTATTTTATTTAGTTATATTATATCAAAATTTAGTTTATTATTTTATATATTAGCAAATTAACTAAGCAAATACTAATTAGTTTATTATATTTGTTTTATTTTGGTAGCTAGGGGCAAACTAAGTAAATGTTGTACAAGTATACATACACAAAATTAAATATTATATTCATCTTAACCATTAAAAAGTGGGACATGACACGGTTTTCAACGTCATGCCCCACTTTTTAATGGTTAAGATGGATATAGTATTTAGAGTTGTGTTTGGATGCTGTGCACTTATATTTATTCGTAAATGCTACTTAGTTATTTTTTACTTTTTAAAATTTTGTTTTTTTAAACTTTGTTACATTAAATTATATTAAAATTAGATTTATTATCTTATATATTGACTAATTAACTAAACAAATACTACTTAGTTTATGTTATTAACTTATATTGTATTATATTATTTTTATTTTATTTTATTTTTGTAGCTTGGGGGGCAAACTAAGTAAATGCTACTTAGTTCTTTTATAATTTTTATATTTTTTTTAATTGACAGCTATTATATTATATTATATTAAAATATTTTATTTTGTCTTATTTATAACCTACGAAAATTCCTTTGGAAATACACACCACAAACATTTTTTATATCTGCTAAATTTCAAAGAACATATATATGAAAAAATGCAACTTAAATTAAGCAATTCAGTGAATTGAGTGAAGGCTGTTTATTTATAATTTACTGGGAATTATAAACAAATTTTTAACACATGCTGCTTCTTAAGTAAATTCATAAATTTTTAACATGACAGGCTTCAATTCCCACTACCACATGCCCATCAAACTTACAGAATTTATAGCGAAGCACAATCTATGAACCGAAAATATTATAAATATTTTCTGTCAAAACTAAAAAATTAAATCTGTGTAACATTGCCACTACTCACAAATTGTATGAATTGAAATTTGTATGAAATATACCCAATATCAATATAAGCTACAATTTGTATGAATAATTATCTACAGAGAAAAAGAGGGGAAGAACCTATGGGTGAGAATGAGGAAAAATGTATGAATAAAAAGGAGAAAAGCTTGATCGTTGACCACTGTCGCCGCCTAAATTGGCCACCACTACCGCAGAGAAAGATTAGTTTAGTCTAGGGTTTGGATGGGTGAGGGAGAAGACAAATCTGAGAATGGGTGAGAGAAATTTGAGATTTGAGAGTGAGATGGGAGTGAGCTTGGACGGAATTTCGCCTCGCCGCGCAGCTGCTAATAATTTAAGATTTGAGATTTAAGACTTAATCTAAGTAAGAAGAAAAACATAAATTTGGTTTCAGTAACTTAATCTTGACGGAACTAATCTCGATGGAATATTCTGTCGTAATTACTAACAAAATATTAACTATTTGACCGAGGGAACATTTGCGCCAGAGGGAATGCTATTTTCCACGCAAAGGCCGACAGAACAGGAAAAAATCTATGAATTTATGCTCAACGGAACATTACGTCGGAAATAACTTAATTTCAATTGGATATATTTTGTCGAGAATAATTCTGTCCGAATTATATTTTTTCTTGTAGTGGTCACATTAGCCTTTTTTTGCTCCATCTTATTCCTTCCAGTAGGAGTGTCATACTCCATATTCCAAGCTTCGCTAGATTCTAGCAAAGAAGTCTTGATGCCCAACGTCTTCCTCATCATAGCCCTATATTTTCTTTGGGCTCTCCTTTTCTGCAATCACGTCATTTGTTCATAACTTGGTGGTTCTAGGAATTTTGGATGCTAAACCTAATGCCATCTTCTTGGTGGCACCATGTTTGACCATCTTAGCGATATGAGATGTGACGCCCCCAAATCTGGGCCCACACAGCCCAAACTTGAGTCGTCAAAAGACTACAACAAAATTATTACAACAAAGCACAACGTACAACAATACAGTGTATAATAATACACAACTAAGTCTTCACTATTATTGCCACACTATTTTACAAAACGTGAAAACTATGATAACTATTCCTCGGACCCTCACTCCATTCCCCGGCTAGACCCTGTTATGTTTTCATCTCCTGTTGAAAAACAATGGAACAAAAGAAAGGGTGAGCTCAAATAGCCCAGTAAAGAATATCATGACTAAGATAATGACGAATAAATTATCATTAGTCTTCAACAGTTGAGTTCTTGATAGAATACAATAGACTACAAGGTTTATATCAAAAACTGCAGTTAAATTCTTAAACAACGTTCAGATCAATAATAGCAGCGGAATGAGTAATCTATTAGAAGAATAATGCAGACTATAATGTCCACTCGGTTCTCTTTTTAGGAAAAACATCATCAACTTTTATCATCTGAAATATCATTAGTCAAGATAATACAAATTCACAGTTCCTGATCATAATCATGCAGATCAACAGTTCATCTTTGCACTACGGGCCAAAGACATTCAATATAACACCAACGGTCATGATTATACCAGATTCAGCCTTTGGTCATAATCATACCAAACAACAATTCATCTTTGCACTACGGGCCAAAGAGAACATTCACCACGTGCCATAAAAGACACCGAACAGATGTATCGCCTTTAACCTATTATATCGCCTTTAACCTATCATCTGTTCAACAAATATATCACATCTGTGCCCCCGGCCACAGATATTCACAACAGCTTGATTTTTGGATGATTAGAATGATATAAATGATGAACAGAAGAAATAGGATAACAATAAGTATCGGAAGTTTACTTTGTACAGATTCAAATAATGTCCAAATTGTCAACATGATGTGGAGTGAAATTCAAGATCCACAGTTCAGAATAACGGTTACAATTCAATAGAAAGGTTCACGTAAATAGAAAGGTTCAGTTGAAATAATGAAGTTCAACTATTATGGAACATATAATATTTTCAAGAATTATAGAAGCAATAGTTCCATAATAAATTTCGATTTAGGAGTATGAAAGAAAATAATATCCCTTACCGTAGCAGGTTTGATTAACAAAAGGTGAAGGAAATTAATACAAGGGTTATTCACCAACAGGCGGCAATCCGCTCCGTAAGGTTATTCCCACAATTTAATAGAATTTGAGTACAAAGAGTTATTCACCAAACATGCGGCAATCCGCTCCGTAAGGTTATTCTCAGAGATTAATAATGAATGAATACGAAAGGTTATTCACCAACAGGCGGCAATCCGCTCCGTAAGGTTATTCCCACAATTTAATAGAATTTGAGTACAAAGAGTTATTCACCAAACAGGCGGTAATCCGCTCCGTAAGGTTATTCTCAGAGATTAATAATGAATGAATACGAAAGGTTATTCACCAACAGGCGGCAATCCGCTCCGTAAGGTTATTCCCACAATTTAATAGGATTTGAGTACAAAGAGTTATTCACCAAACAGGCGGCAATCCGCTCCGTAAGGTTATTCACAGAGATTAATAATGAATGAATACGAAAGGTTATTCACCAACAGGCGGCAATCCGCTCCGTAAGGTTATTCCCACAATTTAATACATGGAAATAAAAGGCACGTCTTATGAGTAAGGAAGAAACAATATTATTATCGAGAATCAAATAATGATAATCCCTTACCATAGTATGTTTGAATAATGGAAGATGAAAAAGATGGTATCCCTTACCTCAACACGTGACTGGATATTGATTTAAATGAGGTTGATTAACTTGAACAGTACACGTATACTTATAGATCTTCACAAATACTCAAGATGACTTAAGCACACTTAGAGAGAACTTTCACAAGAAGTATTTAGAGAGAGAAAGAAAGAACAAGTAAGGAAGTTTATGAAAAATCCTTAAGTTAAGGCTTCTATTTATAGCCAAAAATCTTATCATTCATTTAATCTAAACCATTCATTTAAAGATCATCTTTTAATCTACACCATCCATTTCAAATATTATATTATCTTTAATCTACACCATTCATTTCATATCACCTAATAATCACCTAACTTTATATTATAAACAAATCAATTTAATTATTCAACAATAATTCATACTTTAATCTACACCATTCATTTCATATCACCTAATAATCACCTAACTTTATATTATAAACAAATCAATTCAATTATTCAACAATAATTCACACTTTAATCTACACCATTCATTTCATGTCACCTAATAATCACCTAACTTTATATTATAAACAAATAACTTTATCAATTCAATTATTATGACTAATTGTTATAAATACAGTATAGTTAGCTCTTAGATATCAAGTCAATAAATTAATGAAATACAACTGTTTAAATATCATCATAATAGAGATAACAATAATGTAAAATAAAGCATACGTTACTGTGTAATGACAATTATTGATTCAATAATGTGAATTACTGTGCATATGTTACTGTGACAATTATTAGGTTCAATAATTTTAAAAACAGTGCAACAACAATTATTGACTCAATGATATAAAATACAGTGTAATGACAATTATTAAATCAATAATGCAAAATACTGTGTAACAACAATTATTGAATTGATAATATAAAATATTATGCAGTGACAATTATCGATGAAATGATGCGTAACAGTTACGGTGTCAATTATCAGACCAATAATATGAGACACTATGCAATACCGTGTGTTACTGTAGAGTACCGTGTGCTACAGAAAATACCATAAACTACCGTATGCTACTATTCTTTTATCACCGGTATTTTAACAGTTCCGGTGACTATTTTTATTTAAAAAGGTTACTTCTGTCGTTTTCTATATCCGACAAATATTCCGTTGTGGGGTCCACCAATTATTTCGGCGCCGTCGGACCAAACGAATATTCCCCGACCAAACGAATATTCCCCGACAAAGCGAATATTGTCCGACAAAATAAAATTTACACATAACATCCTTAACTTTTAACTTTATCGATTTAACCACTTACTGTTTCAAAAAATATATATATGAAGAAAAATTAAATTTTGTATTTCATAAAATTCGGGGTCTTACATGAGACATCTCTGTTTATTTTTCCCGATGCCACTACTTGGCAGTCCTTTTAATAGTGGGACGCCCCTTTGTGGATATCTGAATCCTTTTACTGCACTCAACACAAAACATCAATGGTGTTTCTGGTTTGTATGACCTGGCGAGCGATGTATCCTACTAAGGTACTTCCATTTTCTTCTTGTCTTTTAGTGAGGCAAGGTTTGCAGTTGCAACAGCCACCTCTTCAACCTCTGAAAAAGCTAGGTTGTCGATCCACTTCCATAGTTTCATCCTATTTATCAATAAATTGCAACACACCTTTATTAATATTATCTTGAATAATATTTCAAAAACGCAAACAATTAATAGTGGAATGCCTGAAAGACTAATGCCATTTACAGAAATCTTTTCCTTTGATTTCTTTTTTTTGTTAAACCATTTTTATTATCCATAAATTTGATGAATTTTAATTTCATTAAATAATCAAAGTTATTATTAGCATTCGAGACATCAAAAGTGCATTCTCTTGGCACATTCTCTATTCTTTTTTGTTAGGCATTGAGCTTAACAATTGCCCTAAAGGGTTAGACTTTGACATAGAGTTATATACGATAGGTTTTTTTCACCTATCACAATAGTAGCATCTATTTCAAGATTTTCCGGCACGAATGGTCTTCTTTGCTAGGTATATTAACGTTCTTACATAATTGAGTAAGCAATTTATTAAGCAAAGCAAAGTCAACATCTAAATTAGCATAGTAATTTGAGTCATTATAATAGGTTCTCATGGAAGAGTTCTTCCTTTGATTTTTCTATTTAATTAGACTTTTCAAATTTAGTGACCCTTATTCCAAGTTTTCACACACACACACACACACACACACACACACACACACACATATATATATATGGACATTGAATTTCTTTTTAAATTCTAAATTTAACCCCCTAAGGCTAAATTTGCCATCTGAGATTCCCCTAATTGTACTAGTATATATTTTTCAACCTCTTAAACATTTTTAAGAAAGATTCGACAGGTTCATCTAGCCTTTGTTTTAGCTTAGATAAGTCCACAATGGAAATTTCAAGTTCTGCCTTATAGAATTGGCATGAAACTATTCTTCAATATATTGCCTCAAATGTATAGAATTTGGTGGTAAATTAATGTACCATGTAAAAGCTGTTCTAGTTAATGAACTAGGAAACATTAATTCTCATTTTCATAAAATCATCATGCCTAACTCACCACATTGGAAAGTAAACCTTCCAATATGTCTTATGGTAGATTGTCCTCCTTCCTTGAGGAAAAAGATGAAGTCTAGCATTTTAAAACTCCTAGAGAATTTATATCCTAGATCTATCCATTCAGGATATGGTTTTCTGTATGTTGGTCTTATAAGGAACCTAGCTCGTGTTAGGCCCACATATATTCCTAAAAATCTCTACTACCTGATTAACAGGTATATTTGGATTGTTTACAAGTCTCATATTTATAGGCATCGCATTAGCATTTGGCCTTATTTTATTACCCTCTTGAGGCATATATATATGCGTGCATATATGTTTGTTCTTGAAACAATAGGTTATTGGCAGGTCTTTAAACATTAGCCCTTCTCACTCATGTGCCCGAGTCTTTTATGCTACAGATTCAGTGAAGTTTCATCTTTAACTACATTCAACTCACTACCACGCACCTTTACATGAGTTTTGTAAAACAAGCTATTAATGCAGAAAATATAATCGTATTAAATTTTTCTTACAATCCCAAGAGAATCACTTTTATGCAATATTATTAATTGAGAAATGTTTAAAATCATATCGTATGAAAACAAATTAATTCTTGATTTGATCTACAAATTCCAATTCCTCTTTCCTTCCCTCTCCTTTAATTCCATAGATTAAACGTAAATTACTTAGTATGTGTAGCACTCCAAAAATAATCTACCAAGAGCATACATATGAAGATTGAGTAATTTAGGGTTATGGAAAACCCTAGAGTGGCTAGTCCTTTTTCTCTTTATCTCTCCAAAAGTATTTAGACTTGAGAATAAATTAAAAGTAGTAGTAAACCCTAATCCATTATAAGGTCTCTCCTTATATAGACAACTTCTCTTTCCTAAACTCCTTAGGATTTAGGATTTTAATATAATTTCTAAACTATTTAGGAACTAGAATATTTATAAAATAATAAGAATAAGAATACTTCTTATTAATTTATAATTAGTATTTCTTAAAAACTTTATTATAAATATTAAGCTATTTAATTCGTTTTACTATGGTACAAATTAAATATATTAAATTTATTATTATTTGAGCCAATTACTTCTAAATCAATATTTTTCTTTTATAGTGTGACCCTTTAGGCTCAATATTATGCTCGTAGTAGAATAAATAAAATTAGAATTATTCCAATTTTATTTAAACAAATTAAATTATTTTAATTCTTGTGTTTAATTAATAAAATTAATTATATTTATTCTACACCATGAGTAACATCTCTTAGCATATCATGACTATATGAATAATATGAAATTAACGTTTAACCACCAAGAACCTATTTAGTAAATATATACTGTACAATTAAATTATTCTACTACACAATGTCCCAATTAAATATAAAATATAGAATTATCTATCAAATCTTATTTATTTGATTATAGGCATTTCAATTCTCAGAAGCACAATTCTAGTTAATATTAATTAGAAATTTCTTTTTAATTTCCATTCAACCTAGACCAAGAATTTCTGTGTTGTCACTGATCGAATCGTATAGGACGTTCTCTCCGTTTACTGAAAATGGTAGATACTTTATTAATCATTCACTTAACTCCATGTACACTTTGTTAAACCCGAACATAACCTTTTATATACCGAAAGAGTCTTAAGTAATATAACAAAGTATAACTCAGAATACACAAGGTATTATGATGATTTCAAGTCCAATGATCACTTGTATTTCACTATAGGAACTCCTATTAATAAGTATATAAAACTCCATTGGATGTTCCTTTAAGCAAGTCACGTTCAATGAACTTATTCTCTAATAAGTATCTACATACTTTTTATAGTGTCTCCACACAAATGATTATGAGATAAATCATTTTCTTTAAAAGAGAAAGCATAATATGTATTAATCTGTCCAGATTCACTAACCCCATAATAGTGATCCTATGATTATGAACGTTATAGTTTTAAGTTATCTAGATTTTAGATCCCATAAGTATGATCTCATTATGGTTTTAAAAGTATTGCTCCAAACTACTGGTTTATCTCAATAACTAATTAAAACAATTAAACATGGATAAATAATTACTTTTAAATAAATTAATTCTTTTATTAATAAATAAATAAGATTATATAAAGTAAATACTTTATCACATCAAATGTGATTGATTTGAGGGCATACTACTTTCACGAGCAACAAGCAGTACCGCTTGCAACTACCATTGACCTTTGGCAAGCTTTCACTTTTCACTACCGAAGTGATTCTCATAACCTTCCATATCCAAGGCCATACCAGAAATCAAGTTAAGCCACAAATATAAAACACGACTAATATCCGTCAAAGTAATATGCATGTCAACATCTGTTTGAATGCAAAAATCACCAATTCTAACAATCTTAATTGATCAGTATTACTCATTTTCACATGCCCAAAGTCTCTAGCTGTATACATCATGAAGAATTCCCTCTTGGGAGTAGCATAATACATACTAAACACCAGTATCAATAACCTAGTTAATTTTGTTATCAACAACATGTAAGGATTCTTCTTCTCTGAACAAAAAAAAAAAAAAAAAAAAGCACAACATCCTTGGTAACTATAGCTACAGTATTCTTCTCCTCAACCTCCGCTTGCTCATTAGTTTTCTATTTTTCTAACTAAATCTTTCATTTTTTTTATAATGACCCTCTTTGTTACAATGGAAGCATTTATATGTAACGCCTGATCAGGTCTTTGACTTGCTCCTATAATTTTTAGAACTTCTGCTTTTGCTACGATTCATGTTTCCCTTGTGAGATCCCAAAATTACTTATGCCCCTGTTCTCTACAACAAGTGTATGTGTCTCAGAATTCATTCCCTGCTCCTTTCACCTTGTCTCTTCATTATGTATGTTGTCCTTGAACATCTACATAGTTATTTTTCATTCCAAAGCTAAATTGCTTAGTCGTACAATCAAAGTTTCCTAAATGTTAGGCAACAAATTAAGAAGAAAAAGAGCCTAAATCTTGTTATCAAGACTTAACTTCATGGTAGACAACTGGTCTGCCAAACCTTGAAACTCACTTATATGCTCGACTATACTACTAATCTTTGTACTTCAGGTTTACAATCTTCTGAATCACAAAATTCTTAAATTGTGGATTCTTCTTCTCGCACATGGACTCTAATGTAGTTTAAAGAGTATTGACATCCACTTTCTAAGAACACATGGTGGAACACATTCGGATCGATCCACTGTTGGATGTGATCGATTATCTTCTTGTTCATCTTTTTCCAGTTCACCTCAGATTTATCCGTTGGTTTAAATCCCTCAAGCTTCAATAGGTTATAGAAATCTTTACAATAAAGAATGTCTTCCATTCTAAACTTTCTGATCGAATATAGTACTCACATAAGACGCATATTTCAGTTGAAATATAAAACTATGATAACAACTAATTCACCAAATCCTCTACAAAGTTTTCATATTTCATTTAACCAAACATCCAATAAAAATGTACTACAAACATAACTCAAAATGAATTTATAAAATTGTTATTGAAGTTAATTATAAGAATTAAATACATAATTGTCTCCTCAATTTATCCGCTCATGACATTTTTGTCCATAAATTCAGGTATTAGCCAAAATTTCTTTCATATCCATATCTATACAAATACAGTAAGACAAAACATGTTTTCTTGGTCTTCCTCTATGGTTTTGGTACAGGTCTAGAATTTACAACTTAAACATTTTTTAAAATCTCCCTAATTTTATGCTATTTTTTTTAAAGTAATCCAACTAAGTACTAATAAAACTAAAACTTAACTGGGCTGCAGAGACTCCAACAAAACATGACGATGGCGTAAATCAAAAGATTTAATAATAAACTATGAAACAATAAAATCAAAATAAAGTATATACTATAAGTAAGTTAAGTTGTAAAATTATTAACTATTAAAAATAGTTAATAGTTAGTATTGTAAAATAAAATTCTTTTAATGGTCCTACAAAATTTAACGTTAACTTATTAATCTAAATAATTTTATTGTATAAAAGAGAATTACTTAGACATGCAATAAATTTTAACTTTAAAAATATATTTAGAATTTTTCTTTACTCAACTTTAAAATGTAAATGACTAAAATAAATTTGAAAGATTGAAAATATATAAAAATTTGAAAGACTGAATATTAAAACACAATATTAAATTAAAAAATATACAAAAATTTAATATTTAATTAAAAATAACCAAAAAAAAAAAAAAATTGCTAACACTCAATTGTGAATATTTTAAATTGCTTGTTTGAATAACATTTGTAGTCATTGTAATAGTAATAGTAAGTTAATTGAAATTCAAAAAGATATATTATTTATTTAATATATATATATATATATATATATATAAACATAAACTATAAATAATATTCCATCCGTTACAGGATAAAAGTCATCTACTGACTTTTATAGTCAAATTGATCATTTTTCAAATCAATATATTTTATTATTTTTTTATATATATGTAAAAAATTTATAAACATTGTAAACTATATACAATTTAGTATTAATCTCAATGTTTGCTTTTTTGAAAATCTAAATATATATGTTTAATTGTTAATTTTAAAAATATTCAATTTGACCGTAAAAGTCAATAGAAGACTTTCACCTTGGGACAGAGGATGTAATTAAAACATAAACTCGTGTTCCGTACTCCCACGGGCACTTAGCTAGTTACAATTAATAGTACTAAATTTTGTCTTTTGTTTTAGTTTTGCACCACTAATTATACCTTAAAAGATACCGCTTGCACTAATAATTGTAATTTAAAACATGAATTTGTTAATTAGTCAAACTCAAGGACAAAAATGCTAAAAGTGCACAAACAGGAGACTAATTTTATATTTTAGTCTAATTATAAACTAGAGAACCCAAACTTTTGCATGTGTTAATTAGAAAGTTAGTTGATAATAAAACATTACATGATTCTTAATTTTTAGATGTATAGTATTTTATTAAGCTTTTTCTAATATAGTAATTAATTTTTAGTTAATTAGGGTTAGCATTTAGAAATAAAGAAATCCAACCCCAAACAAGATTCGGATATCCGAATCCAATTTGGAAAATGAATCTTTTGAGCGTATGTATACATAGGTAGGGTTAGGGCTTCGTAAATAAAACATTTATTCGGGGGGGGGGGGGGGCATCTCTCCGTAATATCTTTTTTATTCTCTCTATTAGATACTAACTATATTACAAATATGGCTAATGGAGGTTGTTGAAGGTTGTTTTGATTTGATGATGATAATTGTTGTGCAAAAATGATTATGGTAAATGTGCTTACATGGTTGATTGTCAATGTGTATCTGACAAAGTGCTTATGTGTTAATGTGCTTATATGCTTAAGTGATTATGTGCGTAGATACTCTGAAAGTGCTTATGTGCTTAATTGATTATGTGCGTAGATACTCTGAAAGTACTTATGTGCTTAATTGACAAAGTGATTATATGTTAATCAAATTATGTGTCTACATGATCATGTGTGCATGATATATATTACATATGTCTAAATACTGTAAATCTAGACACTTGTTTAACACAAATGTGATCTTGCTGAAAACTATCTTGTCTTATAAAAGAAAATGAAAGTTGAAGGTTCAAATGTTGTAAAGTCCTTTTAAAAGATATCTGTGTACAAAGGACTTAGATTTTAAAGATCAGAAATGTTAGGTTGATCTTTCAGTAGGAGTCACTCTGCATAAAAGATGTATGATATAAGCAGAGTAGCATAAGAATGTATCATTGCTGTATTTATATATGACAGAGTCTGTAAAGTCTTTTCGATATATAATGATGTAACAATGTAAGAAAGGACTTAGTTAGAAAAGATCAAATCTGTTAGGTTGATCTTATGTTAGATCTGATCAGTCTATACGATCGTAGAACAGACTCTACGATTCCATGCAAAGAAGACTCAACGATTCAGTATAAATCGTAGAGTGAACCATACGACTCCTTACCAGGATAACTCTACGATCATCAAAGAGAGTCAGATGTGCAAGAGGTCTACTAAATTTACAAGCTAAATTGAAGAACTGATCAAGTACAAATCGTAGAGCTGAACTCTACAATCGTCGAACAGTCAGCTAAACTAGCCAGCAGTTAATGCAATATCAGAGAATAAATGTACTGTACGATACAATCAATCTTGCAAGATCGTAGAGTAAATTTGAAGAACAAGCACATACGAAAATTATACGATTTGCACAGATAGAAGAAATCATAGAGTGAAACCGGATGTCAAAGACAATTGTTCTACACATAGAACAATCGTTGAGTAGAAATAAAGGATGTGCCAACTAAGACAGAAACTCAACGATTCCAATGAGAAGCACTGCAGTTCACAAACTCTACGATTTGAACAAAGGGACAAGATCGTAGAACGAAATCATAAAGCAAAGCACTACAGAGTAAAAGAGAAGATCGCTCCAACTCAACCGTTTACCCGACATACTTCAAGTAACGAGTGGAGCTAAATTCGTAGAGTCCAAATGAGCAGACAATCACTCTACGAATTCAATATAAGAAGCAACAAATGATCATAAATGCAATATGGTGCGAGAGGAGAGAGTGCATTTGTCTTCCAGATTCGAAAGAGATTAAGTGCTTTTGAGATACAGATGCATGTCAGAGTCACAAAAGACTTTGTGCCTAAACGACTATAAGTCAGGACCCACTGCTCAGAAAAATGGTGAATAAAGTCAGGCTAATGGGACATCTCTAAATGCATCAGAACAGCTGATTCTAAAAGTCAAGGAAGGTATTTATTGATGGATCAGAAGATTAATTAGCAAAGAATATAATAATATTTACTGAACAACTCTGGGAGTGCAACGGCTATAAATTCAGAGAAAGCTAAGCTACAGTTTGATATCTCAAAACATGTCAGAAAAGGGAAGAAGAACTGACACAAGCAGCAAGAAAGTCAACATCGAAGATATCAAGGATCTGCACAAAGCCAAAGTAACCCAACGGATCTTTCAACGGTAAAACATGATCAAAGATATAAAGGTTTTGATAATTAACAAACAGATGTTGTTGTTGAGAATACAAGAGAGATGATGGTAGACCACAACCGATCGTAGAGTGAAACAGAAAATGAATATGCTGAAGGACTCTACGATCCACCAGAACACTAATACTGAATTGAGAAAGACATAGAGTGAAATAACTCTATTACAAGAGAAGTGTTCAGAGCTACTAGGCACATAGTAGAGAGAAGCTTAAACGCCAACTTGATACAGACATGGAAGCAACTGAGTACCAAAAGGAAGGAGCATTACAGTCATCTCAGAAGCCCATCTCGAGAAGCTATAAACGGTCTATGATAAGAAGGACCAACTGAGTACCGAAAGGAAGGAGCTTTACAGTCATCTCAGGAGTTCGTCTTGAGAAGTTATCAAGTACCAAAGGAGCTGAAGTGTAAAAGCCTAGCAGCACAATGGGTGATCACAAAAAGATATTGATCATATAAAGAAGTCAAACATCATTGCCGAACTCAATATTTTTCCAGGAATGATCAAACCCTACTACTGAGTGTTTAAAGACAATGGGACTTAAAGTACAAACTCAGTAGCAACTCCAACATCTATCAACAAGCAGGGGGGCAAGTCTGTTGGACTTGAAGAGGGCAGTACTGTCCTTGTCTTAGTGACTAAAGAAGCCAAGTCTGCTGGACTTGAAGAGGGCAGTAATGTCCTTGTCTTAGTGACTAAATTAGCCAAACCTGCTGGGTTTGAAGGGTTCTTAGTGAATCAGAGTTTCCAGGCTAATGAGCTTGAAGGGTTCTGTATGAACCATCCTTAGTGTATTTCCTACTCGTTGTAGTAGAAGAGTGGAGTAGGAGTTATTCAGTCTCCGAACCACCTAAAACTCTCTGCTGTCATTTACTTTCAGTCATTTACATTCTGTCTTATATATATATATATATATATGACTGTTAATTGGTTTACTTAACAAGTGGCTTTCTCCAATATAGTCTTAACTCAACGGAGAAGTTTTACAAATCTTTAAGAGGTGTTTTCAAACTAATATTTCGCTGTGCAAACAAATCTTGAGTAAATGAATTATTTGGTAATGAACACTTAAAGGAAAAAGTTTCTAAGAGATCTATTCAACCCCCCCTCCCTTCTAGATCACTTGTGTGCCTCTGGGAACTAACAGAGGTAGCAAAGTGTGAATATTGTGTGCTCTCTCTAGTAGATACTAACTATATTACAAAAATGGTAATGGAGATAGAAAATTCAAGTACGAATATTGGGTGCTCTCCCTAGTAGATACTTACTAACTATATTTCAAAAATGGCTATTGGAGGTACAAATTCAACTATGAACAGTTGGCGAAGCTAGGATCATTTTTCAGTGGGATCAAAATTATATATATTTTTTAGGATACTATTGTATTTTTGAATCCCATATATATAAAATATATATTATATTATAATGAAAGTATAATAACTAATAACATATAATATATATACATCATATTCACTCATAATAAACTTTTCTAATCACAATTGTTCATAATTAATTAATTATTTTGAAAAATAATTTAAATTAGATTATTATTTAGTTTAAGAATATTATAAAGAGAGATACATATATAGAAGGGATAAGAATCATATGAGGTTAAAATTTGATTGAGAAAGTTATAAAATTTTAATTTGACCCCGTGTAGTAGAAAATTTATAAAATTTGAGTGAAGTCAGTTGGAGGTTTAGGGCTTCCAATTAGTATGAAGTGTTGAAGAGATAAAAATTTCAGTGAAATCAAATCTATTAATTACATCCAAATAAATTTAATACATCTTATACAAAAAAATAAAATAAAATTGACCCTACACCCATACACATAGCTTCACTACTCAATATGAATATTGGGTGCGTGAGGACGAGAATATTTATAGTATGCCGGAAATCGTTAAGAATGACAACGGCAGGTATTATTTCCTCCTAAATCTCAAAGTGTATTGGATTATGGATCACCAGTCCACTACTACGAAACATCTATATGGTCAAACCTTAACACCTAAATGGTCAAACCCTAACGAAGTCGACAAACGCTTATGGTCAAACCCTATCGAAGTCGACAAACCCTAACGGACGACTTTTCCGTATATATGACAAGGAGCCCGTTTCGACTACGCCAAGAAGTCATAACCATCTTGACTAAACAACTTTCTGACTTGCAAGTACCTTTTGGGGATCTTGTTCCAGTACTTGACCTCATTTTATGGCTTGCTGCCGCCACGGTCACCACCACTAAGCTACCGCTCGTGGTGGTGGTAAAAATGACAGGAGAAATAAATTGACCATTGTGCCACTGGCTTTGGACATGCGCGTTGTGATGACTGTTGAGGACGAGGAGGTGGCGTGGAGTACAAGGCAAAAAAGCCGGTATGTTAATCACGGGGAAGGGTTTTGTAAACCGGCGGATAGGTTATCGGTTAGGGGTTTGGAGAGTTGTTTGTTGAGCTGTGGTATTGACAATCTTTGCGGGACGAAAGGTGGAGGAGAAGAAGTCTGTCCTATATGTTCTGAAGAATTTGAAGGTTGTAAAAGAGTTACTAGGACGCCTTGTTCACATCCGTTTCATCAAAAATGTATTTGTACGTGGCTTAATTAGGACTTCTAATATTTGTCCCCTTTGCCGTTTTGATTTGCCTATTATGTTATAGACATATATCAGTAATTAAGAATCTTGTTCGTTATTTTGAATAGTATGTGTAAGGGAATATATAAAAAAAAAATCATTCTAAAAGGATGAGTAATTATTTTGTTTTTTGTCTTTGCGAGTATTTGGCTTGAAATGTTCCTTTTCTTTTTATGTCACCAGTCCTCTTAAGTCCTCGTTGATAGGTTCATAACATCTGTTTGTGAATCCTCGTGAAAGGGTAAATTTGTTGTTATCAACTAGCTATTGCCGCTATAAAATGAGACAAACATTAAGCTGGAGTACGAAAATTTCATAAAATTTATTTAAATATTCAAAAAATTACCGGGACATTTGAAACAAAAATTTCAACAAAAAAACATTAGGACTTCAAATAAATTATTAAAATTTTGGAAAATAACTTGAATTTAGAGAAATTAATTAAATTTATTAATTCGATTAAAAGTCCATTTTCAGATTTGAAATTAAATTAATTGAGTCTAAATTATCTAATAATCTCTCTCACACTACCTTAACCATTTTTTTACCCGCTCCACCAATAGCAATTAACAATCAGAACCGATCAAAGAAAACAATGGGCCTTTTGGAAGCCTTCTATACATTAATCAAGCCCAAGCTGCTGGAAGATTATAGCAGGTTTCTTTGTGCATAAAGAATCAAACAACAAGGACTACTACTGGTCGGATCCACTAAAAATTGGCTAGGATCGGGTAAGGACCACTTTCCTTTGCATTTGAAATTTTGAAGTTTTCCATGTTTTTCAGCTATTTCGAATATTTGTTGAGCACCAATTTGATCATAACATAAAATGGGTTCAAACAAGCTAGGGTTTGTGGCTAGGTTTTACGAATATATAGTGTAATAAATATATATAAATAAATGAAATGTTAGGATTAGAGTATGAATAAATGATTGAGATTAAATTGAGTACATGTATTAGTAAGGCCTATATATAAGGCTGAGAATGACATTGAGAAGGATATGAATGAAAATATTTGATTCCACCATATCATCTCTCAATGAAAGCACCATTGTAGTAGTTTAGATAGTCCTGACAGACTCTAAAAATTTAGAAAATAGGAGAAGGGAGAATTTAGAGAAGAAAAGGGTTTTGAGAAATCAAATATTTTCATTCATATCATTCTCAATGTCATTCTTAATTTTATATATAGGTCTTACTAATACATGTACTCGATTTAATCTCAACCATCTATTCATACTCTAATCTAAGCCTTTTATTTATTTATATATATTTATTACACTATATATTAATAAAACTAGGGTGGTGTAAAAACAAAAAATAAAAATCTTTTGGATAGACTAAAAGCACTTCTAATTTAAATATGAAAGTATTTTGTTATTTGGTTGGTAACGGTTTGAAAGCATTTTGGTATTTGATAACCTAAAAGTACTTTTAAAGAGTGGATATTTTGATTTAAAAGTATTTTTAATTTAAGCAAAAAAATTATACTTTTGACTCTATTATTTTTGCAAAAGAAAAAAGTACAAAATTATACTTAAATTATTAACAATAAAATAAAATATCATAGCACACACTTACCATCATTAATACTTTTAATTGAAAGAACTTTTACGATTATATAATTAAACACAATTTTAAACTTTTTATAAAAATATTTTTATCAAAAAATTTATATTTAAAATATTTTAACCCACCGCACGATTCCGTCAAACGAGCTTAAAGTATTCACCACTGACATCGTCCTTGCTCTTGTACGCACGAGCAAAATGGTGCAATAGAGGAACAACCACCTTATTTAACCCCAATTCCAAACTAATGTATTCACCCAAAAATTTCACCATTAATTTGTTGTCCTTTAAAACCCCCATCAGCATTGATATAGCTTTGCTGCCAGGGCTTAAAAAGTAAAAAAAAAAAAAAAAAAAAAAAACCGTACGTCAAACCTATGCAAAGTCAACAATTCAAAGGCACAAGTAATCTCCACAAACTCTTAAATGTTTTCGGTTAAATCACTTTTTTCATTTAATTTATTGAACTAATTTTTTAATCCGTACACAATTTATAAAATTATTTGACTTTTAGTGAAATTAATAGCACTTGAAAGAGACTGTGTACATATTACGACTGAAACGTAAAAGTGAAAGAGATTGTGTACAAATCTCTTCCACAAATTTTTTTTATAGCATAACTCACTCTCTAAATTATATAGATGTTATAAAAAAGACCCTATTAACTTTTTCTAATTTCTATTCAAAATAGTAACATGAATATTAGACGTAGGGGTAGAATGAAAAAAAATAAAATTAGAAAACTGGAAAAGAAAATCCAAAATCCAAATATAAATAAAAATATAAAACTAAAATAAAAATAAAAATAAAGATATTTCTCTCTTAAAAAATACAAAATAAAAATATTTCTCTCTTTTTCAAAATATGAAAAAAAGCTATATATATATATATATATATATATATATATATATATATATATATTTCTCTCTCTTTCTTCGTCCCCATTCCCATTAACATTGCTACAACACTACCTCAATTAACACTGTTGTAGCACGACCACCATGTCAAGAAAGGAGGAGTAGGGCAAACACAGCGTTTCATTATATCGAATAAGAGTCTCAAAGCGGCAGCTTTTCAGTTAGTAAATATAATTAGTGCTACGACATCGTTTCACAATTGAATTGTGGGAAGTTATTTGTTATAAACATGTGTAATGATATTAGTGGTCGAGTCTGTTAGGCCAACAAGTTAATAGGCAAGAGGAGTGATGTAATTGATCATGGATGAAATGAATTAAGTTTTCCCTTTCTAATTTTCTTTTTGTAAGTTTCTATTTCTGCAATTTGTTTCCTGCAATTTCTATTTCTTTTGTGATAATTTGAATTCATGACAAATTGGTATCAGAGCAACCTTGGACCATTAATGGCAAGCACCACTTCTAAACCGAGCCTCTAGAAGCTTGAGAAAAACATTAAGGCTTTGGAGGGCAAGATGGATCGGATACAGGAATTGATATCGACCAACTTCGAGCAGACTGCAGCACAGATCAAGGCTGTGGGTAATCAAATTGCTCAACTCAATCAGAAGATGCATAGTTCCAGTGATGCATTCGCTCAAAAGATTATAAAGGCCATTGATGCGTTTCAATTATCAGATAAGGAGGAGGCTACCGGAAATGAGGTATCCAAATTTACTGCTTCAATTGTGTCCACTTCCTTATCCTTAGAGTTGTCACAACCCCCATCACCAGCACCATACTCCTGGCCGTAGCTGCAATTTAGAACCACCACCAATTTTTACACTACTGCTGGAACCCTTACATCATCACTGAACCTAACCACTAAACCACCTCCGATCCAACTCAACCAACACCCTAACTTTCCTACCTTACAAATAATCCAGCCATCCCTGACTACTATTAATGAATCAACATTTAAACTACATGCGTTGAACTTGATTGGTCTAGTTACTACACGAGTTCCACCATAGAGCAACCCCCTGGGTATTTGGCCTCACTACCCAGACCTAACTAATCCTATGGGAACTAATATTTTAATTTCAACTTCACCTCTCCAACAATTTTCCTGCGATAAATTGAGTGAAGTTCTAGCTATGCAACATTACAGTGTACCTTTCTCCGGCGGTGATCCTTGTGAATTTATTCGTGGTTATGAAGAGTTTTTCAAGTTAAATCCTATGACTAAAATAGATAGAATTCAATACGTCATGCAGGATTTTGAAGGGGAAGCACTAGAATGGTACTATTAGTACGTTGAAGGGAATTTCTAAGGAACTTGGACTACAGACTATTGGGAGAACTTTGTTACCGAACTATATAGAAGGTTTGTAGAAGATCATCAGGCTCTAAATGGCCATGAGGATGCAGATCCAATTGTATCGGAGGTTGGAGATCATGAGAATTTGAAGGCAAAAATTGAAGACTCAAGCTCAACTATCACTCAAGTCTGTGTTAAATCAATTAATGATAAGGTAATTTTTGTTTCTCACGGTGACTTTTCATCTCCTAGCTTGTCCACCAACACTGCAGTAAAATCAATATGTGCAAATAAAAGAGGATTTCTTGTTGACAAAAGTTCAGAATGAAATGGATATAGTGTTGAGCTAAAACCGAAGCCACTAGATGATTATAACACAATGATATCAACTTCCTTGAAAAAAAGAAAACCTGTATATATAAGCATAAGTTACAACTTGCCACGATCCCACATCCTACATTTAGTTGAGAGCTCGTTCCATTTTCACTATCTCCCAAATTGAGCAATCAGATAGGTTTGGAAGCGGTAGTAGAAGCAACAGTAGAGTTCTTGAACAAGGCAGTAAAGCCAATGATGAGGGGTGACCCAAAATTACGTATGGTCAAGGCTAGTAATTCTTTTGCAGAATTAGTAGGTGTTTGTGGTTATGCACTATTGTGAGGCCATTAACAAAAGGACTAGTGACTGGGCATCATCCATACTTTATTGGAACTTATTGGGGTACGATGTACACAACTTTGTGTGTGGAGATTGTGGAATTAGCCGATACTTACTTGTTTGTTGGGCCAATATTCAATGATTATAGCTCTGTTGGGTATTATTTGCTCTGTTGGGCAACCTGATCATGACCTAAGAGTTCAACCACATTTCTCAAGAGGAGATAAGAGTAAAGGAAGTGGAATTTCAGGTTAGTATCATCAATTATGGCTTGAGTTTAATAGATGTCGGGGTTAAAGTTGATAAGGTGCATACAAGGACTAACGCATCTATTGGACATGTTATGGTCCCTTTTGAAGGAATTTTTGTAGCTACATATACCAAAGATTTTTCAACAAAATATGATGCTATATAAAGCTCAATTAGGAGTCCTTATGAAAACGGATATTTGCTAACAAAATTGTGGTCTCTTGATTTTCCACATCCTCCTTCCAAATACTAATTTATGATTTTTCACTCAGAAATTACAACTAATGGTGAGATATATGTGCAGACATTGAAATTTGACAATGATTTTAGTTTTGGTATACATGGTCCTTGTGTAGTTAGGTTGTTGATCAAGCCATTTCCACCATATATTGATGTTCATACCTTCTAGCAAATATATAATTTTACTATAAGCTTAGCCCAATTCATGTGTATTGTCCTCCGCACCTTGAAGACAGGGTGGTTTTTAAAAGGCACGGAGTATATTGTGATCATAGATCCTAGAATTGATGTTCATTCCAATTATGGTGAGCTCGATTTCTATGAAACTATTGATTTAACAACTAGAAAATCGATTTTGTTTGTTCCCAAGTTGCCTGTTGAGTATGTTGTTTGGTTGGGAGAAATAAAGTGTTTATCTTACTATAAGGAACGGTACATGGTTAACTCGGTCTTCTATACTGATGAAGTTGTAACAGTTTTGCATAATCAATACCAGGGTGTAAGACAACCTTTATTGTTTCTTTTACATAGACTCAACATTGATAATAACAAATTTTCGAAGCCAGCACAATTTGTGGGAATTGAGAAGAGTGAAATAGATCTTAATACCTTGCATCCTATTTTGATTAAATGTTGTGTCTTAGAATCGAACCTGGAGTTTGTTGTCATCTCATATACTAATGATATAATCTCTGAAGCTTATGTTAAGTTGATGAATGAGTATCAGCTGGAAAGCATAATTCTTAATCACCCCTATATGTATGGTGGTTGTAGACATTGTTCATACATGTGTATTTGTGCTACTGGTGAAAATAGTTCTACTCTCCACTATGGACAAGTCGTAGCTCCAAATGACAGGACTTTTGAAGAGTTCTTATTGAACCAAAGACCTATAATTAGAAGCATACTGCCTTTGCTAGAGTATATCCATTCTCTAGATGTTGCTGCAAAACACTACATTATTCATTGCAGAATATGGTAGGGCCTAAAATTTTTATATTGTATGGGACACACGAAGAATCTGGTTGAGGTGATTCAGTGAACAATCTCTATTTCAATATGCGTGATAAGGTATGCCTTGACTATAGTGGATTTGGGTCTAATATGGTTATCCAGCAGAACAAATACAAGGGAACCTTTCCTCAATATTCAATTTAAAAGATGCTTCTTGGGAGGAATAGAGCAAGATTAACACTCAGTATCCAAACTTCAATCCTTGGGGACAATGATCATTTCAAGCAATGGGGAATTGTTAAGAAATGAGGAGCATGACAAACACATCGTTTCATTATATCGAATAAGAGTCTCAAAGCAGCAGCGTTTCATAATTGCATTATGGGAAATTATTTGTTAAAAACGCGTGTAATGATATTAGTGGCTGAGTCTGTTAGGCCAGCAAGTTAAAAGGTAAGAGGAGTGATGTAATCGACCATGGATGAAATGAATGAAGTTTTCCTTTTCTAATTTTCTTTCTACAAGTTTATTTTCCTGCAATTTCTATTTCTTCTGTGATAATTTGAATTCACGACACACCATTAACATGGTAGAGAAAAAAATCCGCCACAATATTACAAAGATGGAGAAATTGAGAAAAGCAACCTCAACTCCGAAAGAAAAAAAGGAGAATAAAATGGGAAAAAATAGAGAGAGAGAGAGAGAGAGAGAGAGAGAGAGAGAGAAAGACCCAATTGATCTATTGAAAGATACCTATTCAAACTCTCGACCCTGATGCATATCTTCGTAATTTGGCCACCTCAAATTCATAGGCCAATTTTAGCCACCTCGAAATCAAGTTATTCGAGGTTGAGATGTTTGGCCTCATGGCTTGCCGTTCAGAGTTCAGCCTCCACATGATTATCCAAATCACCGTCTTAATCGAAGCCCTAAATCTCCCTCTACAGCTCTATTTGTTGCTGCTTTGCAAAATCTTCTTTACCAAGACCACATCGTTGCTATCACTACACGTGATGGAGGCTGCCATTACAGCAGCCAAACTCTGGCCATGGAGGTTGCGACGACAAAGAGCTCGGGATAAAGATGGTGTAGAACCAGGGGGAAGAGTTTGTTTGGTGGAAGGGTTTATTAGTTTTTATTTTGTAATGACTATATTCCCCTCAATATAGTATATGTGAGAAGTACATGGTAAATTTATGTCAAAAGTCAATAACGTCTATTTATTTTTTTAGCAAAAAAATCAATAGGGTCATTTTTTAACTCTTAAATAAATAAAAAAAGTTAGAGAAAAGAGTTTGTAAAAAAGGTACAAAATAAAAATGCCAATTTTGTATTTTAATCCACACACACACACACACACACACACACACACATATATATATATATATATATATATATATATATATATATATTATATCTCCTAATCTAATTTCAGAGGCATCAATTTCAATAATTTTAAATGTATCAGGATTTGATATGCCAAGACAAGGAAGTGTCTTAACATGCTTCTTTACTTCCTGGACAATTGAAGTATGAATATTAGTCTAAGGAGGGGGATTACTTTGAAATTGTTCAAATAATGACTTACAGACTCTTCTCAAGTTCTTGTAGAATTCACTTATGTAATTAAGGAAACCTAAAAATCTTTGAAGCTGATTTTTATCAGGAAATTTACTAGCAAATTGAATAGCTCTAGCAACAGGCTGAATTTGATATATATATATATATATATATATATATATATATATATATATATATATATATATGGGGTTGTATCCATAGTAACTGATTGATGGGAGTATTATTTATAGTAACCAATACAGAGGAAAAATTGGCAAGACATGGAGAAATAAATTAAACGAATTAACTAATACATCCAAAAAGATCAAATAAATTAATTAACTAAAATAAACAAATCAAACATAACATTAGAACAACCACCAAAAGTGAAGTGGTACCACCAGCCCCATCAACGTGCACCACCGAGCACCAGCCTCGATTGTTATTACCACCATCCTTTTGCAAAACCTCTTCTTCGCAGTTAAAATTTATTTAAAATCAAAAAATTGAGATTTCTTGTAATGATCTGAAATTTTTTGTAACACTATTTTATACACTGTATTGAGTTATAAAAAATATTTTTGTATAGTAACTGACGTGCTATCCTATAATTATGAGGTGTCAGTGAATAGTGAAAGAATAAAATTTTTTCAAAAAATACTATTCACGTAAAAACGCGTCTTTCATTTTTTCAAAATTTCACATTAACGATTAGCATTTATTTGCTAGTTAGAAATGAAATTACTATTTTTAAATCCGATAATCGAAGAATGATCTATTCCTAATAAGACAAAATTAGGAAGCGATTAATGATGAAAACCCTAATCGAGTCGATTAGGTTAATTATTAAAATTAGGATTAACCTAATTGAGTTATAAACCCTAATTTAAATACAAACTCTAGTTTTGGGATGATGTGGATTATAGGGTATGTTTAAAGTCTAATATGTGACATAATTAATATTAAGGCTAATATTGGTTTTAATTTAAATAGAAGCCTACTATAAATTAATGTGAAAATTAAATTGAAATCTTAATCAATAGTCCAATAAAATTAATTGCCTAATAAGTCTAATTGGATTATGTGTTTATTAATGATATATTTAATTAAGCATCATGTGATTTAATTAATAATCCAATCAAGCTAATTTTTTAGCTATTTGATTAATTAATGCAAGACCCAAGTATTTAATTAAAATTGAGCCCAAATGAAATGTGACATAGGCCCAATAAAATTAATTAAATTAAGGTCCAAACATAACAAATTAGATGTGTGTTGGTGATTATATATATATATATATATATATATATATATATATATATATATATATATATATATATATATATATATTACTAACTCATTTTGGACATTAAATATTAAAGGGGAAATAAAATAATTCTTGGACCCTTTTACCCCCAAACTTGGTAGCCAGGGTGGACTTTAAGGGGCTGATTTCCTAAGTCTTTTAGGAGCTCAAGATATTCGTAGAAACAAGGAATTAACATAAGCTAGTAGTCCTATGCTTGGTTGATGTGAATGATGTGTATACTTACATAATTTGTAAGTATACACAATAACTAATACACTCACTCTCTCCTATCATCCATCATCTTATTTTTCATCTACCAAGTTGCTAGAGAGCAAAAGAGTTAGAGAGAAAAGAAAAGTTGAGAGCAAAATAGAGATAAAATAAGATAAAGGAAGAGAAACCCTAGAAAATTAAGATCAAGCAAGAAGGAAGATCATCAACCATACCAAGGTGGATCATCTATTGCTAATCAAGTTCTTATCTAGAAGAAAGAAAGCAACAAAATGGTTTAAAAGTATTCTAAGCTTTAACTTTCCTTTGATATATGTTCTATGTATATTTTAAGTGATTTTATTAGCAAAAAATGTGTTTTAATGGTAGAAAATCAATTTTAAATCTCTTGATGATTAAAACCATGCTAGACTAGTATATCTAGAGTTTAATAGATTTAACATGAGTTTTGGTATTCATTTATGTGGAAAACTTTAACAAAACATGAAAGTGGTTTTCGCCAAAAAACCCCTAAACTGAGCAGCGGGTTCCCGGAGTTACTGTTCATGTTTCGTAACTCGTTTTTCCAATCCGTCAGTTTTGGCTGGTAGGTCTATAAAATAAGAAGAGATTCCAAGTGGAACGACCAAAAAATATTAAACGAACGATTTATGATGATTTTTCTAGCAAAACATTTTCTGCCGAAAAATTTGCCAAATGTTACTGCCTAGAATTTTCTTGGGGATGTTTTGGCCATTTTTCATGCTCCAAAAATTCTTGCCATTTTATATCTGATACTATATGGTAATAAGCAGCCATTGTAAAAAAATGAACTCATTCTAACCACGGATGAGTGAGTTATGACCCGACGTTTCTTTACGATTTAAAAGAAAGTTACGGTTATCACTTGAGTTGTATAACTCCAAATCTTATGAAAGGTTTACTGGAGGTTGTCTATGGTGGAAGGAGTCTTCCATACAAATTTCAGCATTTTTAGATAAAAACTCCATGTTTAATAAATCCTGCAAATTTCGTACAGTTGACTTTTTGAAAAATAGCAAATGAAGTTGGAAAACTAAGAGAAAATTATTTCGTCTATAAAATTAAATACACTAAAGATATCAAAGAGATAAAAAAAAATAATAAGTCAATTAAGTATTTTTAATAAATACAAATACCTTAAGGAAAATAAGGATAATTGCATAAAATAATTATGTATCATTTAATTTTAATTAAATAATATATTAAAGTAATTATTTATTATTTATGTAATATTAAATAATAAGTAAAGTAATTAAAAAGAATTAGAGACATTATTTATTATTTAAACGCTAAGTAATGAATAAAGTAAATGAATAAATAAGTGAATAAAATAATTAAATAATTTAGTTTTAATTGTTTAAAGTTTTTAAATATTATTAGATGATTGAAATATTATTAAATAATAATATTAGTTAAGTTATTATTAAATTATTATTAAATGATTAATAATAATAGTAAACGATTAAATTATTAATAATAATAGTATGTAATTAAATTATTATTAAATGACTAATAATAATAGTACCTCATTAAATTATTGTTAAATGATTAATAATAATAATAATAGTAAGTAATTAAATTATTGTTAAATGATTAATAATAATAGTAACTCATTATATTATTATTAAATGATTAATAATAATAGTAGGTAATCAATTAAGGTGTTATTAATTAATTAATAACATTTGTAAATGAGCTTGATATTAATAATATTGTAATAATATTATTTAGTAATTAAAATGTTATCAAATTGTGATAATATTGTCGTGTAAGCTATGTGTTGTTAAATAGAGGATGATGTGCTTAAGTAGTAGTCTGTATGATAGTAATATATGGATCTCTATGTGTTATACTAATTGAAAGATAAATCTATTTAATACTAGGTCTTTCAAGGGCTGTAATTTAAGTTGTATGAGCTGTAATCAACAACTGAGGCAAGTTTCCTAACTCAAACTTGAGCTATTATTTTTTAGCATGTTAAAGGTTTAATTATCGTTAATTATTCCATGTAAATGCAATTATTGATATTCGCACATTGGTGTATTTGAAATTTAGGTTCTATCATTGAACAAGTAAATTATTTAAAGTTCTTTATTTCATGAACTGTTCAAGAATTGGTCTGCGCCATTTGTTTCGACTAGACATATAAAGTAAATGTTTTAAAAGCTATTCCAAACCAATTAATTGGTACGGAAGTCTTGTATTGAGAGAAGAAACCCTAAAAGATAAGAAAACTCATGTTGAGTATAAGTGATAGATTTTGGGAATTCATCAAGTAGGAAAAAGTTATGTGTTATGTGATAAATATGTTTTACGCGTTAGATACTAATACAGTTGTGTTTGTTGTTGATGTTGGTAATTGTAGAATATCTGAAGAATGTGGACTTAGAGAGATTCCCATCATCTGGGATGGAATGGTAGTAACACCCGAACATGAGGCCATGATAACCCAGTGGGTGGAAATTAGAGAGATATGTTGATAAACGATATAGTTGCTGATGTTGTATTTTCTAAGGAAGGACGTGATGAAGATTTGACAAAATTGAATTGTTTTGTTATGTTTAATAGAAGAGGTTTGATAGCTAAAATGGCTAAATTGAAGAGTAATGTGCAAGAGTTAAAGAAAAAGGGAAGGACTCTAAAGGAAGAGTTGAAGAAGAAGAGCAAACAGTTGGTCCGTGTGAAGAAATGAGACCGTGATGACGTGACTATAATTATATATATAGTTATTAATATATATAGGATGTTTATATGGTATGTAAGAGATGAGTTGGGTAACTTCTAACTTTTGTGTAGCATGTGGAATAACTTATGTTAATTCCAAAGTTTGGGGTATGTGGTATATTAATGTAACCCTATGTACTAGGAAATGAATGTAAAATGGATAACATAATGCTATAAGATGTGTAATATATTATGAGAAACATATTAATATAATATATTTATAAAATGTGTTTATGATAACTAAATTCTATTAAAGAATATTGTCGTAAATGAAAGCATGAATAAAATGCTTAAGAGACGAATGATCAAAAGTTAAGACATTAATAATTTATACTTGAAGAAAATAAAGAAGGATTTAAACAGTTTGTGTTTGTTTTATTTTAGGATGCCGCCTCGAAATAGAAAGCGAGCGCAAAAAGAAGTAGAAAAGGCAAGGAATGAACTTAAGGAACTACATCAAGATCCTTTTCAACAATTGGAGAAGTTAATAGTAAAAGCCTATGAAGAAGGTATCAATGAGTGTAAGAAGAGTCTGATGGAGAGTGAGAGGGTCGAAATAGATATCACCCCAACAAAAGAAGAAAATGTCAATCAATCAACAAAGCTAAAATAAGCTCAAACTGAAGAAGATAGTAGCAGAAGTAGTAGAAACTTTAAAAAAAATTGGAGGAACAACAAATATAAAGCTAAAGGAAGTCGGTTGAAGAAGAGAGAGGTGTCTGCTTGTACTAATTGTGGTAAGAAGCATATGGGAAACTACTTAAAGGGAAAAAGGGTATGTTACAACTGCAAGTAAGAGGGGCATATTACTCCCAATAGCCTTAATCTAAAGAAAAGAGGGTGTTTTAATTGTCATGAAATGGGTCATCATATCAAGGACTGCCCTATGAAGGGTCAGACCCAACGCATTTGAAGATGATGACAATAGAGAAGAAAAGTATTACGACACCCAAAAAGTGTGGCATGCTTCAGTAGTAATTCAATAGTAGTATGTTTTTATTATTTATGTATGTAGATATAGGTGAATCCCAACTTTTGTTCAATCAAGGGATATGTTGTTGTGTAATTTTGACTTTTGTGGTCTTAATGGGATATGTATGTTTTAGCAATATGCTTCAAGATGTAAAGTGTGTGGCACTACTATTTTGCATATGAATATAAGTGTGTTATATTTATGTGTTTTGATGTATTAAAGTGTGCATTAAAAAATTAAATGCCTTGAAGATAATATGAGTTAAGGGAATACAAGACAAAATAATAACATATATTTTTTTAATTTAACAGACAATGTCACCGCGTAGAAGAAATCAACCCCTACCACCAACTCCTGAAGAATCTGTTAATGCAGAAGGAGGACAACCAAATTCGGTACAAGAATTTATGGAATTACTTTTGGAAGCATTCCACAACCATAGCATTAACGCCACAGGAGCACCAAACCCTGCCTCTCCACTAGCTAATTTTAAAGACTTTAAAATAGTAGGACTGTCGGAGTTTCGGGGAACAAATGATCCGATCAAAACTCAGATTTGGATAGAAGAGATAGAGAAAGTGTTTGAAGTTACGCATGTGGAGGAGGAACAGAAGACATCATTCGCCACATTTATGATGAAATGATAGGTAAATTACTGGTGGAATGCCAATAAAAATTGGGCAGGGGAGGGAATGGTTACGTGGACTTGTTTCAAGGAATTATTCTTTGAAAACTATTTTCCAGATAGTACACAAGCAAGAATGAAAGTGAAATTTTTGGAACTCAAACAAGGGAATATGACAGCAGCGGAGTATGCCGCCAAGTTCAATGAAATAGCAAGATTTGCTCCACATCAAGTAGACACGAAAATGCATAAGGCGAGAAGGTTTGAACATGGATTGAAGCCCTGGGTATTTAGTAGGATAACTGTTTTACAAATTAATATATTTTCAACATTATTAGAGAAGGCAATCATAGCAGAGGATGGAAGCGAAGCACTGACTAAGAATAATCAAAAGCAAAAGAGGAATTAAAGCAATGGAGGAATCAATGATGGGAGTAATGGTGACAGCAATTCAAACAAACGCAAATGGAATAACAATGAAAGCTTTAGAAATACACACAGAGATGATAAGAAGAATGAAAAGAAATATAGTAATTACAGGAAGAAACATGCGAAGGAGTGTTTAAATGGTAATAATGTGTGTTACAATTGCGGACATGAGGGGCACATCGCTCTTAGTTATCCTAACTCAAGGAAGAGTGTAGGATATTTTGCATGTGGTTCCACTTACCATCAAATTAGGAATTGTTCGATGAAGGAAAATGGTGGAGGCAACGATATTAATATTAACAATAGCAGATTGACGATTGGAGGATCGGTGCAATGAAACCAGCCGACAACACAAAAGTTTAATATGACGGTGTAAGATGCAATAGAATCAAAAAACGTGGTGACACGTATTATTCCAGTTGATAATATAATTGTTTAAGTATTATTTGATTCGGGTACTATCTGTTCAATTATATATAACGATTTCACTAAATAATTTGAACCGCTTGGAGAAAGTTAGAGTATTTTATTAATATAAAGGTTACGTATGTGTAAGTAGCATCTGTAATGTATATACACTAAAGCCAGACTCTCCGTAGAGGAAGCCTAAGATAAAGGTGTCAAGTTCATAGGTACGGCTGTGAGGTGCTATTCATTTATGGATCAGAGTCATGGGTTGGTATAAGGTTGTCTGTAAAATCAATTCGGATATGCAAAGACAAAAGAAAAGAAAATATTATAAGAATTTTTTAGTAACCTTATAGCGATGATTCTAGGGACAAAATCTTTATGGGGGGGGGGGGGGGGGAGAGAGAGAATGTAATGACCGAGAAAATTATGAACCCAATTTATTTATTTATTTATTTTATTATAGTCATGAGAAAATATGATATGTAAAGATATGTTATGTATGTGTATAGGTTATGCAATGAGAGTTAGTAAGTTAGTTAATTTAATTTATTATAATTAACTAAATAAGGTAAAGAAAATACAAATGGAGCTTATGTGATGAGATCACAAAGCTTAGATGTTGGGCTTGAATGGTAAATAAGAAGTTTAATAATCAACAAGCGGATTATTTCTATGATTAATGAGGAAGAATAAATAAATTAATTATTAAAGTTAATCCAATGTGATAATGTGTGTAGGTTATGTGGTAGTTTATTAAATCAAGTTGTAGTACTTGTATGTATGTGTGTAAGGGTTTTAACAAAACAAACCTAAGGTATGTTAAGTGTTAGTATTTTATAAATTAACCCAATTAAGTAGTCCAAACAACTCTTGAATGGTAAGTCTAATTGAATTATGTAATTAACCTAATATGATTAGATGGGTAGCCCAAATCTTAATATTAACAAGCATTGTAAACTAGTCCATGTATTTTTATAAGATGAGCCCAAGTGGTTATATTATAAGTTAGCCCATGTAATTTAATTGATGGGAAAGTTAAATGAAATAAACTAGTAGCCCATCTAGAATTAAATTGATGAGCCCAAGCAAATAATTATAGTAACCCAAGTGGAATTAAATTCAAAATCCAATGTGGTAGCCCAAACAAAGGTTTAGGTTGGAAGAATATATATATATATATATATATATATATATATATATATATATATGTGTGTGTGTGTGTGTGTGTGTGTGTGTGTGTGTGTGTGTGTGTGTGTGTGGTAAACAAAAATCAAAAATGGGGGGAGTAAAACAAGGCCATTTGATCGGCTAAAGTGGGCCCCATTTGGGGTGGATTGTAGCTTTGCTTTTGCTTAAGAATTACTCTATGTCATAGTGGTTCAACCACTTCACCAACTCTCCAACAACTCTAGCCATTTCACCTAGTCAATCCATAATATAGTAAGCATAAGTTAAGCTCTTAATTGACTATCATTGGTTGATTAGGAGATCTTAAGTAAGTCTAGAGGAATTCTATAAATAGAGAGCTTTTATGTCTTGAGCAAGAGTTGGCTCATTTTCTTATTCTTCTAAGTTCTAAAGAGAGAGAGGGAGAGAGAGAGAGAGAGAGAGAGAGAGAGAGTTATAGAAAGAAAATAGTAAGGAAGTTTATGAGTTGGAGAACTTATTAGCTAAAACACCAAGAGGGTTTGCTAGATATAATCAGTTACAAGTTAAAGCTGATGACATTCCAAATACTACTTTCAGAACTCGCTACGGGCATTATGAGTTCTTAGTCGTGCCTTTTGGACTAACCAATGCTCCTGCAGCTTTCATGGACATGATAAACTGAATATTCAAGGAATATTAAGATCATTTTATGGTTGTCTTTATTGATGACATTCCCATATACTCCAAGAGTCGTGAGAATTAAGAACAACACTTGAGATTGATACACAAAAGCAACGTGAGAACAAGTTGTATGCCATGTTGAAGAAGTGTGAGCTTTGGCTTGAGGAAGTCACATTCCTTGGACATGTGATTTTCAGTTAGGAAATATCAGTTAACCATGCAAAGATTGAAGCAATAATAAATTGGGAGCAACCTCGGTCAGTAACTGAAGTCCGAAGTTTTATGGGCTTAACTAGTTATTATCGAAGATTCATAAAAAGGTTTTCTCAAATCGCCACTCCATTAACTCAGCTGACTCGAAAAAGTATAAAATTCGTATGGAACGAGGAATGAGAGAGAAGTTTTCAAGAAAAGACATATTTTAGACTTTGTTTTGACCATACGATCATGATTTGAAGAATTTGTCATCTACAACGATGCTTCAGGCAAAGGTCTAGGCTATGCCCTTATACAACATGGAAAAGTTATAGTATATGTCTCTCGACAACTCAAAGATTATGAAAAAAATTATCCTACCCATGATCTAGAGTTGGCAGCGATCGTTTTCGCATTGAAGATCTGGAGACACTAATTGTACGTGGAAAAAGTGGAAATCTTCACGGATCAAAAAAGCCTTAAGTATTTATTCACCCAGAAGAAACTCAATATGCGACAACGACGTTGGCTTAAGCTGTTAAAGGATTACGACCACACCATCTGGTATCACCCAGGAAAAGTAAATGTTGTAGCTGACGCATTAAGCAGAAGATCTTATGCAAGTACAAGTGCAATGCTGACTACGCAAAAATGCATTTTGTATGACTTACAAATGATGGAGATAGAGTTAAAGACACCAAGGACCCACATAAAGATTGTGCACGTGCAAGTAGAACTGACTTTAATCGATAAAATTAAAGTTGCTCAAGCTACATATCCGTAACTGACGAACATGATGAAAAAAATACAAGAAGGTGCTATTCCGAAAGCAAAAATCAACAAGAAAGGAATACTTTGAGTCAACTCTCGACTCTGTGTTCCTAATGACTCTGAATTAAAGTATAAAATCATGATAGAGGCACACAACACACCATTTCCAATCCACCTGGGAAGTACTAAAATGTATCGTGACCTTCGAAATACATTTTGGTGGAACAATATGAAGAAAGAGATTGTAGAGTTTATCTCAAGGTGCCTAACTTGTCAACGTGTCAAGGTAGAGCATGAAGTGCCTAAGGGTCCATTGCAACCACTCGAAGCTTCATAATGGAAGTGGGAACACATCACTATGAATTTCGTGATGGGTCTTCCCAAAGTTTCTCAAGGCTTTGATGCGATTTGGGTCATCGTAGATAGATTGACCAAGTCCGCTCATTTCTTTCCTATAAGAGAAAACTTTTCACTTGAACGTCTTGCCGGCATGTATGTAAATGAGATTGTAAGATTGCATGGCATGCCAGTTTTTATAGTTTCTGATCGATATTTTAGATTCACTTCACGCTTTTGGATCAGTCTATAAAAAGCTGTGAGCACCAAGCTACGATTTAGTTCTGCATACCATCGTAAAATAGACAGACAATCGAAAAAAATGATCTAGACTCTCGAAGATCTTTTGAGACTTTGCGTACTAGACTTCAAGGGAAGTTGGGACAAATACTTGTCATTGGTTGAATTCTACTACAACAACAGTTAGCAAGCAAACATATACATGGCTCAATTTGAGGCTTTGTATGGAAGAAAGTATAGATCTCTAGTATGTTGGAATGAGGTAGGAGAAGAAAAATTGGTGGGACCAGAATTGGTATACTTGACAACAGAAAAGATCCAAATAATTTGACAACGAATACAAACAACACAAGAATGACAAAAAAGTTATGCCTATCTTCATGAAAGGACGAAAGATTTAATATTGGAGACCATGTATTTTTACGTATTTCTCTATGGAAAGGAGTTACAAGATTTGGAATGAGAGGAAAACACAATCCTCGATTTATTAGCCCTTTTAAAATTTTAGACCAAGTAGGAGTCGTGGCCTACAGACTAACCTTACCACTAAGCATGTCCCACATTCATAACGTTTTATTCATAACGTTTTTCATATTTACATGCTACGTAAATATGTGAAAGATTTGAATCATATCATTGAGTTAGAGCCAGATGTTATATCATATGATTTAACGTATGAGGAAATACCTTTCAAGATCTTAGATAAGAAGAACAGATCCTACGTTCAAAGGTTATACCTCAAGTTAATGTTTTATGGAGGAACTAAGATACTGAGAAAATGACCTGGGATCTAGAATCTGAAATGAAATCTAAGTATCCTTACCTCTTTGAAATACCAGGTACGTCAATTTCGGGGAAGAAATTTCATAAGGAGGGAGGGTTGTAAGACCCTGACTTTATGAAATACAAATTAATTTTTTTTTATATATATTTTTTCTGAAACAGTAAGTGGATAAATTGATAAAAGTTAAATTTAAAAAAATATTTTGCTTAAATTTTATCTTGTCAGGGAATATTCGTTTTGTCAAGGAATATTCGATTCGTACAACGGTACCGAAATAACCAAACATTGGTGGACCCCACAATGAAATATTGTTGGATATAGAAAATAATATATGTAACATTTTTAAATAAAAATGGTCAGTGGTACTATCACTTTTAACTGTTAAAATACCCGTTGGTAAAAGAATAGTAGAATACGGTATTGCACAGTAGCACACGGTATTGCATAGTATTTTATATTATTGAACTGATAAAGTGGCTATCGTACAATCTTGATTTTATTGAACTAATAATTGTCACATGCAGAATAATTCATTTTATTGAACTGATAATTGTCACAGTAGCATATGCACAGTAATTCACATTACTAAATCAATAATTATCATTACACAGTAACGTGCTTTTTTATTTTATTTCTTTTTTGTATTATTGTTATCACTATTATGATGTTGATTTAACTGTTGTATTATATTATTAGTTGGTATTTTTACTTGTGTTGTGAGTATCTAACTCAGAAAGGTAACTAGGGGTACACACAAAACCGAAAAAAAATTAAAAAAATCGACCGGACTGAACCAAACAAAACCATTACTATTTCAAATTGAAAAGTATAAAATCGAAAAAACTGAACACTGTAAAACTGAAAAATCAAGACTAGTTTGGCCGGTTTGATTTTGTTTCTCAAAAAACCGAAACTGACCGAACCGACTGAACAAATTAAAATTATAATATAATTTATATACTTTTTTAATAAATATTTATTTTATATATTTATTATATGCATTTGTTGTGACAAATTTGCAAAACTTCTATCCTAGTTAGTGAGTTAGGTGCTTTTTGTTTTCTTGTGATGGATTTAGAGAACTTTTATTCTAGTTAGTAGTTACTGAGTTAATGATTTATTAATTATTATTGTAAATTGGCAATATGATGAGTATCAAATTATCAATTACCAACAATATCACACATATTGTCAAGAATATAAAAAGCTTCACATGGTATTAATATTATATAAAAAACTGAGATAACATACTGTGATACTAAAATGAATTAATATTGAAGTGAGAGTTTAAAAATAAATTAAGGATGGTATTCTAGTACTTTAATTTTATTTAGATCGGATGAATTCATAACTCCATCCCTTATACTTAAGTTTGATAACCGACTAAACCGATAACCGACTACACAGTAAAAATTTGGACGATTTTAATTTTAAATTTTGTATAATCGACTTAAATGGTTTGGTTATTTTTTCCCGACTAAACCGACCAAACCAACCGTTGTGCACCCCTAAAACCAATTACACTGCATTTACAATAATTGGTTATAATTATGAATAATTGGTGAATTATTATTGAATAATTAAATTTATAAAGTTATTTGTTTTATATACTTTATATAAAGTTAATTATTTTTTATATAAAGTTAATTGATTTATATAAAGTTAATTATTTTTTATATAAAGTTAATTGATTTATATAAAGTTAGTTATTTTATATATAAAGTTAGTTGTTTTATTAAGATATGAAATGAACATTATAGATTAAAAGAAATTTGAATAAATGGTTTAGATTAAAGAAATCTTAAAAGATGAAATGTGTGGTACAGATTAAACATTATTTTGAAATGAACGGTTTAAATTAATTTAGGAAATCTTGATTTATGATCAGATTTTTGGGCTATAAATAGATGCCTTAACTTAAGAAATTTTCATAACTTCCAGACTTATTCTTTCTTTTACTCTCTAAAATATTACTTTGTATAAGTTTTCTCTATGTGTACTTAAGCTATCGTAAGTATTTGTGAAGATTAGTAAGAGTACAAGTATTGTTCAAGTAATTCTTTTCATAATAGTTAGTCAAGTAACCACACACATCACACGGTGTTTATAAATATTCATTTAGAAGACTCTTCCTTTAGAAGATTCGTTTTGAAAACCTTTCTCTTGAAGATTCTTTTGAAATAATATTTTTTAAAACTATTTTGAAGTTTATTATACTTTATTATGTACACATTACACAATTTTTTACTATCAAATCACTTTTGATGATTTCATACGAATTGGTATACATCATTAAATTTATATGTGGTAGTTACTAATTAAATTATAAATATATGGATTGATCAACTTCATTTAAATTAATATCCAGTCACGTGTTAAGGTAAGGGATATCATTTTCTTTCATATATACTCTTAAACTTATTATGGTAAGTATTATTCGGTAAAATTCTTGAAATGATTATATGTTCCTTAATAGTTTGCGCTTTATTTAATATCATTTAACGTGAACCTTCTTATTTACTTGAACCTTTCTATTGAACTTCAACCGTTATTTCGAATTATGGATCTTGAATATCATTCTTGAATTTGAGTCCATATCATGTTGATAATTTGGACTTTATTTGACTCTAGACAAAATATCATGTTATTCTATTCATCATTTATATCCTTGTTGTTACTCTAATCATCAAGAATCAAGTTATTGTGAATATATGTAGTTTGGGGTACAGATGGTATGATAAATGCTATGTGATTGTTGAGTGTTTTTTAGGGCACATGGTGAATGTTCTCTTTGGCCAGGGGCAAAGAAAAACTGTTGTTTGACGTGATCATGACCAGTGGTATTTCAAATGATAAAAGTTGATGATATTTTTCTTAAAAAAAGAAGCTAGTGGACATCACAGTCTGCATGATTCTTCTAATGGATTGCTCATTCTGCTACTATTATTGATCTAAAACTTGTTGTTTATTATATTCAATCAAAAACTTAACCGTTGAAGGCTAATGATAATTTACTCATTGTTATCTTAGTCATGATATTTCTTGACTGGGCTATTTAAACTCATCCTTTCATTTGTTTTATTGTTCTTTCAGAAATGAAAGAGTAGCTGGATCTAGCCGACGGATGGAATGAAGGTCTGAGTGATAGCTGTAGTAGTCTTCATATGTTGTAAAATAGTGTGACAATAATAGTGAAAATTTAGTTTTATATTATTGAGTTTCGTATTTTTGTACTATATACTGTTTTGTAATAGTTATTATGTATTTTTGGTATCTCAAATTGGGCTTTGTAGACTCAGATTTGGGGCCGTCATATTAACATTTACCAAGTAAATCATGATTGAAGGTGGCCATACCCTAGTCCAATTTTTCAAATTTTTTACTTATCTTCCTAAGCTTTTATTTATAATCCTCATAAAATTCTATTATATATTTTTATGAAATATTTCTTTCGTCTTAAATTATAAGATTAATCTTAACTTTTTAAATTTAATTTAAGATATTTTCATATTAAAAATGATGTGGTTTTCTTAAATTTTAATGAAAATAAATTTGTAACTAGTAATAATTATTGGTTAGTTTGCAATTTTCATATTATTTGTTTAAAATTGAATAAAGTTAGTTTAATTTTAAATTTAAAAGATCTCAAATTGATTTTATGAAGTTAAAATTAAGTATTTAACCTTATATTTTAAAGTAATAGACTATACAACAATCAATATAACATGCATACACCAAATATGAGTTTTTTTTATTTCTTTAATTTTGAATTTATTTTTCATAATTTATATAATTATCTTTTGTACATCAAGTAAAAATCGACAAGGTTTTCACTGTAAATTTAATATAAAAAATACTTTTCTTGATCTTAATAGAGCATTGAAAGATGTTACTCTTACTAATATATATATATATATATTTACTAAATTAGTTTTTTATTTTTTTTCAAAAATATTTTGGCCCCTCCCGACGTGATTTTCTATTTCGCCCCTGCCATTATCCTTATGGGTGTTCAAAAAAATTGGTCCAACTAATTTTTTGTGTATATCGAACCGGACGGTTCCTTACTAATAGTGACTGGTTCGGTATACCGGTACAACCAGTTTAGTACCGATCCGAAGCTTTGATGGTTCGGTATATCCCAGACCGTATCGGTTGTACCGGTTATTCTAATTTTTTAAAAAAAGGTTATTATTATTATTAAAAAATAATAATTAATAATAATAATAATAATAATTTTTAGTAAATAACCGATTCGGTATACCGGTATCGGTGCCGAGTTTTGAATAAATTCGATACCGGTTTGGTCCGATCCAATCTGATTTTAACTTAATGAACACGCTTAATTATTGGAGTTGGAGTTTTCAATTTAGGGGATGTTGAACAAGGGCTTATTTGAACTTCCCTACTTTATGGAAGTGTGTGAACAATCAAATGATGATTATTTATGGGTTTTTGTCGAGAAATATTGAACAAGGGCTTGTCGTTCCCTGCATAATGGAAGTAAGGGTGTTCAACCGGTTAAAATCAGACTAAACCGAACCGAACTGTTATCGAAAGTGTACAAAACTCGGTACTGGTTGAACTGGTATACCAAATCGGTTAGTCGGTTCGTTATCGATTTTTACCAAAAAAAACCCGATTATTATTATTATTATTATTATTATTATTATTATTATTATTATTATTATTATTATTATTATTATTATTATTATTATTATTATTTTATTATTAATAATAGAAAATAATAATAATAATAATAATAATAATTAAAAAAAATTAGAAACTGGTATAATCGGTTCAGTCCGGTTAATACTGATTCCCCAAAATGACAGACGGATATCGAACCGATTGATACCGGTATATCAGACCGATAATGAATTGATCTTTTTTGTACCGAACTGGTCTAGTATGGGTACAGAAAAAAATCAAATTTTTTGCCCACCCTTGAGTGGAAGTGTGTGAACCACCAAAAGATCAATTATTTATGGGTGGCTGTTAATACCATGATTGCTGTGTTTTATTATAATCTCCCACAAAATTTTCACATTGAGGCATTATTATTACACGCTTTACAACTCAAGGGGCTTTGTTGAATATTTAAGTTTAATTTCTAAACTCAAAACCAGTTAGTAACGAGAATTGTTGGCTTTAATTCTTATATAATAGACAAACTTTCTTAATGTGGGATAAGTTATATTTTTATATAGAAAATTGATATTTTTATAAGTGAAATTGATATTTTTATAATATTTTATTTACACGAAAGTGGACCCCACTTACTATTCATGTGAATAAAATTTTATGAAAATATCAATTTTGTTTATATACTCTAAAACTAACACCCAAAAAAATATATCATCTATTCCATAAAAGAGTCCAGTTTTTTATGATAATATTATAAAATAACACAATATTCTTAATATAATAATCATAATTTGATAATTATTCTATATTCCTAACAACTTATAGTTTTATAGGGATATACAGGAATTAAAAACGTATATCTTAATACTCATAAATTTTAATTATAAATGAGAATTTTTTTATGAAATGGAGGGATTTCGATATTTTCATGTGCTTTATTACACCTCTCATGTGCATTTGATCCTTAATGAGTCAGCAATGTTGATGATATTACTCCACTCCTCCAAGCATGTCATCCACTGTCCTGATTCTGTGTTAGGTAGTGTCGTTAAAGTTTGCAATCTTTCAACCAACCACACAACTTTTAACTGTAAATAAATTTATATTACTTGTAAGTGGTCTTCATTCCAATAAGATCAAATGTACAGACTTGAACAAAACTACAACTTGGAAGTGGATGGGTCATCATTGAGGATGAATTTCAAAATTCAAACTTTATCTTTATGCTGACAGCTTTTTTTTTGGCTTGTGAGGCATGAATTGCTGACAGTTTTTTTTTTTTTTTTTTTTTTAATTTTTTTAATCTGCGCACACTAAAAAAAATTGATTGTAGAGTAAAATTTAGTCTGATAAAAAAAAATATAGTACTTCTGTTCTAAATTATAAAATTAATATTAATTTTTTAAAAAATATTTTTAAATATTTTTAAACTTAAAATTTATATTAATTCATTTAATTTATATTAATACAATTATAAATATTATAAATTATTAAAAAAAATTATTAATTATAAAATTTATTATTTTTAAAACTTAAATAAATTATGTCAATTTTAACTTTACAAATATCTCAAATTAATTTTAAAAAAATCAATTTTAGTCTCACAATTAAGAGCGAGGGGAGTATTTACTAAACCCGCATAGTGTCAATATCCTATAGAGAAGGAAAAGAATACAGTAAGAAGTATAATAATGTATGTACCAATCAAAGTAAGTCCCACAGTTAGAGTCGGCATGTAGTATGTGGGTATTGCCAATCAGCATCAAAAACATGTACCAGCTATTTAGGTGTTTAGATATCGCGTGATAATAAAATTTTATTTTAAATTATAAAAAAAAAATTGAATGTGTGTGTGTGTGTGTGTGTGTTGGTTCCCTGATAGCAATACTGGCGATCTAAAAAGGGGATTGAATAGATCACTTCAATATTGCAAAATTCTTTTGTCAAAATCATTAATTTTGTAATTTGCAGCGGAATAGTTAATTTGATAAAACCCCTTCTAAATTTGAAATAGTAATAAGTCAGTTCTGTTTTGAGCTATGCTACTGAATTGATGTTGTACATAGTTAAGACAGTTAATGTAGTTATAATGTAAGGCAGTAAAAGAACATGAGAGGGACACATGGATTTTTAAGTGATTCAGAGTATAAAGATCTCCAACTTCACTCTTTTGCACTTCTGACATGGACTCCACTAAGGATATTCTTGCTCAATACAATCAGATCACTACGATCTGTTACATCTGAACCACTAAGATTTCTTCGAGTCACTAAGTCTCGGAACACCTGGACATTAAGTCCGTCCCACACAGGATCAGATTCACTCAGAATCTGGCGAGTCACTAAGCCTCGTCTTTATGATGTTGTTGATGAAGATGGTTGTTGAGCTGCTGCTAAGTTGACATTAAATTCTTCTGCATTGTTGAACTTAGCAGCTGAGCTATTCCCTCTTGACGTTGATCTTTTGAGCCTTCTGATATGTCGTTGTTTCTTCTGCTCTGATTGGTGGAATTTGCCCTTGATTGATCCTCCAAAGTGTATACCAAATTTGGGTTGATGATAAGTATATTTAGTAGATCAAATTTTTGTTCTCATCTATTTTTTTCTCTCGACTCTACGATTTAGAGGTTCAATTCATACTCTCTATCTTTTTCTTGCTCTTCATCTTTCTCTTTAGATTTAAAAGAGAGTTTATTTTTATAGAGAGATGCCTGCTGAAGTGTCCATTGGAAAGTAGCCATTACTTTGGTCTTTGTATCAATCTTTAGATGATCTTTAATATTGACACTTAATAGTAGATGTCAGTTTGTTTTCAGATCTGTCTTTAATTGCAGTATGCTAAAATGGCAATCGCGTGAATAACATCATACAATATACTTTCTCTGATAAGCCTCCAACGGTCGACTGAAACTTTAAAATCAAACTAGCGGGTATACATTGTTATGCTCTGATTCATAGATTTCAACTTTGACAAAGAGAGATTGCACCGGGCTCTCCTATTTGAGACATATTAATTTTCAGTATCCAGTCAGCTTTCAGCATAAAATGAACTGATGATGTAATACGATCAGAGTTGCTATACGATCTGATCATGTAATACGATATTCCTGATGTTATGCGAATTTGACTTGCACTACGATCTGATCTTGTAATACGATATTCCTAATGCTATGCGAATTTGACTTGCACTACGATATGATTATATGAGAATTTGACTTGTAATATGATCTGATCTTGTAATACGATCTTCCTGATGCTATGCGAATTTGACTTGTACTATGATTTTATCTGACATTACGGTTCAAAGCTTGACTAGTGATCGTTTTGTCACTTTCATTCCTTTAGTCGTTTCTTAGACAATGCTCTTTGATTAATCCATTATAAGATCCTTCTCTTTTTGCTGATCATGAAGTCCATTGACTCTTCCCGCTTCACGATCCTTCGATTCTACAATTGACTGATTTTATACTATGATCTGAGAGCAACCATATGATATTCTTCTGTTGTCTTATAATTTGCTCTGAAGTCATTACGATCTAAAATCTTTACGATCTTTTCTTTGACTTGTTCTGATCGCATTCTATTTCCCTTCAATTATGTGATTTGCATTATCCTTTCTTTATGATCATCCATATTATCTTTTAGTTCTTTAATCTTCTTATCCAGTTGTCTATACAATCTTTTTGCTCTACAATCTTTACGTCTTCAAGAGTTCTTTGATCAAGGTTTCAGCTTTACGGTCTACTAGATGAGCTTAGTTTAATTCCTAAGATCTAAAACTTTTTTTCTTATGATTAACTTTCCCTTACTTGGACATTTTCATCTTCTGCTTGATTTATTCCCCCTCATTTAAGCACTTGTCACTTGTAGGATTATGATCTGCACTGTATCTTTATTGTAGTAGAAATCATTTGTTCTTTTGATAAGCTAACTATAGCTGATTCATATTCTGCTCCTTGTCCTTAGCCAGCTTTCCTAGAACTACTTCTTTGCTGAAGATTCTTCTTGTAGTAGTAACCCAATCATATGTCATAGTGAGTCTATCTCTTAATATCATTTACTTTGCGAGTTCTGATATGTAAAGCAATGAGGTGTTTCATCATCATTGTAGCTATGTGTCTTGAAGTAACTCTAAGAAATTTGTAACACAAAGATCTGAGGATATTTAGTTCAGCTTCATTCTTCGATCTTGAGTCCATTAATCCTTTCAGCATCTGTAAGCTTTCATCTTTACTTTTTGAGAGCCTTTTGATGTTTCCTGCACTGTAATTAGTCTTTTTGATAGAACTTTACGAACTTTTTCGTTGCATTGATCTTGTGGGATGACTTCTGCATTTTTGTGGTTCTTTCTCCTTGAAACATTCTTCTTGTTCAATAATCTTCTTCTTCTTGATTTGTTCAATTTTATTGTTAATGGTCTTAATAAGTCTTCTACATTCTTCTGTTGATTCAGAGGTTTTAGGTTTTGCTGATCTTGCCATACTTTTCAGCACTTGTTATACGATTTTGTCTGACTTGGCTCCATGATTTGGTCTTCCTTTAATACGATCTGTTGTTGCTATACAATTTCCTAAAGCTTTATATAACGGTTTTCTTAAAAGATTAACCTAATAAGTTTGATCTTTTCCTAAGCTAAGTATTTGTACATTTATTACATTATTAAGGACTGTACAAAAGTTACATTTTATAAATATTCATTATTATTCGTATAAGTTCTAAATCCTTGTACAATACGATCTTTTATAAGGACCTGACCATACGATTGTCGTTACTGGACTATGCGAACATGTTTATCAATCTTTTATCTTTACGATCATCCAATCATTATATGATCATCATTATCATTCATCTAACATTCTCCTCATATTTCATTATACGATCATCATTTATCCGATCTTTTAACTTTATGATCATCTAATCATTATACGATCATCATTATCATTCATCTAGCATTCTCCTCTTATTTCATTATACAATCATCATTTATCAATCTTTTAACTTTACGATCATCCAATCATTATACGATCATCATTATCATTCATCTAACATTCTCCTCCTATTTCATTATACGATCATCATCAAATCATTACCATTTAAATAACAATATACTCTAATGAATTATAGACCTAATATGTTAATTTTTTTTAGTTAATATGTAATTTCAGATGAGTATATATGGACTGGATATTCCAAACAACTGGTATCAGAGCCATGTCTATATGTCTGGGTCATGGATATGGTACATGGACTGTGCATGATATAGACGAAAAATAATTTATTGAGCAAGTGGTAGACTCTTCTCGCAGAGGCTTTTGGTTGGCACATAATAAGAGATATTGTAGAGTGTGAGCTCGTCATTAGGGAGAGACGTGATGGGTTAGGTTCAATGCGTTATGGATGCATGGTGGATTATGTACTCTTTGAGCATGTGGTGGACTCTTCTCGGGGAGGCTCTTGGAGGAAAATCAAACAAGAGATATTGAGAGATAAACTTCATCAAACAGAGAGACTTAATGGGCTTGAAAGAGGCTCTTGATGGACCAAACAAAAGATATTGAGAGATAAACCTCATCAAACAGAGAGACTTGATGGACTTAATTGGTAGATGTTCTTGGTGGATTAAATAAGAGAGATATTGAAGAAGGTGACTTGTCAATTAGAAGAAGTGATGGGCTAATGCTCAAAAGAGTGATAGAGGCTTTTGGTGGATTAAATAAGAGATATTGAGATATAAGCCTCATCAGACAGACAAACTTGATGGGCTAGGCTTGAGAAAGTCTCTTAGTGGATCAAACAAGAGATATTGAAGAGGGTGGATAGTCAACTAGAAGAAGTGATGAGCTAATACTCAAAAGAGTATAATTAAAGTACAAAGGGGAGCTTGATGATATCGATGTGGATGGAGAGATCACGCTTTAAGGAGAAGATTATTGAGGTACCACGTGATAGTAAAATCTCAAATCGAATCATAAGGAGAAAAATTAAGGACATATATACTCTAATGGATCATATACTTAATGATAAGGTCCACGGTACACTTGCGTAAAGTGAACGCTGCCCGAATCATTTTCTAGTCAAGTTGTATGGTGAAACACTCACAATACCTCAACCCAACACCTATATGGAGACGCGAACCTTGGTACAATTGCTTGTGCAAGAATTCTACGTTGAATGGACACTAACGACACCTAAACCCTTTGTCTATAAAGAGACAGGAATTTCGATACAATCGATGATTGGTGCAGTAAAAGTTGCCACACACAACTATGTATTGTTGTATGATAAGTAAATTGAATCTTAAGAATACTAATAACAGCTTAGAAATTTTCAAAGAACTAAAAGATGAAGAATAAATCCTCTCAAGAAAATATATTGAATAAAATTCATTGTTTTGTTTACATAAACCCCTATTTATAGTATTTTAAAAAGAATACTAGAATCCCTAATTCTAATAATAAAAGGAAAATAGATTACATAAAACTCCTAATTAAAGTAGGAAACAAATATCCTAATTAATTAACAAATATGCTGACAATTTAAATAAATACGCGTCGCATTAATTCACTATAATAATTCATTGTGTTTTAAGTATAGATTCCTGCTATACTTCGGATTGTTATTGCCACATATTGTTAGCTTTAATTGTAATTGAATCCCATGCCACGTAGACTCCTTGCATTGATGAAATTGAAACCAAATAGAAATTGATTAATTGAATCCCATGCCACGTAGACTCTTTGCATTGAAAATAAACTAATCAAAAAAATTTATAATTATTATTTTTTTTTATATATACATTTTTTTATACTCCTTTTTTTTTAACTAACAAATAATCAAACTAGAACAATAAAAGTAAAGATAGATAACTCATTAGATGAACATAGCTCTAATACCAACTGATAAGGTCAACGGCACGCTTGCGTAAGGTGAACACTGCCCGAATCGTTTTCTAGCCAAGTTATACGGTGAAACACTCATAATACCTCAACCCAATGCCTCACGGTCTTCTACAATATTCGCCCTAGGCATGATAACCTCCATCTTCTTGCAGTAGTCTTCCAAACTTTTACTGCCTTGCTTGAGTGTTTGCAGACTTCTATAAAGTTCCCTATGGTAGTGGCTTGGAACAAATCGCTTCTTCATTAATAACTTCATCTCTGCCCAAGTCTCAAGCTGTGGCTCCCCACATCTTTGCCTACTAGTCTTTAATTGATCCCACCAAGTAACTTCATAGTCCATAAACTCCATAGCTGCCAATTGAACATTCTTGCGTTCTGAATAATTATGGCAATTAAATACCCATTCCACCTTCTTTTCCCATTCAAGATAGGCCTCTGGATCGCTCCTTCTTTGGAAAGCTGGAATTTTTAGCTTAATGCTTCCCAAATTATCGTCTACCCGATTTCTATCTCCTCTATCCCTTCTATCTTCTATATCACGTCGATCTTCCCATTCTCGGTAATTTCGATTTTCTCTTCGATCTCTATTATCATTCACCCTTTGAAAATCTGGATCAAAGTCTTCCTCTTCACTGTACTTCTCGCCAACAAATTCCTCATCATCCTCTTTGATAATCTTTCGTCGGGGATTTTCCTTCTTGTTAGAACCCATAATTAGTTAGGACTGCTCCCTTTGAGTGCTTTTTATCCTTTCAAATTTATTTTCAAATCGTTTCAACCTTTGAAGTATCTGTTGCAGTATGTCATCCGTACCTATATTAGAATATGTCTTGTGATCCTTCGTCGTGGAACTTTCTCCGAACAACCATTTATCCTTCATACTATACATGATTGTTGCAAAAGAAAGGTTAGTGTATAAAAATTTCCTCACCACTCCCTTACGTGTTTCACTCAATACAATGGATCGCTCGTGTATCACTTTATAAACTTTTGCCCTCAATTAGTCTCACAACTCTTGCCTTTTATCACTCAAATATTTTCTCTTATAGGTTCTTTTTTAATTCACCAAACAAAAAATAAAAGTTTCCTATCAATTTAATAAGAACTTATCAAAAATAATAAAATAGCAAGATGTGCGTTATAGACTACCCAAAATACTTCAAATTTGTGGCTACTTCTTTATCTCGAATTGAACAGGTTCTTGGGGTACACGAGCTGATTTGGATTGGGAAACAAACTACTGTAGAATTACTTCGAATAGGCTGTAAAAATCAGGAGTTATGCTGCGGCAGAATTTTGTGTAGTTTAATGGCTCGAACTATAGGATGTTGGAATTTGCAGAACTTTCGAACTACAAAATTTCTAAAATAACTGCTGTTGTAATTCACGAATTGATTAACTAAAAATCTGCAAAATCTTGTCCACGCTATGTCCCAATTTGATGTTAATTTCTAGTGCACGGATTGGACTTAAAGTTGAAGAATCGTTCGGATTGGACTTGAGCTCAGTCCGAACGATTCTTCAACTTCAAGTACAATCTGTGCACTAGAAGTTAACATCAAATTGGGACATAGCGTGGACAAGATTTTGCAGATTTTTAGTTAATCAATTCGTGAATTACAACAACAGTTATTTCAGAAAGAACTTATAAGAAAGAATATTTGAGTGGTAAAAGGCAAGAATTGTGAGACTAATTGAGGGGGAAAGCCTATAGAATGATACACGAGCAATCCATTGTATCGAGCGTAATACGTAAGGGAGTGGTGATGAAATTTTTATATACTAACCTTTGTTTTGTAGCAATCATGTTTGGTATGAAGAATCAAGGGTTGTTTGGAGAAAGTTCCTCAACGAAGGATCACAAGGTAAATTCTAATATAGGTATAGATGAAATATTGCAACAGATACTTCGAAGGTTGAAACGATTTGAAGATAAATTTGAGAGGATCAAAAGCACTCAAAGGGAGCAGTCCCAACTAATTATGGGTTCTAACAAGAAGGAAAATCCCCGACGGAAGATTATCAAAGAGGATGACGAGGAATCTGTTAGTGGGAAGTATAGTGAAAAGGAAAACTTTGATCCAGATTTTCGAAAGGTGAATGATAATAGAGATCGAAGAGATAATCGGAATTACCGAGAACGGGAAGATCGACGTGATAGAGAAGATAGGAGGGATAGAGGAAATAGGAACCGGGTAGACGATAATTTGGGAAGCATTAAGCTAAAAATTCCAGCTTTCCAAAGAAGGAGCGATCTAGAGGCCTGTCTTGAATGAGAAAAGAAAGTGGAATGGGTATTTGATTGCCATAATTATTCAGAACGCAAGAAGGTTCAATTGGTAGCCACGGAGTTTATGGACTATGCGGTTACTTAGTGGGATCAATTGAAGACAAGTAGTTAAAGAGGTGGGGAGCCACAACTTGAGACTTGGGCAGAGATGAAGCGAGTAATGAAGAAGCGATTTGTTCCAAGCCACTACCATAGGGAACTTTATAGAAGTCTGTAAACACTCAAGCAAGGCAGTAAAAGTGTGGAGGACTATTACAAGCACTACAAGAAAAACGCACATCAGCAACCAAAACTCTTTGCGACCGCAAAATTCGTCGCTAATACTACGTTTTAACGATCGATTTCAGCGACCGATAGTGCAACTAGTCGCTAAAACTAATAGCGATCGAAAGACGAATGCTATTTTCATCGTAAATACCAATTTTGTCACCAAAAAAGCACGGGATTTTTGGCGACCGATGATCCGTCGCTGACACGTTAGCTAATGTATCAGTGATCGCACTTTCCGTTGCTAAAAGTGCCAACGCATTAAAAAAAAATTAGCGACTAAAATCGGTCGCTGTTAAGCGGTCGCTATTATGTTTAGACCTAAATTTAGGCGCCACACGGGAAACAGAAGAAAGAAGAAAGAAGAGAGAAGGGAAGAGAGAGAAGAGAGAAGAGAAGAACCCCGTGCCGGACGACCGTCCCTCCACTCCCCTTGCCGGACGTCGATCCTCCCCTCCCCTCACCCTACCGAACACCGCCGCCTTCGCCCCCTACCGGACGCCACCCCCTACCAGACGCCACCCCTTGCTGGAAAAGGTAAACACTAAACTAAGATATTATGTGTATTATTTTTCTTTTTTATTCTCACTCTAAATTTATATAAACTAATATAAAGATAAAATAATAAAATATTATATTTAGACAACAAATTTTGATAATATTTAGTATTTAACCATTCTTTGGGGTAGGGGGAGGAATAAGTAATAAATCATATTTGAATTTAATAGTTCCAAGTCAAGTCCATATTTTTTATATTGACAGTATTCTGTTATAGAAGTAACCCAATCCTATATTGAATTAGATGGTAAAGTGAAAAACAACTATAAATAGATATGCAATATGTTTGATTTACCTAATATAATTCATCTGATGTCTCTATGCACTAGTATTTGTCATTTTGCCATTATTTGGAATTGTAAAAATACTATGTATGAAATTTTGACTCAAATTCAGATGTGGTAGTGGCATTCTAAAAGTTCATTATATACTGATGGTTGCTTTATTTGGACGTACCTGAATCCTTGCTAGACAGGTTCTCTAGAACAACTCTGTTTTGTATTTTCCATGTTTAAGGGTGTTATTCAATTTATATTTGCGTGACTACTTCATGGACATATTTTAGTGTTTGGTTGACAAATCTCAGTGCTTCAAGGGCATATGGGAATATCTTTATGGGAGAAACGATTGCGTTTGATTAGGAATCATAGAACGATATTGTTTTCATAAACAAAATAATACAAAATAATTAAATATAATATAATAAAAATAATATAATATAATATAATTCAAAATAATACAAAATAATATTATGAAATAAATAAATATAATATAATATAAAATAATATAATAAACATAATATAATATAATATCATTCAAATTAATATAATATAATATAATATATATAAAAATAATATAATATAATATCAATCAAAATTATAAAAAATAATATTATGAAATAAATAAATATAATATAATATAAAATAATACAAAAAAAAATAATAAAGAAAAATAATAAAAAATATATAATAAAAATAATATTATATAATATCATTCAAATTAATATAAAATAAAGAAATATAATATAATATCATTCAAAATAATATTATAAAATAAATAAATATAATATAATATAAGATAAAATAAAGAAATTTAATATAAAAAATAAGCAGCTTAGAAACCGGTTCAAGATTCACTCATTAGGAGTGAATCTTGAATAGTCCTCGTTTTGGGATTGTTCTTGTATGTTCCGCTCCCACGTAGGCCGGTATCAATGACTTAAGCGAATTTATCTGTTTGTTCTAAAGAAATTTTGGTTTGTTTATCTTCTATTGTTCTCCGGATGCATACTTAGACTGTGTAAATCATAGTCTATTTCGTGTACTTGGAGACCGATAGTAGATGCTGCCGAAATTTCTTTAAAACAAACAGATGCATTTGTTTAAGTCGTTGACATTAGTGGGACGTCACATACAAGAATGGGATAGAAGCCTGACCGGTGTAATAAGGGTGGAGACGTATTTAGGTAGAAAACATGCATTATACCTAAACATTTGTAATAAGTAAATTTAATGAATACAATAAATCTTGTCAAAATAGGTACCATACTATTATGGATTTCTACTCAGACCATAGTTGGATGAGGCAACGAAAGTCACGCGGGCAGATAGGTGCTACAACTGAATTTAGAACTGGTTGTCAAGTGTTTTTAGATTACGCATATAACCAGAAAGAATGTGTCAACGCTCAGAACAAGATAAGATGTCCTTGTTTGAAGTGTAAGACTGTAAATTATGCGGACAGAGATATAGTCGCCTATCATTTACTTGTTAATGGGTTCATGAAAAATTACAAAGAATGTTGGTGGACACATGAACAGAAAAGAGAGAGTGTCAATGCACGGATACATAATCCAGCAAACAGTAGTACCCATTGTATGAATGACATGGTTCATGATATTGTTGGGCTGGATTTTGATTGGGAACAAGACATAGATCAACTTATGAATTCTGATGCCAAAGCGTTCTTTAAGTTATTAGAGGAGGGTTGCGAACCGTTGTGGCCTGGTTGCTCAAAGCAAACTACATTGTCTGCAGTGGCGACGTTACTTAACATCAAGGCTGATCACAACATGAGCCATGCGTGTTTTGAGTCGCTCTTAAAGGCCATTAAGAGTATGTTACCTGACGGTGAAAAATTGCCCGATAACTATTACTTTTGTAAGAAAATGGTGAAGAAGTTGGGTTTGGATACTAGAAGATCGATGCATATCCGAACGATTGCATGTTATTTTATAAGGAAAATGAACATAAGACAAAGTGCACGTTATGCAATCATAATCGGTTTAAGCCTAATAAAGAGGGTGTGACTACAAAAAAGACAAATATACCTTTAAAGATTTTAAGGTATTTTCCGATTACACATCGGCTGCAAAGATTGTACATGTCTTCCAGAACAACTGAACACATGACTTGGTATGCAAGATCTCCAGCTAAAGGTGGGGAACTTAACCATCCTGCAGATGGGAAGGCTTGGAAAGAATTCAACTTAGCACATCTGGGATTTGTATTAAAATCAAGAAATGTGAGGCTTGGATTGTCAACCGATGGTTTCAACCCTTTCGGCCACTCAGCTGTTCCGTACTCCTGCTGGCCTGTGATAGTGACTCCATACAACTTGCCTTTTGGATGTGTTTGAAACAACCATACTTGTTTCTTTCATTAATGATTCCTGGTCCCAAGAGTCCTGGAAAGAATCTAGATGTTTACTTTAGACCTCTTATAGACGAGTTGAAGGTATTGTGGGAGGATGGAGTACAGACTTGGGATGTTTTGACAAAAATAAATTTCAACCTCCGGGCAGCAATTATGTGGACTATTAGTGATTTTCCTGCTTATGGTATGTTATTTGGATGGAGTACACACGGGAAGATGTCTTGTCCATATTGTATGGAGCATACAAAGTCTTTTAATCTACCACATGGCCGAAAGCCCTACTGGTTTAATTGTCATCATCGTTTTTTGCCGATAGATCACCCTTTTCGAAGAAATAGAGAAAATTTTATAAAAGAAAAAGTAGAGAAAGATATGTCGGTAGGACGATTGTCTGGGATGGAGGTGCGTGACCATGTGATGAGATTGCCAGTAATCCTATTTGGTAAAAGTGCTGCCTCAGCAACAATCAATGAGTTTGGTGAGTCTCACAATTGGGTTCAAAGAAGCATATTTTGGGAACTATCTTATTGGTCTACAAACTTGATTTGTCACAATTTATATGTAATGCATATTGAGAAAAATATGTTCGACAATGTATTTAACACCGTGATGGGTTTTAAGGGCAAGACGAAAGATAATGATAAAGCACGGTTGGATATGAAAGATATTTGTAAGCGTCCTGGATTAGAGCTTTATGAATCACCTAATGGAAAGATTGTCAAACCGTATACAAAATACACATTGTCTAAGAAGCAGGTTGAAGATGTGTGTGCATTGATCAAGTCTCTGAATCTACCAGATGGATATGCGTCAAACATTGCAAGGTGTGTTATAGGTGACAAAATACAAGGGATGAAGAGTCATGATTGTCACGTGTTCATGGAGAGACTCTTGCCAATAACATTTCGAGACTTGCTTGATAAACCAATATAGGATGTTTTGACTGAGCTTAGTCGTTTCTTCAAAAGCATATGTTCAAAAATGTTAAATGCAAAGGACATGGAAATACTTAAGAAGAGCATTATTGAGATCACATGTAAGCTTGAAAAAAACATTCCACCAGGGTTTTTTGACTCCATGGAGCATTTGCAAATTCATCTACCCTATGAAGCTCGTGTTGGTGGTCCAGTTCAATACAGATGGATGTATCCTTTCGAGAGGGTGATGGAAAACCTGAAGAGGAAGGTTAAAAATAGAGCTTTAGTCGAGGGGTTAATATGTGAAGCATAACGTTTTAATGAGATATCTACGTTTGTATCGGATTATTTTTCCGATGAAGTTTTGATAAAGGCCAATCGAGTTCCGAGACATGATGATGGGGGGAACGTTGAACTAAACGGTCGACTTTCTGTATTTGGTCTATCGGGTCGCGCTTATGGAAAAGAAAAATGCATATTCCTCTTTGAAGCAGAATTACATGCTGCACATACTTACATTCTTCTCAATTGCGAGGAGATTGAGGGATTGGTGAGGTATGCATGTAAAACTCATATTTAACTTAATTTCATTGATGTACACTGTAATCTCATATATATTGTTTCATATATATAATATATCTGTAGATCATTCGATGTTGAGTTAAGAATAAATCAACACGGCATCACTGATAAATATATTGAATTGAATCGGGATCAAAATTTTGCAAAATGGCTAAAGGACAAAGTAAGTTATTTAACTTAATTAAGTCATTTTATTTAATTTTTGAAACACTTATTCACAATGTATTAAACAATTGTAGGCTCTTAATGAAGGTACAATTCCTTCAAATGTACAAGTCTTAGCCATGGGCATAGATAGGGACCAAGTCACTCATAATGGTTATAAAGTAAATGGCTATGATTTTCATACAAAGATATACGCCATCGGTAAAAGAACAACCAATACTGGAGTGTTGGTTCAAGGAGATTGCAACAATGAGGTTGGTTGTGCCTTTTATGGGGAGTTGGAAGAGATTATTGAGTTGTCGTACAAGGGTACATACGGAGGTCAGATTAATCTGTTTAAATGTCGTTGGTTTGATTCAGAAAAAGGGATACGTGTTGATCGACATGAAATTATCGATATTGACCTCAACAAAAGGACATATATGAATGCACCATTTGTGTTGCTAACTTAAACACAGCAAGTATATTATACTCGTACTCCTATTCGGAAAAGGGATAGAACGCTTATAGATTGGCAAGTTGTCATTCATACTCCTGCGTGCATTCGTGTCCAATTAGTAGACGGAGAAGTCTACCAAGAGGAGACGTTACATAACCCTCCTATAATAAATCTCGATGACAACAATCAACTCAACAATTTAGAGGGTGGAGGTGATGATGATGATGATGAATTGGATCCCGATTTAGTACAACACTTAGATGACAGTGATACTGAGGAGGAAGAGTTATTAAGTGACAGCGACACTGAATCTAAAGTAGGAGATGGTTATGAATCTCCACATTTGTTGAAGATGATTCGGAATCTGACAGCGAGTTTCATTAAAATGTATGTTTAATTTAATTTGTATTATGTAGAGTTATATATAAATGTTTACATAATATTATTGACTTGTTGTATATACACGCATTTTATTTCTGTAATCATTATTATGTAAGTCACATTAATATGTCATTTTTTTAATAGATGCCATCTTCAGCAGCAGGAAGAAAACGCGGTTTAGGCCGGGGTCCAAATCAGATCCCGAAGGCCCTAGATAATTCAGACGAGCGTATTTTATTACAGATTCGCCCCGATCCTACTAACACGTAAGTTATTAACCATATAGTAATATTAAATTAAAAATTATATTACTGTATATATTAATGTAAATTATTCTAAATTTCAGAGATTTTGCAGATGTTAGGGTTGTTAAATGTATTTCACAATTATGCCTATAAAATTGGTCTACCCCATCTATTACGTGGGCTAGCACATCGCTAGCCCATAAGGAGGCCTATTGGCAAGAGTTCCAGGTATTTTTTTCCCCGTAATTTATAACTATTCTATTGAACTATTCTAATGTTTAGTATTATCAGGTTAATTACATTACAATTATTTTAATGTTATTATTGTATTTTTATTTCAGAAAAGATACAAGTGAGAAGATTCATAGACTTAGGTTATACAGACACTATTCTGGCAAAAGTGTGCTGTCCGCATAAAAGACAACATAAAGAAGGAGCGGAAAAATGCACTGTATAATGTTGGCATAGACCATCCTGGCCAGACTGCGGAGTATATGCATGAGTACGGCCCGTGGTGGTGCTCGCGCGCTATATGAGTTGAGATGTTCCAGCAGTGGCATAATGACGAATGGGCGAGGAAAGGGAGGATTGCCGCTAGGAACAGATCCGCAGGTGTAGCTGAAGGGGAAAAAACAAAGGGTACACACAATGACGGTAGTATATCACAGACACAATATTTCATTGATAGGGAGGTACATAGTTCGTCAATTTTACTTTATTCATGTTTACGATAATTTAATTAGTATTTATTTGCATGATTAATATATTTATACACTTGTCATATTTGTAGTCATCTAGCAGGTCCAGAGGTCAGACTATCAATTGGTTGGATGTGTACGTGGCCATCCGTGATGGTGTATGCCTGATGCTATACATATATGGGTAATTAAGTTTTTTTTTAACGTTACATGTTTATACATTAATTTTGACGTTACATTTAACTATTCAATATATTACTTAATTACAAGACACTTGCAACCAACTAATGGATGAGCGAATAGACATTTTTCTTGTAGTGAATGAGATGGAGATTATCATGGCTAGGGCGAATATTGTAGAAGACCGTGAGGCGTTGGGTTGAGATATTGCAAGTGTTTCACCGTACAACATGGCAAGAAAACGATTCGGGCAACGTTCACCTTACGCAAGCGTACCGTGAACCTTATCACTTAATTTCAACATTAGTATATATATGGTCGAATATTCCCAACACTAGTATACTGTGTTCAATTTCAGATGAATATATATATGGTCGAATATTTTCGACACTAGTATACCGTGTTCAATTTTGTTGTCTCATTTTATCTTATATAGTGTTTTTTTTATATATTATTATCATCTAATTTTTATCTATTTATTTACGATTAAATTTGTAACTGTATAGAGATTATGTAAAGAACAATAAGTAGATGAAGTATGAAATGAGACAACATGTAATTTTATATTTTTTTCCTTATGTTATTGTCATGTAATTATTATCTATTCGATAGTATTTTTAAATGTATACATTTATATGAAAGGAGATGAAAAAGAGAGGAGATGAAAATTAAATTCGCCGTACACATCTGAACGTGACAGATACAGCAAGGAAATCTATACGCAAGACTGAAAATTCTACTATTTGAGAACCTGTAGAACATACGGTGGGGTTATCCTTTTTACTCCTTTCTTTTCCATTCATTAATTTGCACGTCTCACTGTCTCATATAACACCGACCATCTCCTTCCATCTCACTGTTCCATCTCTCTTTTTTCTCACCATCTCTTTTGCTCACTAAGGCAATTGTTTCTTTACGTTTCTCTATCTTATTGCCATTTTTTGATAATTAATATTGTCAAATTAAAAATATTATTGTTAAAAAAATTATCATTTAAATTATTAAATATTGCTAAAATAATTATAAAAATATTATTAAATACATATTTATTCTTACAATATAATTTTTATTATGATAATATCAATGCCCCATTTTTTACTACAGAGGTTTAATCGAAGCTAATTAAGGCCTGCTAACTTTCAAGTCTTTCAAGTATTATATATATCCATCTTATTAGCTCTAGCATGATGATTAAGATTGAATTGAGATCTAATGTTCCAAGATTCGATTCGTTGTGATTGTATGAGTTTGTTTTTTCTATATTGTGGAACTTATTTTCATATTTATTGGGTGATTTATAAATATAATTGAGATCTAATGTTCTAAGATTCGATTCTCCGTGACTGTATGAATTTGCTTTCTCTTATTTTGAGACTTATATTCCCATTCATAAAAATATGAGGTTTATTGAAATTGCAACTCTCTTTCTAGCTCTTGACCGTGTAGTTTATGCGCGCTCTCTCTCTCTCCCCCTCCCCCCTCCTCCTCCTCCCCTTTATTTATTACAATAATATTTTGGTGATTAAAGAATATTTACAAAAATGAGAAATAAAATGATGACACATAATTGTGATCGTATATAATTACTAAGTACACCCATCAATGATAAAACATTAGCTATTTATAATTTAACACATCATTTTTTAACTATTCTTTTGTCACCATAGTATTTCTCTATTTGTAATACTCCCTCTCTTTATAAGAAATTCTTTTGTTGTTATTTACTTCTACTCAGTAAAAATAGTCTCACTTGTCAATTTTTTTATTTTATAAAAAAGAGTCCTCATTTATAAATAATTGTATAAAATTTACTTTTTTTAAGAATAAACAAGAAATAAAAATATATTATTTATATTTGTAAATTAAACTTTTTTTTGTTCTTCAACCTATAATAAATTTTGCCAAATCAAATCAAGGTTCAACGCATTTTCTCAATCCATAATATTCAAAATATCATGACTAAAATACTGTTAATTGTAACTTAAATTTTTATATACATATCAAATTATTTTACATGTTTTCCTGTATCTAGATATATACTCATTGGTTAGAACTTTCAACTTTAATAGCCCATTTTCCTTTATATTTTCCTTTATAAACAAAAAAGCTCTTTTTTGTAGAGGAATTAACTTATCTACTCTCAGCAAAAACCTAACCTTAATTGCAGCTTTTTTATTTTTTTGATGGGAAATTGCAGCTTTGATTAACTAGACTAGTACTTAATTTGGCTAGCCATTCCAAGTTTCAATGAAGCTAGAGAATCAGATGCCGATGCTTCCATTTCAATCAATGGAGGATGTTACAGAATCAGAGATAAAAGCTCGGATTTCCGATCATCCTCTTTATCCAAACTTACTGTCTGCTTATATTAATTGTCGAAAGGTATTTATTCATCAATTAATCTATATCTTAAATTCTTACCCTTGCTAGTTAACTAATCACACTCGATAAAATTTACGAAAAATTGCGTCGAGATATTTTTCCAATAGAATTGTATCTTCAACAGGTAGAACTACCTCCCGAAATGGCTTCACTTTTCGAAGAAATCAGTATGAAAACCCTTCCGAGCCGTGGCGGCTGTGAGATCGGAGCTGATCCTGAACTTGACGATTTCATGGTATATAATAACTAGTTACTAGTCTTTTTGTTATATAAAATCAACTTACTAAAAATGTAAAATTAAGGAATAGTTTATCCTTTTTCCCTAGTTTAAAAGACTCGAAATCTCTTATTTTGTTGTTATATTACTCACCGAATTATTCCTCAACAAAAACTATGCATTTCATGGGTAGGTTTTTTAAAAGATTGTAAATCTTTGGTTCTAAGACTCGGATCAAAGACTCAGTTGTAAATTTATATATACTTCCAGAATTAATTTGTAATAAAATTAAAAATAATCTATATATATATATGATCTTATATATATTTTTTGGTGCTCTTTGAAACGGATCAAGAGATATATATTTAGGAGTCCTTAGACCAAAAACTAGAGTATCATTTTCTCCTGTGAAACTCCTTTTTTTTCTTCAGGACAAAGGGAGTATATATATATATATATATTACTTGAATTAATTTCACTAATAAATTGAATACTGAACAGTAGAACGCCTAAGAATGAGTTTACTTAAAGCTCTAATAATATTGAATGTTTTTTTAACTCCATTTATTTTTGTGTTGAAGGAATCATATTGTAGAGTTCTTCGAAGATACAAGGAGGAACTATCAAAGCCTTTTGATGAAGCGACATCGTTCTTATCTGACATTAAATCACAGCTCAGTCACCTTTGCAAAGAGACGTTCACCTCAGGATCCGGGAATTGTCACTCGGGTTAAATTTCTCTTCTCTCCCTTGTTCTTCATTTTAGCATTTCCTTGATTATTACATTTTATGACTACACTAGTAAACCAGTCGTAGAAGAATTAGTAGGAAAGCATTCTCTCTCTCTATATATATATCTATCTATATACGTAGGGACAAGATCACAGTAAATGCTGGTGTAGGTAATAGTTGGCCAAACAGTTGGGTGGATGAGTTTTACACCAGTGTCTGCCTAAATGCTCGGTGGATATGCAAATGATAATTATGAGGTTAATGTCAGAAGTCTCAAAATTTTAATTTAAATTAATATCTCAAATCATGTGTCATATTGCATTGACGGAGTATATTTTATGGACAGTATTATTACATACACGAAAACTAAATATAAAATTAAATTATATATATATTTTAATTATTAAAAAATAAAATCCGTGTCAAACCCTAGTTATTAATAGTTGAAATGTATTTTGTGTTATATTTTGTCATTAATTTTTGTTAATTTATATTTTTTCATATTTTATGTAATTATTTATGTCATAAAGTACTATTTATTTTATTTATTGTCAAACAAAGGATTTGATATCCTAATTAACATCACTCTTACCGTAATGATAACCATGCCAAACTATTTGAGAGACTGTTAACTATTACCAAAATTGATAGTGGATTTTTTATATTAATATGGTTTATGAGCACGTTGAAAACACTGACTAACGCAGTTGCAAAAGCTTTTCAGCCCCTGAAAATGGAGCTCGGCAAGCATGCAGTATACAAATAGACAGTGTCTGGTAAAAATGGGGTCGACTACTTGTACTGGATATAGTTGTCCACGTGCAACCTGTCATCAACAAAAAAAATTGTCCATCACTACCAGGCATCTGTAACAGAAATTGATGGTACCTTCTCCCAATTTATCTGACCTCCTTGCTATTTTGTAAAGTCTCAAAATAAGTGAGGTCTTTTTGAATCCTATTCATTCATTCCTCCTTTAAATGAATATAATATCTTTATTGGACTGTAGTAAATGTAAGAAAAATTCGAGAGTCTAAATTTACGGGGAAGATAATAGGAGAATTCTGATTAACAGTAGGAACTTAGATTAAAATGTTTACAGTACAAGAATATAAATATATAGACTTAATGATTAAAAATATCAGCGAACTCTTGTCCGGCTATCAAAAAAGCGTACAAATTTTTTTTTTCATCAAAAATCATTGAACTTTTTAAAAAAGCCAAAAATAACTCAAATTTGACCATATGAATTAACGTGTATGCTGACGTATCTGTATGAGCTGATCAAATTTTGATCATTTTTGATATTTTTTTAAGTTTAATGATTTTTGGTGCAATAAAAATAGTTTTTATGTTTTTTTAATAGCTTGACTAATGGTCAATGGGTTTTCAGTCATTATGTCTATATATATGTGTGTGTGTGTGTGTTTTGCTCAAGAACTTGCTAGATATTGTTATTGATATTGAAATCTGTTTTGTTTAAATCCACATGAGAGAGTTTTTAATGCTACCCAAAAGGCAAAGGGGCTATTTTCCTAGAACAGTTCAATTTTTTTTTAGTAAAATTAAGTTTTTTGTACCCAATATATAAAAGGAGATTATGCACTGTATTAATATACGTTTTTTTAGATAATGAGACTGATTTACTGTTGGCTATGTATGAAGTGATATATTTTATCAATATGCTTTCTTTATCATGATTATTGAGATCATTAGACAACTCCATTAGGGAAATGATAATTCTAAAACTGAAGTCTACTATTCATAGCAAATGTATAATTAAATTTTTTTTTTTTGTTGTTGTTGATCAGCAAACTAGACTTCATTAACAACCATAAACAATTACATATTGTGACAAGTCCAGCCAAAACAAGCTGTTTAATTATACTAAAATACGCAATACTGAAAACCACAGACCAAGGTAAAGAAAAAGAAGGAAAAAAGAAAACGAAGGGTATAAAGCTCAAGCTTTGTAGACAGGATAATAGTTGGTTGGATCCTTTGCATCAAACTTCCTGACCACCTATTTTCATGCACATGATAAAGTTGTGTAATGGATCATTGCAATGGAATGGTAAGCTTTGGTTTGAAAATATCAATTCCCCGCCATTAACCACTTCATTTATGAAGATCCATCATACCGACGGAATTTGTAACTTGGCTTCCTCTTGTAAATCCTCACTATTTCTCTTCATTTAGTATCACCAACATTACTGATAAACAATATATCAGACATTGACTCATATTCCTTCAGTACTTGAATTGCTTCGATCTCAATGAATTTGGAGACAAACTTTCCTCACCTTGTCTACTCCTTAAGGAAAGTTTGAAGGTTCTCTAGCCACGTCTTCTTGAAAGGTGATGCATAGCCACCTTTCTAACATAGCGTTATCCAAACCTTGATAGATAATCGAAAGGGAGGGTACTTCGATCCTTTGTAACAATCCTTTGGTTTTGGTTCAATGTGGCATCATCTTGTTGAAAATGTAAACATGATTTAGTAGTTTAGTAAATTGTATTAGTATATGAATGAGTTAATGTCTAAGTTCACTGTACATGAATGTACTTAAAAGTGTCTTAAAATAAGTATGAATAGATTTATGTACATGTATTTGATCAAATAGTAATTATTAGAGGAACTCTAAAGTCTTACAAATAATCTTGTATGAGATTCATTTTATGAAAGTGGATAGAATTGAGATACAAGCGAAATCAAGTTGAACTGAGAAACAATTTTTCATATATCTCGACTTCCTCTCTAAATTATATTCTCTTCCATATTTACAAAGTGACATTAGAGCCAAGGTAATTCCAAGGTTTAAACATGGTATCAAGGTGACAACAAGGGAGAGTCAATGACCAAATTGAGGTGACTTGGTGCTATTGAATTGTTTTGCTAGCTACGAGTGCAAAGTGTGTGTGTGTGTGTGTGTGTGTGTGTGTGTGTGTGTGTGGTAGAGCTCTAGAAAGCAATCTAGTGAAGGTGCTAGTTCAGAAAAAATTTGGAGAATTTGTTTACGAATTGAAGCACGTCACAAAGGTCGTCACATTGATAGTGTTTTGGAGAGGTAAATTCTAAATAAATAAATAAATAAGTGATTCTTCCTAGACTTGGTGGAAAATTTAGTGTTTACAAATTACAATTTTTGGAGTACCAAGTTTTCAACATATAATTTATAGCGGGATGTCATTGCAAATCTAGAAAGAAAAAAAAAAGGAAGAAAAAAAAAAGGGAGATTTTGTAAATAGAGCATGAAGAAGTTTGAAAGCATGTTACGAGTTTTGATTCTCTACCTTAGTTATGGAATGAACTTGAAGTTACTTACAATAATTATAAAGGTCACCTGTTACCTAAAGAGTCTTGGGTACAATATTTGGAAGAATATGAGATACCTAAAAGCGAAGACTTTGATGACATACATTAGGAAGAAAAAGAAGCAAGCAATTACGAGAATGAAGAACTTGAAGATACGTTGAGTACAAAAGCATTTGAAGAGTTAAAAGAAGAAGAAAAAGAAAAGGAAAAGATGATCAAAGAATTTGAAATAATTGATGAAAAAGAAAACATTGAAGAAATTGTTGAAATTGAGAAAATAGAAGAAGAGAATGATGATGGAAAAGATGAAAAGAATAAGTCTAAAAATTTGGAGGAGAAAAAGAAAAATATTTTGAGTACCAAAGCAGTGACTTGGGATTTAAATTAAAGTAGTTAATTTTGTGGAAGACATTGAATTGGTCAACATGGAGAATTATTATGATAAAAGGGAGTTTGCAAATAATAAAATGGAAAAGAAACACAAGAAGTGTAATGACCGAGGAAAAATTCGGGTCATTTAATTTTTTTTATTATTTAAATATTAATGAAATAAATTTCCATGAGTATATATTTGAGCATTTGTGATTAAAGCTAATGTTAAAATTGACTAAGCTTGGGTTAAGCCTTGTTTGGCATTTGTAAAGGGTAGTAACTGTTGAGTTATCAATGAGGAATTTAATTAAAGTAAGATTAAATGATTATTTGAACAATTAAATAATTAAGTTAATTATTTAATTGTAAAGCAAGGCTTATCTTTTAGTTATTTAATCTAAGTTATTAATTTAACAAGGGTAATTAGAGGGGAAATGAAATTTAATAATTTCATTTTTGCAAATTGAGTAATTATCTATTTTATGTTGGACTTTGATCAATACTAATTTGGGCCATCTTCTTTCATTTTCGGATGGGGTTTAGTTTGGGCCAAATGATGTTCAGGGTTTGTAAAACCAAAATGAGAGAATACTTCTTTAATTCAATTAAGTCATTGGGACAATTAAATTGGGACACAATTTACGTAAAAGGGAAGAAAAATCTGTGAAAGAAGGACAGCAGTGACCATGCGCTGTCTGTGAGAGTTGGTGGACAGGGAGTGGCTAATTGATAGACTGATGGATTGGACCAAAGGAATGGAGGGAAATTGCTCTTATATTATCCAAGTCGGTATATTTCTTCTCTTCCTCATTTTATTTGCTACGTTCTTAAGTTCAGAGAAAGAGAGAGAGAGAGAGAGAGAGAGAACTGCATAGTGAAGGAAAGAGTAAGAAGGCTTGGAGCTAGTTGTTCATGAAATCTCCTTTCATCTCATACTTTGGAAAACAAAGGAAGATAGCAATAAAATCCAAGAGGTAATATTCTTAACAAATTTTTGATTGAGCTTGTGATGGAAATGTTAGTCATTTTTTTAGCAACGTTGGATTGTTGATTATGTTTAGTCAAGCATGTTTGGTTGTGTTGTTTATGGTTTTAGTGGTGTTGAAAACCAAGAAAGGTTTGATGGTGTAAGAATGGAACAATGATGGAGCATAAATGTTCTATGTTCTTTGAAATATGCTTGGATGCTAACATGCCCACAGTGTACTTGTTAGAATGTCTAAGAGATGTATTATTTGCTAACAATGGTTTAAAAAGGATGAAATGGTAATGCAGATTACTTTTATTATGATCATGCAAGAAGGATTTTCGTAATGTATGATAATGATAGCTAAATCAAGTATATAGATGTAGTATGTTCAATGTGTTTGTATTTTTTTTAGCATGCCAAAGGAAAAATGATAAATTACTATATATATATATATATATATATATATATATATATATATATATATACCGTATTGTTGCTTCACATCCGAAAGTGGCTTGTTTTACCAAAAACTGTACAGGGCTGTTTGTATTACCGAAACAGTGGCCGCGTAGCTTTTGACACCAATCGGTAAAATAATAATAATAATATATATATATATATATATATATATATATATATATATATATATATATATATATATATATATATATATTATTTCTGAAAAATCATAAAACTACTAAATTTTTATTATTTATGTAATATTAAATAATAAGAAATATTAATTAAGAAGTTTATTATTTTTGGTATTTAAGGTGTAAAGAGTACACTAATTAACTATTAAATAGTTAATAATTAGATAAGATTGTTAATAAATATTAAATATGTGATTTATGTATTTAATAATAATATAAGAAAGATAAAGTAAATAAATAAATAATTTATTATTTAATTGAGAATTAAATAGTAGATAAAGATAGGTAATTAACTAATTATTATTTAATTATGATTAAATAATAATTAAAGAGAGATAAAATTTATAAATTAATTAGTTATAAAGATAAGTAGTAATTATTTATTATTTAATTAGCATTAAATAATATTTAAAGAATGATTAAATTAAAGGATTAATTATTTATTATTTAATTAATATTAAATAATATGTAAGGGTAAGTGATTAATTAATTATTATTTAATTAAGATTAAGTAATAATTAAATGAGGATTAAATTAACAAACTAATTATTTATTATTTAGTTAAGATTAAATAATAATAAATGAGAATAAATAATAAATTAATTATTATTTAATTAATATTAAATAATAATTAAAGGCAATTAGATTAATATTTAATTAACTTTAAATAATAAATAAACATAATCAGTCATTATCTATTGTTAAATAATGACTAAAGGTAATTAAATAATTACTTTTTAATTACTATTAAATAGTAATTAAATAAAGGTAGAGTTAATAGAATAAAAATAATTTAATTAAACGATGATAATAAATTGTTTAAGGGTTTAATAAGTGTTTAACAATTAAGAAAGATAATATTGATTAATTAAATCATTAACATAAGATCAATTAGGTGTCTTATACGATTAATGATAGTCTATAAATTACATGTGTTATGCGATTAATTATTTGCGAGATAAATAGCATAGGTAAGTGTTTAAAGTGTTCGATTATATGATGTACTAATTGATAGGCCAACGTTACTAATGTTAGGTCATCAAGAGGAGTTTAAAATAAGCGAATTAGCGTAAGTCGACAATCAGGCAAGTTCTTTAACCTTACTCAAATTTTTATTGAGCAAGTTTCCTAACTCTATTCAATACCATCGGGTTAATTCCTAAATCTTGAATTTATATTATATTGCAAGTTATTCCACAATAACATTATTGCAAATTGCACATATTATTTGAATTCATATTCCATTCTTGAGTTATGAATTGATTAAAGAAAAAGTCTAAGTCATTTGTTCGGCTAGACCTATGTGAATTTTATTTTGAAAGCTATCCAAACCATAGTGGTGCGGATTCTTAGACTGAGAAGAACAACCCATAATGGGGAATAACCTAAGTATCGAACAAACGATACCAACAGAATAAATGTAATGCATATACATATGGTACGAGAGGCTGATCCCCTCAAGTACACTTCTGCCAAGGTAACCTAAGAGGGTCAATCAAGTGACTGATTTCCTCAATAGTAGTTCATGGTCCATTTGACCACTCAACAGTTAAATAATCAATTGTCACTTCTTTCTTTTGTGCATTGATTCTATTGTTCATTGTTGAACTCCTTTTATTAAATCATTTAGTTGATATTCCTATTCATTTGTGACATAATTCTTGTTATTCATTTAAATTGCTGAGCAAACTAGTTGCTCATACTTGCTATGTCAAAAAATATTTTGCAGCTAAACCTGAAGGATCGGGTAAAGATAAAGGCAAAGGAAAAGAGAAATTTTAATTATCTGGATAGCTGTTAGTCTATTTATATTTTGTTTAAGACTTATAAGATTGTAAAGCAAACACTGATATTATTTTGTAGTTTGTGATGTTTATTTTGGTAAAGGTTGTAGACCTTGGGACTAGAAAGCTATTGTAATAGACAACATATGTTTATTTATTTTCCGCATTAGTATTAAATGTTGTTTAGCAGTGATTGTTCATATTTTTGCGTGAACACCAAATTCGAGGTAGTGGTACCTGAATTTGGGGGTGTCACAGGTTGGTATCAGAGCTGTAGGTTATAAACTTTAGGATCTGCGAAACGTAGGTTAATTATAACCTTAGTATTATACTCATATTGAGTACGCTCGGAAATGGATCAAGAGATTCATTGGAGTTATTTTGTTTGGAGGTGGATTATGGAAATCCATCGAGCCGAGTTGTACATGATAAAATATCTTTTCATTTCATCAATGAATCTATTTTATTGCTGTACTTACATGCTATTATTTTATCTTTCCCTGTTGTGACTGTAGGATGACAGAGATTGGGGAGCCGAGTCACATAGCAGAGGATACTGTTGTGGATAAACATATTGTCCATATCGAGCAGCCTACAGTGGAGCCTGCGGTAGTTGCACCTGAGGAGGATCCCGAGGAGGATCATGAGGCGGATATTGAGGAACCAGTTTGGGGTGGAGTAATGAGGCCACGGAGTGAGGATGACTCAGAAATGCAACAGATTGTCGAGGAGGATTCAGATGAGGAGGTGCAGTATTATAACAATACGTCACCTGAGGAGTCAGCTGAGTATATAGATGGCATGGGCACGACTGCAAATGACATCATAGAAGAGCTGACCACTAAGAATGAAGAACTTGAGGGTAGAATTCAGCATCTTGAGGAACAAAATCAGATCCATCAGGAATTAGAAGATGGCTATAAGAGTGTGGCTTACCAGCTATCCTGTGAGATAACTGAATTGAAAGAGGAACGTGATCAAGTGAAGCTGAGTCTGACGGAGCTTCAGGTGGAACATGAGGCCTTGAAGGCCAACTTTAACCTAGAAGTTGCGGAGAGAATCCGTGTAGAGGAAGCCTTGGATAGAGCTACCATGGTGGTGGACGAACTTGAGAGGGAAGTTCAAACTCGTGCAGTCAGGTTTGATCGTTTGAACTTTGTGTTTGACACTGCCTTTCACAGGATGAGGCATAGGATCCGAAGGTATCCTAGGGAGGAGGATCTCCACAGGCGCACCATCAGTCGCCGCGTAGCAGATATGATAGCCAGGCAGGAGCATGAGGATGCTATCCTTAGGGGATTATAGATTCTATTAGCGCTATGATTGTAAATAGATGCAGTTTTGTTCCCACTTTTTGTTGATAGTAGGAACAGTGGTATGCTATAAATCCCATCATGTTTGTTTTGACTTGGGATAGTATTAGACCTTGACTTTTGTTTCATAGAAGGGTAGGATGGTTTAAATCCCCACTTTTGTTCTCTAAGGGATATATATCAGCTAGATGATGCATGAGCATTTATAGCAGTATGCCGCGGGTTGTTACGTGATGTATTAAACAGTGGTATATGAATATAAATGCAATTATGTTTGTTTAAATCAAAGGTGTTTGATTGATATTTTTTTTAAATGTGTAACATCAGTAAAATGTGCATAAAGTGTAATATACAAAATAATAAATATAAGGCTTTGTTTAATAACAGAGAATGCCGCCAAGACGTGTACCCCGAATTCGACGTGTAGATGAAGTCGGAAATAATGCTGAAAGGGAGGAAGACCCAATGAGGGCTTTTGCAACCATGCTGATGGAAATGATGCAGAATAGACCACCACCAGTTGTACCGCCAGAGGTACCGCCAGTTGTAAACCAACCAAGGACGCACTTAGCAAATTTTAAGGATTTTAAACTGGTAGGACCACCAGAATTTCATGGGTCTACAGATCCTATAGAGGCCCAGATTTGGATTGAAGAAATGGAGAAGGTGTTCGAGGTCGCACGGGTGGCCGAAGAACAGAAAACATCGTTTGCCACCTTTATGCTGAAAGGTGAAGCAAACTACTGGTGGAAGGCGAACAAAGGAAAAGCTGGGGAGGGTATTATTTTATGGGAGCATATCACGATGGACTTTGTGGTGGGACTTCCAGTTACTCAGAAGGGGTTTGATGCAATCTGGGTAATCGTGGATCGTTTGACAAAATCTGCACACTTTTTACCGATCAAGATCAGATATAGTCTAGAGCAGTTGGCGAAGTTGTATGTGAAGGAGATTGTGTCACGCCATGGAGTACCGGTGTCGATTGTGTCTGACAGAGATCCGCGCTTCACGTCGAAATTTTGGAGAGGTTTGCAAGAGAGATTGGGAACACAATTAAGGCTGAGTACGGCATATCATCCCCAAACCGATGGGCAGAGCGAGCGAACGATTCAAACGCTTGAAGACATGCTTAGAGCCTGTGTTATGGATTTGAAGGGCAATTGGGATGATCACCTACCTTTGGTGGAGTTTGCCTACAACAACAGTTACCATACTAGTATTGGCATGCCGCCCTATGAAGCACTTTATGGAAGAAAATGTCGCACACCCTTGTGTTGGGATGAAGTTGGTGAACGAAAATTGTTAGGACCAGAGTTAGTCCAACAGACAGTAGAAATTGTGAAAGTCATCCGAGCAAGATTAGTAGCTGCTCAGGATCGACAGAAGAAATATGCAGATGCGCATCGTCACAGCAGAAAGTTTGAAGTAGGAAGTTTTGTATTCCTAAAAGTATCGCCCTGGAAGGGAAAGATCAGATTCGGGAAGAAAGGGAAGCTAAGCCCTAGATTCGTAGGACCGTTTGAAGTGCTAAGAAGAATTGGTGAAGTAGCGTATGAGGTAGCACTACCTCCTAAGCTGGAACACATCCACAATGTGTTTCATGTGTCAGTATTACGACCTTACAAACCAGATTACAAGCACGTGATTTCCTTCGAGCCAATTCAAATCGAGAAAGATTTATCATATGAAGAAGTACCTGTCCAAATCGTCGACAGAAAAGAGCAGATACTGAGGAACAAGACCATATCTTCTGTGAAGGTGATCTGGAGAAATCATAACATTGAAGAAGCTACGTGGGAGCTTGAAGAAAAGATGAAAGAGAATTATCCTCACTTGTTTACTTGAACCTTGTAATAGTGATTCCGAGGACGGAATCCTTATAAGGGGGGGAGAATGTAATGACCGAGGAAAAATTCGGGTCATTTAATTTTTTTTATTATTTAAATATTAATGAAATAAATTTCCATGAGTATATATTTGAGCATTTGTGATTAAAGCTAATGTTAAAATTGACTAAGCTTGGGTTAAGCCTTGTTTGGCATTTGTAAAGGGTAGTAACTGTTGAGTTATCAATGAGGAATTTAATTAAAGTAAGATTAAATGATTATTTGAACAATTAAATAATTAAGTTAATTATTTAATTGTAAAGCAAGGCTTATCTTTTAGTTATTTAATCTAAGTTATTAATTTAACAAGGGTAATTAGAGGGGAAATGAAATTTAATAATTTCATTTTTGCAAATTGAGTAATTATCTATTTTATGTTGGACTTTGATCAATACTAATTTGGGCCATCTTCTTTCATTTTCGGATGGGGTTTAGTTTGGGCCAAATGATGTTCAGGGTTTGTAAAACCAAAATGAGAGAATACTTCTTTAATTCAATTAAGTCATTGGGACAATTAAATTGGGACACAATTTACGTAAAAGGGAAGAAAAATCTGTGAAAGAAGGACAGCAGTGACCATGCGCTGTCTGTGAGAGTTGGTGGACAGGGAGTGGCTAATTGATAGACTGATGGATTGGACCAAAGGAATGGAGGGAAATTGCTCTTATATTATCCAAGTCGGTATATTTCTTCTCTTCCTCATTTTATTTGCTACGTTCTTAAGTTCAGAGAAAGAGAGAGAGAGAGAGAGAGAGAGAACTGCATAGTGAAGGAAAGAGTAAGAAGGCTTGGAGCTAGTTGTTCATGAAATCTCCTTTCATCTCATACTTTGGAAAACAAAGGAAGATAGCAATAAAATCCAAGAGGTAATATTCTTAACAAATTTTTGATTGAGCTTGTGATGGAAATGTTAGTCATTTTTTTAGCAACGTTGGATTGTTGATTATGTTTAGTCAAGCATGTTTGGTTGTGTTGTTTATGGTTTTAGTGGTGTTGAAAACCAAGAAAGGTTTGATGGTGTAAGAATGGAACAATGATGGAGCATAAATGTTCTATGTTCTTTGAAATATGCTTGGATGCTAACATGCCCACAGTGTACTTGTTAGAATGTCTAAGAGATGTATTATTTGCTAACAATGGTTTAAAAAGGATGAAATGGTAATGCAGATTACTTTTATTATGATCATGCAAGAAGGATTTTCGTAATGTATGATAATGATAGCTAAATCAAGTATATAGATGTAGTATGTTCAATGTGTTTGTATTTTTTTTAGCATGCCAAAGGAAAAATGATAAATTACTATATATATATATATATATATATATATATATATATATATATATATACCGTATTGTTGCTTCACATCCGAAAGTGGCTTGTTTTACCAAAAACTGTACAGGGCTGTTTGTATTACCGAAACAGTGGCCGCGTAGCTTTTGACACCAATCGGTAAAATAATAATATATATATATATATATATATATATTATTTCTGAAAAATCATAAAACTACTAAATTTTTATTATTTATGTAATATTAAATAATAAGAAATATTAATTAAGAAGTTTATTATTTTTGGTATTTAAGGTGTAAAGAGTACACTAATTAACTATTAAATAGTTAATAATTAGATAAGATTGTTAATAAATATTAAATATGTGATTTATGTATTTAATAATAATATAAGAGAGATAAAGTAAATAAATAAATAATTTATTATTTAATTGAGAATTAAATAGTAGATAAAGATAGGTAATTAACTAATTATTATTTAATTATGATTAAATAATAATTAAAGAGAGATAAAATTTATAAATTAATTAGTTATAAAGATAAGTAGTAATTATTTATTATTTAATTAGCATTAAATAATATTTAAAGAATGATTAAATTAAAGGATTAATTATTTATTATTTAATTAATATTAAATAATATGTAAGGGTAAGTGATTAATTAATTATTATTTAATTAAGATTAAGTAATAATTAAATGAGGATTAAATTAACAAACTAATTATTTATTATTTAGTTAAGATTAAATAATAATAAATGAGAATAAATAATAAATTAATTATTATTTAATTAATATTAAATAATAATTAAAGGCAATTAGATTAATATTTAATTAACTTTAAATAATAAATAAACATAATCAGTCATTATCTATTGTTAAATAATGACTAAAGGTAATTAAATAATTACTTTTTAATTACTATTAAATAGTAATTAAATAAAGGTAGAGTTAATAGAATAAAAATAATTTAATTAAACGATGATAATAAATTGTTTAAGGGTTTAATAAGTGTTTAACAATTAAGAAAGATAATATTGATTAATTAAATCATTAACATAAGATCAATTAGGTGTCTTATACGATTAATGATAGTCTATAAATTACATGTGTTATGCGATTAATTATTTGCGAGATAAATAGCATAGGTAAGTGTTTAAAGTGTTCGATTATATGATGTACTAATTGATAGGCCAACGTTACTAATGTTAGGTCATCAAGAGGAGTTTAAAATAAGCGAATTAGCGTAAGTCGACAATCAGGCAAGTTCTTTAACCTTACTCAAATTTTTATTGAGCAAGTTTCCTAACTCTATTCAATACCATCGGGTTAATTCCTAAATCTTGAATTTATATTATATTGCAAGTTATTCCACAATAACATTATTGCAAATTGCACATATTATTTGAATTCATATTCCATTCTTGAGTTATGAATTGATTAAAGAAAAAGTCTAAGTCATTTGTTCGGCTAGACCTATGTGAATTTTATTTTGAAAGCTATCCAAACCATAGTGGTGCGGATTCTTAGACTGAGAAGAACAACCCATAATGGGGAATAACCTAAGTATCGAACAAACGATACCAACAGAATAAATGTAATGCATATACATATGGTACGAGAGGCTGATCCCCTCAAGTACACTTCTGCCAAGGTAACCTAAGAGGGTCAATCAAGTGACTGATTTCCTCAATAGTAGTTCATGGTCCATTTGACCACTCAACAGTTAAATAATCAATTGTCACTTCTTTCTTTTGTGCATTGATTCTATTGTTCATTGTTGAACTCCTTTTATTAAATCATTTAGTTGATATTCCTATTCATTTGTGACATAATTCTTGTTATTCATTTAAATTGCTGAGCAAACTAGTTGCTCATACTTGCTATGTCAAAAAATATTTTGCAGCTAAACCTGAAGGATCGGGTAAAGATAAAGGCAAAGGAAAAGAGAAATTTTAATTATCTGGATAGCTGTTAGTCTATTTATATTTTGTTTAAGACTTATAAGATTGTAAAGCAAACACTGATATTATTTTGTAGTTTGTGATGTTTATTTTGGTAAAGGTTGTAGACCTTGGGACTAGAAAGCTATTGTAATAGACAACATATGTTTATTTATTTTCCGCATTAGTATTAAATGTTGTTTAGCAGTGATTGTTCATATTTTTGCGTGAACACCAAATTCGAGGTAGTGGTACCTGAATTTGGGGGTGTCACAGGTTGGTATCAGAGCTGTAGGTTATAAACTTTAGGATCTGCGAAACGTAGGTTAATTATAACCTTAGTATTATACTCATATTGAGTACGCTCGGAAATGGATCAAGAGATTCATTGGAGTTATTTTGTTTGGAGGTGGATTATGGAAATCCATCGAGCCGAGTTGTACATGATAAAATATCTTTTCATTTCATCAATGAATCTATTTTATTGCTGTACTTACATGCTATTATTTTATCTTTCCCTGTTGTGACTGTAGGATGACAGAGATTGGGGAGCCGAGTCACATAGCAGAGGATACTGTTGTGGATAAACATATTGTCCATATCGAGCAGCCTACAGTGGAGCCTGCGGTAGTTGCACCTGAGGAGGATCCCGAGGAGGATCATGAGGCGGATATTGAGGAACCAGTTTGGGGTGGAGTAATGAGGCCACGGAGTGAGGATGACTCAGAAATGCAACAGATTGTCGAGGAGGATTCAGATGAGGAGGTGCAGTATTATAACAATACGTCACCTGAGGAGTCAGCTGAGTATATAGATGGCATGGGCACGACTGCAAATGACATCATAGAAGAGCTGACCACTAAGAATGAAGAACTTGAGGGTAGAATTCAGCATCTTGAGGAACAAAATCAGATCCATCAGGAATTAGAAGATGGCTATAAGAGTGTGGCTTACCAGCTATCCTGTGAGATAACTGAATTGAAAGAGGAACGTGATCAAGTGAAGCTGAGTCTGACGGAGCTTCAGGTGGAACATGAGGCCTTGAAGGCCAACTTTAACCTAGAAGTTGCGGAGAGAATCCGTGTAGAGGAAGCCTTGGATAGAGCTACCATGGTGGTGGACGAACTTGAGAGGGAAGTTCAAACTCGTGCAGTCAGGTTTGATCGTTTGAACTTTGTGTTTGACACTGCCTTTCACAGGATGAGGCATAGGATCCGAAGGTATCCTAGGGAGGAGGATCTCCACAGGCGCACCATCAGTCGCCGCGTAGCAGATATGATAGCCAGGCAGGAGCATGAGGATGCTATCCTTAGGGGATTATAGATTCTATTAGCGCTATGATTGTAAATAGATGCAGTTTTGTTCCCACTTTTTGTTGATAGTAGGAACAGTGGTATGCTATAAATCCCATCATGTTTGTTTTGACTTGGGATAGTATTAGACCTTGACTTTTGTTTCATAGAAGGGTAGGATGGTTTAAATCCCCACTTTTGTTCTCTAAGGGATATATATCAGCTAGATGATGCATGAGCATTTATAGCAGTATGCCGCGGGTTGTTACGTGATGTATTAAACAGTGGTATATGAATATAAATGCAATTATGTTTGTTTAAATCAAAGGTGTTTGATTGATATTTTTTTTAAATGTGTAACATCAGTAAAATGTGCATAAAGTGTAATATACAAAATAATAAATATAAGGCTTTGTTTAATAACAGAGAATGCCGCCAAGACGTGTACCCCGAATTCGACGTGTAGATGAAGTCGGAAATAATGCTGAAAGGGAGGAAGACCCAATGAGGGCTTTTGCAACCATGCTGATGGAAATGATGCAGAATAGACCACCACCAGTTGTACCGCCAGAGGTACCGCCAGTTGTAAACCAACCAAGGACGCACTTAGCAAATTTTAAGGATTTTAAACTGGTAGGACCACCAGAATTTCATGGGTCTACAGATCCTATAGAGGCCCAGATTTGGATTGAAGAAATGGAGAAGGTGTTCGAGGTCGCACGGGTGGCCGAAGAACAGAAAACATCGTTTGCCACCTTTATGCTGAAAGGTGAAGCAAACTACTGGTGGAAGGCGAACAAAGGAAGAGCTGGGGAGGGTATTATTTTATGGGAGCATATCACGATGGACTTTGTGGTGGGACTTCCAGTTACTCAGAAGGGGTTTGATGCAATCTGGGTAATCGTGGATCGTTTGACAAAATCTGCACACTTTTTACCGATCAAGATCAGATATAGTCTAGAGCAGTTGGCGAAGTTGTATGTGAAGGAGATTGTGTCACGCCATGGAGTACCGGTGTCGATTGTGTCTGACAGAGATCCGCGCTTCACGTCGAAATTTTGGAGAGGTTTGCAAGAGAGATTGGGAACACAATTAAGGCTGAGTACGGCATATCATCCCCAAACCGATGGGCAGAGCGAGCGAACGATTCAAACGCTTGAAGACATGCTTAGAGCCTGTGTTATGGATTTGAAGGGCAATTGGGATGATCACCTACCTTTGGTGGAGTTTGCCTACAACAACAGTTACCATACTAGTATTGGCATGCCGCCCTATGAAGCACTTTATGGAAGAAAATGTCGCACACCCTTGTGTTGGGATGAAGTTGGTGAACGAAAATTGTTAGGACCAGAGTTAGTCCAACAGACAGTAGAAATTGTGAAAGTCATCCGAGCAAGATTAGTAGCTGCTCAGGATCGACAGAAGAAATATGCAGATGCGCATCGTCACAGCAGAAAGTTTGAAGTAGGAAGTTTTGTATTCCTAAAAGTATCGCCCTGGAAGGGAAAGATCAGATTCGGGAAGAAAGGGAAGCTAAGCCCTAGATTCGTAGGACCGTTTGAAGTGCTAAGAAGAATTGGTGAAGTAGCGTATGAGGTAGCACTACCTCCTAAGCTGGAACACATCCACAATGTGTTTCATGTGTCAGTATTACGACCTTACAAACCAGATTACAAGCACGTGATTTCCTTCGAGCCAATTCAAATCGAGAAAGATTTATCATATGAAGAAGTACCTGTCCAAATCGTCGACAGAAAAGAGCAGATACTGAGGAACAAGACCATATCTTCTGTGAAGGTGATCTGGAGAAATCATAACATTGAAGAAGCTACGTGGGAGCTTGAAGAAAAGATGAAAGAGAATTATCCTCACTTGTTTACTTGAACCTTGTAATAGTGATTCCGAGGACGGAATCCTTATAAGGGGGGGAGAATGTAATGACCGAGGAAAAATTCGGGTCATTTAATTTTTTTTATTATTTAAATATTAATGAAATAAATTTCCATGAGTATATATTTGAGCATTTGTGATTAAAGCTAATGTTAAAATTGACTAAGCTTGGGTTAAGCCTTGTTTGGCATTTGTAAAGGGTAGTAACTGTTGAGTTATCAATGAGGAATTTAATTAAAGTAAGATTAAATGATTATTTGAACAATTAAATAATTAAGTTAATTATTTAATTGTAAAGCAAGGCTTATCTTTTATTTATTTAATCTAAGTTATTAATTTAACAAGGGTAATTAGAGGGGAAATGAAATTTAATAATTTCATTTTTGCAAATTGAGTAATTATCTATTTTATGTTGGACTTTGATCAATACTAATTTGGGCCATCTTCTTTCATTTTCGGATGGGGTTTAGTTTGGGCCAAATGATGTTCAGGGTTTGTAAAACCAAAATGAGAGAATACTTCTTTAATTCAATTAAGTCATTGGGACAATTAAATTGGGACACAATTTACGTAAAAGGGAAGAAAAATCTGTGAAAGAAGGACAGCAGTGACCATGCGCTGTCTGTGAGAGTTGGTGGACAGGGAGTGGCTAATTGATAGACTGATGGATTGGACCAAAGGAATGGAGGGAAATTGCTCTTATATTATCCAAGTCGGTATATTTCTTCTCTTCCTCATTTTATTTGCTACGTTCTTAAGTTCAGAGAAAGAGAGAGAGAGAGAGAGAGAGAGAACTGCATAGTGAAGGAAAGAGTAAGAAGGCTTGGAGCTAGTTGTTCATGAAATCTCCTTTCATCTCATACTTTGGAAAACAAAGGAAGATAGCAATAAAATCCAAGAGGTAATATTCTTAACAAATTTTTGATTGAGCTTGTGATGGAAATGTTAGTCATTTTTTTAGCAACGTTGGATTGTTGATTATGTTTAGTCAAGCATGTTTGGTTGTGTTGTTTATGGTTTTAGTGGTGTTGAAAACCAAGAAAGGTTTGATGGTGTAAGAATGGAACAATGATGGAGCATAAATGTTCTATGTTCTTTGAAATATGCTTGGATGCTAACATGCCCACAGTGTACTTGTTAGAATGTCTAAGAGATGTATTATTTGCTAACAATGGTTTAAAAAGGATGAAATGGTAATGCAGATTACTTTTATTATGATCATGCAAGAAGGATTTTCGTAATGTATGATAATGATAGCTAAATCAAGTATATAGATGTAGTATGTTCAATGTGTTTGTATTTTTTTTAGCATGCCAAAGGAAAAATGATAAATTACTATATATATATATATATATATATATATATATATATATATATATATATATATATATACCGTATTGTTGCTTCACATCCGAAAGTGGCTTGTTTTACCAAAAACTGTACAGGGCTGTTTGTATTACCGAAACAGTGGCCGCGTAGCTTTTGACACCAATCGGTAAAATAATAATATATATATATATATATATATATATATATATATATATATATATATATATATATATATATATATTATTTCTGAAAAATCATAAAACTACTAAATTTTTATTATTTATGTAATATTAAATAATAAGAAATATTAATTAAGAAGTTTATTATTTTTGGTATTTAAGGTGTAAAGAGTACACTAATTAACTATTAAATAGTTAATAATTAGATAAGATTGTTAATAAATATTAAATATGTGATTTATGTATTTAATAATAATATAAGAAAGATAAAGTAAATAAATAAATAATTTATTATTTAATTGAGAATTAAATAGTAGATAAAGATAGGTAATTAACTAATTATTATTTAATTATGATTAAATAATAATTAAAGAGAGATAAAATTTATAAATTAATTAGTTATAAAGATAAGTAGTAATTATTTATTATTTAATTAGCATTAAATAATATTTAAAGAATGATTAAATTAAAGGATTAATTATTTATTATTTAATTAATATTAAATAATATGTAAGGGTAAGTGATTAATTAATTATTATTTAATTAAGATTAAGTAATAATTAAATGAGGATTAAATTAACAAACTAATTATTTATTATTTAGTTAAGATTAAATAATAATAAATGAGAATAAATAATAAATTAATTATTATTTAATTAATATTAAATAATAATTAAAGGCAATTAGATTAATATTTAATTAACTTTAAATAATAAATAAACATAATCAGTCATTATCTATTGTTAAATAATGACTAAAGGTAATTAAATAATTACTTTTTAATTACTATTAAATAGTAATTAAATAAAGGTAGAGTTAATAGAATAAAAATAATTTAATTAAACGATGATAATAAATTGTTTAAGGGTTTAATAAGTGTTTAACAATTAAGAAAGATAATATTGATTAATTAAATCATTAACATAAGATCAATTAGGTGTCTTATACGATTAATGATAGTCTATAAATTACATGTGTTATGCGATTAATTATTTGCGAGATAAATAGCATAGGTAAGTGTTTAAAGTGTTCGATTATATGATGTACTAATTGATAGGCCAACGTTACTAATGTTAGGTCATCAAGAGGAGTTTAAAATAAGCGAATTAGCGTAAGTCGACAATCAGGCAAGTTCTTTAACCTTACTCAAATTTTTATTGAGCAAGTTTCCTAACTCTATTCAATACCATCGGGTTAATTCCTAAATCTTGAATTTATATTATATTGCAAGTTATTCCACAATAACATTATTGCAAATTGCACATATTATTTGAATTCATATTCCATTCTTGAGTTATGAATTGATTAAAGAAAAAGTCTAAGTCATTTGTTCGGCTAGACCTATGTGAATTTTATTTTGAAAGCTATCCAAACCATAGTGGTGCGGATTCTTAGACTGAGAAGAACAACCCATAATGGGGAATAACCTAAGTATCGAACAAACGATACCAACAGAATAAATGTAATGCATATACATATGGTACGAGAGGCTGATCCCCTCAAGTACACTTCTGCCAAGGTAACCTAAGAGGGTCAATCAAGTGACTGATTTCCTCAATAGTAGTTCATGGTCCATTTGACCACTCAACAGTTAAATAATCAATTGTCACTTCTTTCTTTTGTGCATTGATTCTATTGTTCATTGTTGAACTCCTTTTATTAAATCATTTAGTTGATATTCCTATTCATTTGTGACATAATTCTTGTTATTCATTTAAATTGCTGAGCAAACTAGTTGCTCATACTTGCTATGTCAAAAAATATTTTGCAGCTAAACCTGAAGGATCGGGTAAAGATAAAGGCAAAGGAAAAGAGAAATTTTAATTATCTGGATAGCTGTTAGTCTATTTATATTTTGTTTAAGACTTATAAGATTGTAAAGCAAACACTGATATTATTTTGTAGTTTGTGATGTTTATTTTGGTAAAGGTTGTAGACCTTGGGACTAGAAAGCTATTGTAATAGACAACATATGTTTATTTATTTTCCGCATTAGTATTAAATGTTGTTTAGCAGTGATTGTTCATATTTTTGCGTGAACACCAAATTCGAGGTAGTGGTACCTGAATTTGGGGGTGTCACAGGTTGGTATCAGAGCTGTAGGTTATAAACTTTAGGATCTGCGAAACGTAGGTTAATTATAACCTTAGTATTATACTCATATTGAGTACGCTCGGAAATGGATCAAGAGATTCATTGGAGTTATTTTGTTTGGAGGTGGATTATGGAAATCCATCGAGCCGAGTTGTACATGATAAAATATCTTTTCATTTCATCAATGAATCTATTTTATTGCTGTACTTACATGCTATTATTTTATCTTTCCCTGTTGTGACTGTAGGATGACAGAGATTGGGGAGCCGAGTCACATAGCAGAGGATACTGTTGTGGATAAACATATTGTCCATATCGAGCAGCCTACAGTGGAGCCTGCGGTAGTTGCACCTGAGGAGGATCCCGAGGAGGATCATGAGGCGGATATTGAGGAACCAGTTTGGGGTGGAGTAATGAGGCCACGGAGTGAGGATGACTCAGAAATGCAACAGATTGTCGAGGAGGATTCAGATGAGGAGGTGCAGTATTATAACAATACGTCACCTGAGGAGTCAGCTGAGTATATAGATGGCATGGGCACGACTGCAAATGACATCATAGAAGAGCTGACCACTAAGAATGAAGAACTTGAGGGTAGAATTCAGCATCTTGAGGAACAAAATCAGATCCATCAGGAATTAGAAGATGGCTATAAGAGTGTGGCTTACCAGCTATCCTGTGAGATAACTGAATTGAAAGAGGAACGTGATCAAGTGAAGCTGAGTCTGACGGAGCTTCAGGTGGAACATGAGGCCTTGAAGGCCAACTTTAACCTAGAAGTTGCGGAGAGAATCCGTGTAGAGGAAGCCTTGGATAGAGCTACCATGGTGGTGGACGAACTTGAGAGGGAAGTTCAAACTCGTGCAGTCAGGTTTGATCGTTTGAACTTTGTGTTTGACACTGCCTTTCACAGGATGAGGCATAGGATCCGAAGGTATCCTAGGGAGGAGGATCTCCACAGGCGCACCATCAGTCGCCGCGTAGCAGATATGATAGCCAGGCAGGAGCATGAGGATGCTATCCTTAGGGGATTATAGATTCTATTAGCGCTATGATTGTAAATAGATGCAGTTTTGTTCCCACTTTTTGTTGATAGTAGGAACAGTGGTATGCTATAAATCCCATCATGTTTGTTTTGACTTGGGATAGTATTAGACCTTGACTTTTGTTTCATAGAAGGGTAGGATGGTTTAAATCCCCACTTTTGTTCTCTAAGGGATATATATCAGCTAGATGATGCATGAGCATTTATAGCAGTATGCCGCGGGTTGTTACGTGATGTATTAAACAGTGGTATATGAATATAAATGCAATTATGTTTGTTTAAATCAAAGGTGTTTGATTGATATTTTTTTTAAATGTGTAACATCAGTAAAATGTGCATAAAGTGTAATATACAAAATAATAAATATAAGGCTTTGTTTAATAACAGAGAATGCCGCCAAGACGTGTACCCCGAATTCGACGTGTAGATGAAGTCGGAAATAATGCTGAAAGGGAGGAAGACCCAATGAGGGCTTTTGCAACCATGCTGATGGAAATGATGCAGAATAGACCACCACCAGTTGTACCGCCAGAGGTACCGCCAGTTGTAAACCAACCAAGGACGCACTTAGCAAATTTTAAGGATTTTAAACTGGTAGGACCACCAGAATTTCATGGGTCTACAGATCCTATAGAGGCCCAGATTTGGATTGAAGAAATGGAGAAGGTGTTCGAGGTCGCACGGGTGGCCGAAGAACAGAAAACATCGTTTGCCACCTTTATGCTGAAAGGTGAAGCAAACTACTGGTGGAAGGCGAACAAAGGAAGAGCTGGGGAGGGTATTATTTTATGGGAGCATATCACGATGGACTTTGTGGTGGGACTTCCAGTTACTCAGAAGGGGTTTGATGCAATCTGGGTAATCGTGGATCGTTTGACAAAATCTGCACACTTTTTACCGATCAAGATCAGATATAGTCTAGAGCAGTTGGCGAAGTTGTATGTGAAGGAGATTGTGTCACGCCATGGAGTACCGGTGTCGATTGTGTCTGACAGAGATCCGCGCTTCACGTCGAAATTTTGGAGAGGTTTGCAAGAGAGATTGGGAACACAATTAAGGCTGAGTACGGCATATCATCCCCAAACCGATGGGCAGAGCGAGCGAACGATTCAAACGCTTGAAGACATGCTTAGAGCCTGTGTTATGGATTTGAAGGGCAATTGGGATGATCACCTACCTTTGGTGGAGTTTGCCTACAACAACAGTTACCATACTAGTATTGGCATGCCGCCCTATGAAGCACTTTATGGAAGAAAATGTCGCACACCCTTGTGTTGGGATGAAGTTGGTGAACGAAAATTGTTAGGACCAGAGTTAGTCCAACAGACAGTAGAAATTGTGAAAGTCATCCGAGCAAGATTAGTAGCTGCTCAGGATCGACAGAAGAAATATGCAGATGCGCATCGTCACAGCAGAAAGTTTGAAGTAGGAAGTTTTGTATTCCTAAAAGTATCGCCCTGGAAGGGAAAGATCAGATTCGGGAAGAAAGGGAAGCTAAGCCCTAGATTCGTAGGACCGTTTGAAGTGCTAAGAAGAATTGGTGAAGTAGCGTATGAGGTAGCACTACCTCCTAAGCTGGAACACATCCACAATGTGTTTCATGTGTCAGTATTACGACCTTACAAACCAGATTACAAGCACGTGATTTCCTTCGAGCCAATTCAAATCGAGAAAGATTTATCATATGAAGAAGTACCTGTCCAAATCGTCGACAGAAAAGAGCAGATACTGAGGAACAAGACCATATCTTCTGTGAAGGTGATCTGGAGAAATCATAACATTGAAGAAGCTACGTGGGAGCTTGAAGAAAAGATGAAAGAGAATTATCCTCACTTGTTTACTTGAACCTTGTAATAGTGATTCCGAGGACGGAATCCTTATAAGGGGGGGAGAATGTAATGACCGAGGAAAAATTCGGGTCATTTAATTTTTTTTATTATTTAAATATTAATGAAATAAATTTCCATGAGTATATATTTGAGCATTTGTGATTAAAGCTAATGTTAAAATTGACTAAGCTTGGGTTAAGCCTTGTTTGGCATTTGTAAAGGGTAGTAACTGTTGAGTTATCAATGAGGAATTTAATTAAAGTAAGATTAAATGATTATTTGAACAATTAAATAATTAAGTTAATTATTTAATTGTAAAGCAAGGCTTATCTTTTATTTATTTAATCTAAGTTATTAATTTAACAAGGGTAATTAGAGGGGAAATGAAATTTAATAATTTCATTTTTGCAAATTGAGTAATTATCTATTTTATGTTGGACTTTGATCAATACTAATTTGGGCCATCTTCTTTCATTTTCGGATGGGGTTTAGTTTGGGCCAAATGATGTTCAGGGTTTGTAAAACCAAAATGAGAGAATACTTCTTTAATTCAATTAAGTCATTGGGACAATTAAATTGGGACACAATTTACGTAAAAGGGAAGAAAAATCTGTGAAAGAAGGACAGCAGTGACCATGCGCTGTCTGTGAGAGTTGGTGGACAGGGAGTGGCTAATTGATAGACTGATGGATTGGACCAAAGGAATGGAGGGAAATTGCTCTTATATTATCCAAGTCGGTATATTTCTTCTCTTCCTCATTTTATTTGCTACGTTCTTAAGTTCAGAGAAAGAGAGAGAGAGAGAGAGAGAGAGAACTGCATAGTGAAGGAAAGAGTAAGAAGGCTTGGAGCTAGTTGTTCATGAAATCTCCTTTCATCTCATACTTTGGAAAACAAAGGAAGATAGCAATAAAATCCAAGAGGTAATATTCTTAACAAATTTTTGATTGAGCTTGTGATGGAAATGTTAGTCATTTTTTTAGCAACGTTGGATTGTTGATTATGTTTAGTCAAGCATGTTTGGTTGTGTTGTTTATGGTTTTAGTGGTGTTGAAAACCAAGAAAGGTTTGATGGTGTAAGAATGGAACAATGATGGAGCATAAATGTTCTATGTTCTTTGAAATATGCTTGGATGCTAACATGCCCACAGTGTACTTGTTAGAATGTCTAAGAGATGTATTATTTGCTAACAATGGTTTAAAAAGGATGAAATGGTAATGCAGATTACTTTTATTATGATCATGCAAGAAGGATTTTCGTAATGTATGATAATGATAGCTAAATCAAGTATATAGATGTAGTATGTTCAATGTGTTTGTATTTTTTTTAGCATGCCAAAGGAAAAATGATAAATTACTATATATATATATATATATATATATATATATATATATATATATATACCGTATTGTTGCTTCACATCCGAAAGTGGCTTGTTTTACCAAAAACTGTACAGGGCTGTTTGTATTACCGAAACAGTGGCCGCGTAGCTTTTGACACCAATCGGTAAAATAATAATATATATATATATATATATATATATATATATATATATATATATATATATATATATATATTATTTCTGAAAAATCATAAAACTACTAAATTTTTATTATTTATGTAATATTAAATAATAAGAAATATTAATTAAGAAGTTTATTATTTTTGGTATTTAAGGTGTAAAGAGTACACTAATTAACTATTAAATAGTTAATAATTAGATAAGATTGTTAATAAATATTAAATATGTGATTTATGTATTTAATAATAATATAAGAAAGATAAAGTAAATAAATAAATAATTTATTATTTAATTGAGAATTAAATAGTAGATAAAGATAGGTAATTAACTAATTATTATTTAATTATGATTAAATAATAATTAAAGAGAGATAAAATTTATAAATTAATTAGTTATAAAGATAAGTAGTAATTATTTATTATTTAATTAGCATTAAATAATATTTAAAGAATGATTAAATTAAAGGATTAATTATTTATTATTTAATTAATATTAAATAATATGTAAGGGTAAGTGATTAATTAATTATTATTTAATTAAGATTAAGTAATAATTAAATGAGGATTAAATTAACAAACTAATTATTTATTATTTAGTTAAGATTAAATAATAATAAATGAGAATAAATAATAAATTAATTATTATTTAATTAATATTAAATAATAATTAAAGGCAATTAGATTAATATTTAATTAACTTTAAATAATAAATAAACATAATCAGTCATTATCTATTGTTAAATAATGACTAAAGGTAATTAAATAATTACTTTTTAATTACTATTAAATAGTAATTAAATAAAGGTAGAGTTAATAGAATAAAAATAATTTAATTAAACGATGATAATAAATTGTTTAAGGGTTTAATAAGTGTTTAACAATTAAGAAAGATAATATTGATTAATTAAATCATTAACATAAGATCAATTAGGTGTCTTATACGATTAATGATAGTCTATAAATTACATGTGTTATGCGATTAATTATTTGCGAGATAAATAGCATAGGTAAGTGTTTAAAGTGTTCGATTATATGATGTACTAATTGATAGGCCAACGTTACTAATGTTAGGTCATCAAGAGGAGTTTAAAATAAGCGAATTAGCGTAAGTCGACAATCAGGCAAGTTCTTTAACCTTACTCAAATTTTTATTGAGCAAGTTTCCTAACTCTATTCAATACCATCGGGTTAATTCCTAAATCTTGAATTTATATTATATTGCAAGTTATTCCACAATAACATTATTGCAAATTGCACATATTATTTGAATTCATATTCCATTCTTGAGTTATGAATTGATTAAAGAAAAAGTCTAAGTCATTTGTTCGGCTAGACCTATGTGAATTTTATTTTGAAAGCTATCCAAACCATAGTGGTGCGGATTCTTAGACTGAGAAGAACAACCCATAATGGGGAATAACCTAAGTATCGAACAAACGATACCAACAGAATAAATGTAATGCATATACATATGGTACGAGAGGCTGATCCCCTCAAGTACACTTCTGCCAAGGTAACCTAAGAGGGTCAATCAAGTGACTGATTTCCTCAATAGTAGTTCATGGTCCATTTGACCACTCAACAGTTAAATAATCAATTGTCACTTCTTTCTTTTGTGCATTGATTCTATTGTTCATTGTTGAACTCCTTTTATTAAATCATTTAGTTGATATTCCTATTCATTTGTGACATAATTCTTGTTATTCATTTAAATTGCTGAGCAAACTAGTTGCTCATACTTGCTATGTCAAAAAATATTTTGCAGCTAAACCTGAAGGATCGGGTAAAGATAAAGGCAAAGGAAAAGAGAAATTTTAATTATCTGGATAGCTGTTAGTCTATTTATATTTTGTTTAAGACTTATAAGATTGTAAAGCAAACACTGATATTATTTTGTAGTTTGTGATGTTTATTTTGGTAAAGGTTGTAGACCTTGGGACTAGAAAGCTATTGTAATAGACAACATATGTTTATTTATTTTCCGCATTAGTATTAAATGTTGTTTAGCAGTGATTGTTCATATTTTTGCGTGAACACCAAATTCGAGGTAGTGGTACCTGAATTTGGGGGTGTCACAAGAAGTTCATGAAGCATGCAAAATGTGAGAAGTTAGATTACAAGATAAAGAAGATCAAATAGAAACTCCAAGCATGTGTGAAGAATTAACTATCAAGGCAAAAAAGTGAAGAAACGAAAGATTCGTACGAAGTCCAAGAAAATTGCAAAAATGATGGAAGTATTCCAATGTGTTGAAAATTCAAGTATGTCAAGAAAATTATTCATGACATTTACATCAATGGAAAGGAAAAAATAGGTTATTGCATTTGAAGACATTGGAAGATCGGACGGTTCACGAGAATATGAAGATTTTTATGAAGGCCCCTTGATTTTTGACTTTTTTCATTTTTATGGACTAAATAGGGTGTGTTGAAAATGTAAACATGATTTAGTAGTTTTGTAAATTGTGTTAGTACGTGTGAATAAGTGAATGTCTAAGTTCATGATACATGTATGTACATGAATATATTTAAAAGTGTTTTGAAATATATAATTACGTATGGTTAGGTTCATGTACACATATTTGGTTAAATAGTAATTATTAGAGTAACTCTAGAAGTGTTGTAGGAGTCTTATAAATAGTCTTATACGTGGGTCATTTTATGAAAGTAAATAAAATTAAGATACAATTAAAATTAAGTTGAGGTGAAAAACAATTCTTCCTATATCTTCACTTCCTTGTCTAAATTATATTATCTTCTATATTTTCTAACACATCTTGGGGCTGGTTGTCTTTATATACATCATCATATTCATATATTAGTATATAAAGGTTACTATTCTAGTAACCTTCATGTACATTTATTATTTCTTGTTTGGGAGTGTCCTAATGGAAGCTAGTACAATGCCATATCCACTACTTACATATATATATGCACTAAACCTACTAAATAAAAACAAAAATAAAAGGGAAAAAAAGGAAAAGATCCCTTTATTTGAACATGCCACTTTAATACCTAGAAAACAATTGGCAGAACTGTTGTTATTGGACATTGGGTCAGGTCAAACCCAAACCCATCGAGCTGTTAATGCTAGGCTAGATAACGATTATCCGACAAGCTAAGTTAATATGAAATTTATAGGTAAAAGCATAAGAGATTTACCTAAAAAGAAACAGAGGATCTTCTCTTAGTTCTTAGATTAAAATTCAATATTCAACAACCCCTATCTGTTAACCCACAAGTCGGGTTAAATACCAAAAACTTGCCTAGAAACAAGGAGTTTTTGACGAAAACTCAAAGCATCGAACGAGTTTCTGTTAGAAACTTACATGGCCGAAAATTTCTGTCTTAATTGCTCCATCCCATAGTCCACGTGATGTCCTATTTAAAAAAAATAAAATAAAAATTAATATTACTGGAACTAGTGGCTTGAGCCCGAACTGAGGTCGAGCCCAAGGCTAGTCTCAGCCTGAGGTTGAGCTCGGGTTCAGGCCCGAGATAACTGAGGTTAGTCAAACTTATCACAACTGATCCGATAACTCATAGTATCTCAGAGCCAATAATGTACTATCTGATAAGTTGGCTTCCTCTGACCCTGATTCTCCTACATCAGTCACCTAAGGTTAGAAAGAACTCGTCCTCGAGTTCACTTGGTTATCTTCGGACTCCCCAAAACAAGGACTTAAGTGTTTAACATTAAAAATGTTTGAAGTTCGCAGATGTCTGGGAATGCACAACTGGTAAGCATTGTCATTAATTTTCTTCAAGACCTTACATGGCTCGATCTTCCAATCCTTAAGCTTGTTGTATCCTCCGACCGAAAATCGGTCACTAGTTAAAACCGCCCAAACAAAACCACCAACTTTAAAAGTACCTGATGACGATGACTGTCAACCCAATCCTTATATTTGGTATTACTTTCCTGAATGGATCGTTGAACTTTATTATGAATATCTCGAAGATGTTCTGTCATCTCTTCTGCCTTTGGATTAACACGTTCGACCCTTGGAATAGTAGTTAAGTCCAGAACGCCTGATGGATTTTGACCATACACAATCTCAAAAGGACTCAATCCGGTAGTCTGGTTCTTTGATCGGTTGTATGCAAACTCTACTTGGGCAAGCGCTAGATCCCACTGCTTCGGCTTAGTGCCAGTTAGACACCTTAAAATATTACCCAGACTTCTATTTACCACTTTGATCTGACCATTGGTCTGAGAATGATAAGCATTACTGAAGTTCAACTGTGTCTCGAGCTTTCCCCGTAGACTCTTCCAAAAATTGCTCATAAACTTGGTATCCCGATCAGAAGTAATTAACTTCGAAACACCATATAAACGCACAATCTTTAGAAATAAAGATGAGCAATCTGATCAGCATCAATGGTCTTTCGATAAGAAATGAAATGAGCCATCTTGAAAAACCTATCAATCACCAAAAAAATAGAATCCATGGCTCGTTGGGTTTGGGGTAAGGCCATCACAAAATCCATGCTAACATCGACCCATAGAGCTTCATGAATAGGTGAGAGAGTATACAATCCCGTAGTATTAAGAACTCCCATGGACCTCTGTCATACATTACATCATTGTACGTGGTGAACCACATCACTAGATATCTTCGGTCAATAGTAATCAATTGCAACCAAGGCCAAAGTTTTATCTCGCCCAAAGTGGTCTTCTTTGTGAATTTTACTAATGATCTGTTGCCGAAGTGAGCAATTTAGAATGCATAACTGTAGTCCCTGAAACAGATATCCCTTATGTAAAATAAAGTCATGTTGCCGACCTTTTTTTACTTCCCGAACTATTTTCTTGAAGGAAGGATCATCTGCATACATATGGGTGAATTCTTCAAAACCTATAACTTTGTTGTTCAAAGTACTAAGGAATGATGTACATCGTCATAATGCATCTGCAACATGGTTTAAACTCCCAGCTCGATTTCTCAAGGTAAAAGTTAATTCTTGTAAGTACGCCACTCACTTAGCATGCATTCGGCTCATCTTATATTGGCTATTGATGTACTTCAAGGCTTCATGATTGGTGAAAAGAATTAACTCCCACTATACCAGATAGTGACACTAATGTTTCAGTGACTGAATTATGGCCTAGATTTTCAAATCATAGGTGGAGTAGTTCTTCTTGGATGCCAACAACTTTTCACTGAAAAATGCCACTGGTCGACCTGATTGGCTCAAAACACCACCGATGCCGATCCCAGATGCATCACAATTGATTTTGAACACCTTATCAAAATTAGGAAGTGCTAATACTGGTGCCTCAGTCATCCTTTTCTAAACCAATTGAAAATTGGTTTTGGCATCTTCGAACCATTGGAATTCTCGACCCTTGAGGCATTCGGTGACAAGTGCAATTAAGGTGTTGAAGTTTCTAATGAACTTTAATAGAAAGATGTCAACCCGTGAAAACTCTAGACATCATATAAGGTCTTCGGCGTTGGCCATTCCCGAACAACATCTACCTTGGACTAATCGGCATGTACTCCTTTGGTTGAGACAACAAACCCCAAAAAACTTACCGAAGTTGTAAAGTAAGAGCTCTTCTTCTGGTTAACATATAGGCACTCCTTTCTCAATTCTTCAAAAACAGCTCGAAGGTGCTCATGGTGCGACTCCCAGTTCAGACTATAGATCAAAATATCATCGAAGTAAACGACCACAAACTTTCCCATAAAGGGTCGTAATACTTGATGCATTAATCTTATAAATGTACTGGGTGCATTAGAAAGACCAAAAAGAGTGACCATCCATTCATACAATCCTTGCTACGTCTTAAACGTTATTTTCCATTTATGTCTAGGCCTGATTCTAATATGATGGTATCTGCTTTTAAGGTCAATTTTGAAAAAAACCTTAGTTCCAGACAGCTGATCCATCATGTCGTATAGACGAGGAATTGGAAACTGATACTTCACCATGATCTTGTTAATTGCTCGGATGTCAATACACATACGCTAATTAACCATCCTTCTTCAGCACTACTAGAGCTGGCACTGCACAGAGGCTCATACTTTCACAGAGATAGCCCTTCTCCAATAGGTCCACTACTTGTTATAGCTCTTCGGACTCCTTGGGACTGAGTCGGTATGTTGGTTTGTTCAGTAAACTTGATCCTGGTACAAGGTCAATTTAATGTTGGATATCCCTCATTGGTGGTAACCCAAAAAGAAGCACCTCAGGCATCAGATCAAAAAATTCTGACAATAGTCCTTGCACATCGGTGGGTAATTTGGCATTCCCATCGACTGCATTACTCTTACATGGAAGTAAAGCATATACTATCCCTTCTTGCTCTACCTCGGTGAGAAACCTTAACAACGTCAGCAAATTGACATTGTTGACTGACCGAATCAAACTGCTTTCTTCCCGACGTTGTGTTAACACCATTTTCTTCCCTTTGAGGTTATGGGAGTACGTGTTTCTCCAAACATCATGAATGACACTTCAGTTATATTTCCAAGGTTGGCCCAACAATACATGCCATGCATAAATAGATACCATATCACATTAAACATTATCAAAATATTTTTTACCAATGAAAAATGATATAAGACATTTTCTATCCACTATTACCTCATTGCCTTTGTTTAGCTACGATAACTTATATGGCCTGGGATGCCTATCCGTCTTCAACTATAACTTTTGAACAGCTTCTTTGGATACAACATTTTCACAGCTACCACTGTCAATAATTAGCTTGCAAACCTTATCTTCCACCATACAAGTTATGTGAAATATATTGGTTATCAACCAATCATCTTCTGAATCATATTTTAGAGTCAGCAGACTTTTGTGAATGACCAGAGTTTCATGGCCATTTTCATACAGCACATATTCTTCCTCATAATCATCATACACGGGTTCTCTCCACTCTTTTATATCACCCACTCCATCTTCCTCAATCAGGAGATCTTTTCCCTTCTGGTTAGCAAGTTTCTGGCACTCATTGGCCTTATATCCTTGTTCACCACATTTAAAATATCGAATACTAGAACTGGGGTTAACTTTTGGTTATTGCAGTATAGGAAGAGGTTGTTTTGGTTGCATCGGTCTGCTAGGTGGAGTGTTCCTCATCATCGGTCTCCTGTTCGATTGCTGTTCTACATCACGTGCGTGCTGATAAGCCTCAAAAATAGTCTATAGGGAATGGAGACTGAGTACATCCTGTAGCGATAGCCGAAGAACCCCTAAATATCTTGCCACCAACTGCTCCTCCACCTTTAATAAATGATTACAGGCTATCAACAGGTAGAATTCTTCCATATAATAATCAACGGATATGTTCCCTTGCCTTAATACGTGTAGCTGCTTAAATAGGGACTGATTATAGTCGAAAGGAAGGAAGTGCGACTGTATCTTCTTCTTCATTTTTTTCAATCCGTAATTTTAGCTCTTTATTGCCTTTCTCATGAATGCCTTAACTGCTCCCACCAAGCCGATTCTCTGCCTTTGAGTCTAATGACAACTAGTTTCACTTTGACATCTTCTGGAACCTCCTTATATTTGAACATTCGTTCCAATTCATTCACCCAATCGATGAATCCTTCAGCCTGTAGTGTACCAGAAAACTTCGATAGTTCCACCTTAAAACCCAGATAACAACAATAGTCATCTCAACCACGCCGTTCTCAGAACTAACCCCTATTATGATAAGGGTTTTCGAGACTGGACTCAAAGTCATATTCCTCCTCCTCTCAGTCAAGGTGTGGGACTTCCTCGTCCAGAACCTATCCACGACGACCCAGATTTGGCGCTGCTAGACACCGGGTTAACTCTGTAACTTGTTGCTGTAAATCCTCAATCATTACATTCTGAACATTACGATCATGGGGCAAGACTTCCTTAGTCGGAATCGGTCCACGATGTCCACGACCATGACCACCAGCCATTGAAACTAATGAAAATAACTCCAAAAAAGATGTTTAAGCTCTAATACCAACTGATGCTAGGCTGGATAACGATTATCCGTGAGACTAAGTTAATATGAAATTAACAGGTAAAAGCATAAGAGATTTACCAAAAAAGAAACAGAGAGATCTTCTCTTAGTTCTTAGATTAAAATTCAATATTTAACAACCCCTTTTTGTCAACCCACAAGCCGGGTTAAATAGCCAAAAAAGTGCCTAGACATAAGGAGTTTATGATGGAAACTCAGAGCATCACCATAGTTTCTGTCAAAAACTTACATCGCCGAAAGTTTATGTCTGAACTGTTCCATCCCATAGTCCATGCGTGTCCCATTTAAAGAAAAAAAAATAAAATAAAAACTAAAAATTAATATTACTGGAACTAGTGGCTCAAGCCCGAACTGAGGTCGAGCCCAAGGCTGGTCTCGACCCGAGGTTGAGCTGAGGTCGATCAAACTTATCGCCACTAATCTGTTAACTCATGGTATCTCAGAGCTAACAATGTGCTATCCGACAGGTCGGCTTCCTCTGAACTTGATTCTCCTACGTCAGTTGTCGCCTAGTTCATTCGTTCAACTATTGGTGTGTGAATTACCTATTTTTAACCCCTCATTGGTTGACCATTATTATGGGAGTTGTATACATTTCTTTATTAGGAGAGTTACCTCATTATGGCATGCAAGTTGCAATATTTTGGTAGAGACGTGACTAAACGTGTGGGATTTTATTATGGGACAAAAGAAAAATTAAAATTTGAGAAACAGAAAAATTCTTGCTATGCAATGGACATTGCAACGAAGGTCAATAGGACGTACCAAACGCAATTGTCGTATGGTCCAACCGCTGAGTTATGCATGTTTTTGTTGATGATGATGGATAGATAGCACACGATCTAGTATCCATTTGGATGAGAGTAATGCATACGCGAAACCAGAATAGTTTCAATCAATTTATTTTTTCCATTTATGCGCACCATATGCAAGTTGTATGTAATCTACAAGGAGATGTGAAACATAGTATAGAGAATATATAGTCTTCAAGGCATCAATGACATTACAAACACTACCAATTGTAGTGATATCATCAACTAGACAAGAACAAACCCTAAGCAAATACCAATACACAACAGTGTTAATTTTAATAAGAGGTAGCGATTTATACATTGTAAAATAAGGTACCATATCTCAGTAAGGTAATAAATTCAAGTACAAGTTTGCATTTTAGCCTTTTGTTTCATATATATATTTATATAGAATTTTTTATTGCATGAATTATTATTTTTTCAGATGAAGCAGCTGGTAGTTGGGAGGAGGATGTATGCCGTGGGGAAGTAGAAACAGTTGAAAGCCAAGATTCTACCGGTGGCTGTTCAGGAGATCAAGCGGTGAAAGAGATGCTGTTACGCAAGTACAGTGGCTATATTAGCTGTTTGAGAAATGGATTTTTGAACAAAAAAAAGAGAGGCAAGTTACCAAAGGATGCAAGGACTTTCTTGCTGGATTGGTGGAACAACAACCATGGATGGCCATATCCCACGGTAATTTAATTTAACTTCATTTACCTGGATTATTTTTCACTATAAACAATGGTCATGCATATTATAAGGCTAATTAACATTTTTGCCCTCCAAATTGCTACCAAGTTTTAAAGTAATCCCTCAATTAGCAGAAGTGACACATTTGTTCTTTCTTATTGGCAAAATTGAGTCCTTCCGTTGACTTTCTCCCAATTTTTTCTAATTTTGGCCAACTTCCTACTCGCATGTTAATTTAATGAGGGTAATAACGTCAAAGCACACACCTGTTGATTACAAATGCAGCTTACCTTAGAAAAAGAAGGCTGCTTTTCCGTACTTAAGTGCCGTGATGGAACACATATTAAGTGCTTGTTCGTCTATCGACATTTGAAATATTTAGAAGTTTCAAACGCATCAAACACAATTGAGAATCTTATTTATTTACAAGCACTTTATTTCAAATATAATTTATTTAATTCACGAACACAATATTTGGGATCCAAACGCTACCGCCGTAAACTCTCTACATGCCGGGTAACCGAACAAATCCATAGGCATAGCCATGGTTTGGATCAAATTTAAAAATAGTTGTGTAGCGTTTAGTGTGCTCATATCTTTAAACTATAGGGACCATAGTGAAACTGATATCAGAGTATCAAGTAACAAAATTTATAGTGATATAGAGTGCAAATAATGCAAGTAACTCGTAAAAATGAATAATATGAGATCAATTTTATATCCTTCAAAAATTACATTTAATGAACTGGGATCTATTTTTGAACTCGAGTCTAGATAGGATTTAACTACAATTTTTATCTGACATTTTGATCTGTGTTTACCTTTTATTAAGCCATTGCATGTGTTATTGTCCTCGATCGGCTAGTAAAAGATAGAGAAGGTACTCATCATTTTAGCAAGAAACTGAATCCATTTAGCAACAATTCTATTTCAAGTGACTGCTTGCATCTACTATTAGTAACTTCTGATTTTTTTTCAAATCCCTACCAATTTGTATGTGTTCTGTTTCCCAGAAATTATTGAGAAACCAGAAGAGGGAAATTATTCACTTGATGCTAAGCAGAATCCTTGTTCTATAGACTTATACGATAGGGGATTTACATCCATGTTAGGCCTAATGCTGTTAAGCTATGCAGGTTCATATGGTTTTGCTCCAATTTTTTAAAGATCCTAGTATTGAAGTCTCCCCCTTTCCAAAATTATAAATACATTTTTACAACGCCGACTATTGAAGATAATTTTTACTCATTAAATGTACTCTTAATATTAGCTATGAAATTAGTAACTGTTTTGTGATACTAAAAATGATAGTAAAATAATGACCGATTAGGGATATCATACAACTTTATAATTTTGAAATAGAAATGTATCCTTTTTTTCTAGAACAGGCCAAAAAAATTATCTCTAATATTGGAATAGAGGTAGTGATTAAAGTAATAAATGATCAATAATGCAGGAAGAGGAGAAAGTGAAGCTCGCGGAGATTAGTGGATTGGAACACAAGCAGATAAACAACTGGTTTATAAACCAGAGGAAGCGACATTGGAGACCATCAGATGATAATAGTAATGGCATCAGAATCACTGAACCTGCATGCTTTGATAATACAACTGGAGGAGCTGGAAGTACTGATTTTTACACTGGAAACTGACGAAATGTTTTAATCCTCATGCCACTAGCTACTAATTTTATTGATCTATCATCTTTTCTTTTGTGAGCCATAAAAATCAGTGTGCTTGGTTTTTGTGTGTGCCTGAAATTCTTGCACTATGAGATGCACTTATGCTTACATGTAAATTGGTGCAAAGACTGGTGCCTGCTTTTTTTTTTCTTAAAAGGGTTGAGGTTTTGGCTCTTTCGTATAATTTATAAATAAATAAATAACTCAAAATATTAGTTGACTTTGATTCGATACGTGGATTTTGAGTTCATATAGCAAGATATGGAGTATGAACTGACTTGTAAAATATTTAAGTTTGGATTGATTTATCATTTGGTAATGGATTTTAAATTTTTATATATATGTGCGTGCGTACACTTCTTGATTAGTCTAACTACATGAGTTTCGAATCACGGAAAGATTCGAAAAATTGAATGTTTCTTATCACAATCTTTTTTCATAGTAGAAGTTTTTACTGGTTTTCCAAATAAATACGATTAATCCAGACCCGATAAAGGAGATGGGCCATTGGTTCTGTATAAGAGCTCTATGCCATCTATGGAATAGCGGTGAGTGCTCCTTAATTGAGTGCTTGAAAGTTTGAAACAAGGCCATAAAAACTACAAGAAAGCAGCCTAATTATGATGGAAAATATTCCGTCAGAAATATGTTCATTATGATGGACAATTTGGTCGATATTAATTTGGTCGATATTATGTTATTTCCGGCAGAATTCCGTTGAAAATAATAAAAGCAAAATACCGAGAAAAAAGTCCGCTACGGCCAAAAGTATACTCGTCGGAATAGTTTAAATTCAACAGAATGGCCATTAAAAATAAATTATTTTCGAGGAATATATTTTCAACGGAAATTCCGTCAAAATTAAACTAATTAAAAATCCTCAACCAATTCCTTTTCCTCCCCCACCGCAGTCTGTATGCTTTCTTTCTCTCTCTTCGATTAAGCTTCCTATGGCGATCCTTGAGCTGTAAGTACGTCGCGTACACCTTAGAATCCCTCTCTCTCTCTCTCTTCCACGAAGCTGTAAGACTCTCTCCTCCCTATTTTAGCAGAGTAAAAAATTGTATTTATTGATTATGTACCCATTTTGGGGTTAACGGTTTGGGGGAAGAATTTGGTATGGGTGGGGGTTATTTAATTTTTGTATACATTGTTTGTACATGGATTATGATTGGAAATTAGATTTAATTTCAAGTTTGTGGTTATATATCACTGTGAATTTGTTAATTAGAAATCGGTATATGAAGTTGTTCATTATTCATTGTGTTATTTAGGGTAATTGTTATTGTTTAATCTTTGAATCTGAAATTGGTATTTGGGGTGATTATTATTGTTGAATCTTTGAATCTGAAATTGGTATTTGGGCTAATTGTTAACAATTGGTATCTGAAATTATTATTGTTATTTGGGCCAATTTTATTTAATAAAAATGAAGGAGTTAATTAAACTCATTATTTTAAAATATATTACATATGAATGTAATATATTTATATAATAGCTTAATATATTATGCCAAACGAGTATAAATTAAATAGAAATGTGAAAAATTAACTTACTAAATTGTTATTAGTAAATGAATATGTTGACTTTAATTAATTAAATAAGAAGAATTATTTAGTTAATGATAAATAATAATTATATTATATTATAATTATTAAGATCTAAACCCTAAATTTAAAGGGTAAAAACCTAAACTAGGGTTTGAAAAACCTAATCTAAGAATTAAAACCTAAGGGTTAATCCCTAAAACCCTAGAAAATGTCACTATTCATAAATATGCGTATAATACAAAAATTATATGGATATAATATGAAAATTATACCAAAATAATATGAAAATTATACGGTATAAATATGAAAAAGTCAATCATGAATAGTGAAAGTCAACTATTTAATTAGTAGATTTAAATCAAAATAAAGATTTAAACTAATTAAAGTACTTAGTTATCAACCCTTCAAGTTTCTAGCATTATGAATGATTAATCTAAGCATCAATTAAGTTTAATTAATGACCAAAATGCCTCTCAAATCTCAACCACTTTGAACAAGAAAAATTAAATTGAATTTCTCTTCCTTTAAATAAAATAGTAGACCAAATCTTGTCCATCCATTTTGGGAGATGATGATTCACCAAACTTGATGATAACTAACATTAATGGAGCATTAATGAAGCACATGGGTCGGCCATAGCAGCTGGGGTTGAGTGATGATCATGGTTTGGATATTTTAAGTCCAAATGACCTTAAAACCCTAACCCTAGCTCTCCTATAAATAGCAAGCTCTCCCAAGGTTGAGACCCACGAGTTATACACCCAATATCAGTCATAAGTTTCTCCAAGTATCAGTCATAGCAAGCCTAGATCAGAATCAATGGCAGAAATGCAAAGATTACTTCAGAGGTACAAAATTTATTTGTGCTTGTTGATCTTTAATCTTTCGGTAAAAATTATATTTTGTTGTTTATTAATGACTATTATGATGTTAATAAGTGATCTGGGAGGTTAAATTATATTTCTATAACATCTAGATACATAAAATAATAGCATTTAAGTCTCTATCCAAAACTGCCCAGAAATGCTGTCTGACAAGCTATTTTGTCAGATATTTTGATCTACCTAATGTGTTAGTTTAATATATTTTATAGTATGTAGTTGTAGTATGCTATGAGCTTAAGACATAAAGTCACTAATCACCTCAATCGGATCACGGGTCCGTGAGATATGAGGTCTAGAAAGTGCCTAGTTGATCACAACTCACTGCCGAAAATTTTCTAGGCAACCCAGAAAATGAAAAATAGCCTGATAGGCTAGTTTGACAGAGATTAATCTTGCAACTGTGATTTTTTAAGGTCTAATCTTGAGATCTCGATGTACCCTGCCATGTGTACTACATCGAGATTCAATTAGTTTGCCTAAACAGTACACATATTAGGAGATGTTTCAAGCCAAAACTCCTTCCTCGACCATGATCGGCTATTCTTGGCAGCCTTAAGAACATTCAAAGCTATAGCGACGGATTGCCTGTCGCTATAGTCTTTTAGCCACGACCTGCTTCTGGTAGCTATGAACAAGGGGATATTTAGCGACGGACTTACCTTTTGTTATATCTTATAACAATATTCTATTTCCGGTAAAACCAAGAACACCTACAGCGACAGTTTAAGCGACAGTTTTGTCTGTCGCTATAGCTTTTAGCGACAGACTTGCCCAGAACACTTATAATACTGCCTTTAGCGACGGATCTAGCGACATATTCAAGTGGACTTTATTATACAATGCCTTTAGTGACAGACTTGTCTGTAGTAGTAGCTATTAGCGACAAATTAGGATAAATTTAATTAAAACCTAATTTAAATAACTTTTAGCGACAGACTTAGTGACAGATTTTTAAAGTAAGTTTAATTTCACTTTAAAAACATCTTTTAGTGATGGATTTGATTTATGACAATAGATATAAATGACATAATTAAATTAAAACTTAATTAAAGCTAATTTAAACTATCTTTAGCAACAGATTTAATCAAAAATTCGTCGAGGTAGCTTCTAAATTAGTTTTTAGTGACAGTTTGAGTGTTAAATTAATTCAATTAACATATTAAACTATATTTAATGAAGGATTAAGCTGCAAATATAATTAATTATACGATGAAGTGATTTAAGCTACGAACTTGAATAATTAACTTAGTTAATTATTAAATCAAACGATTAAAATTACGAATTGACATTAAATCTCAAACATACATTATTAATTAGATTAAATACATATTCTAATGTATACTGACGATTGTTATTAATCTGTTAAACATATTTGGAGTACAAATCAAGTTCAAATCAACGTGAACTAAATCGTACACCGTACAAGCAAGTCTTTTAACTATTTTATGATATGTTTAGAAGTTATAAAAATAAATTATAATTTTTATGTGACAACATGATATGAATTATCAACATGAAAGTTATGTGTCATATTAAATTGATATTTATGATATGTTAAAAGCACGTTAAAGTATTTATGAAAGCATAAACTGTGTATATGCTATATGTTAGACTTGTTGAGCCGTCGTGCTCATTCTTGTGAATAAAACTTTATTTACAATTAATGAAGAACGTTAAGAAGATCATGAACATAAAGATGAAGCATAGATTAGGTTTTCATGCTTTATTACTTGTATTTGTATAAAGTTATAATAACTGTTGTAATACGAATAAGAAAACCATTTAATCGAATATTAAATGAATGATATAAAGTATTGTCATCAGGATGTTGTTATGTCTTTATTTTGATATAACTTAGAATTATTAAAACTTAAAATAGTATTGATAGTGATCTATTTATCTGGATGAGGATCGGTAAATAACTTGTGAGTATTGTACATCCGAGACATGACTAATCGATGTTGACTGGTGAAATCAATTGTTAGGTTCCTCGGACCCAAATATAACTTGTTATTACTATTCTGAATGTTAGATAAGTAGGATTATTGATACGGAGAGATATCACTATAACCAAATGTGTTTTGAGTGAGGGTTTTAACTAGCTGGGTATGTTCTGTACGGATAAAGTGAATTTTGCACCGGACAAAGATACAAAACATTTGTCACAGATAAAGATACAAACATTTATCACGGGTGAAGATACAAACATTCACAATGAGATTCTCTGTTCCCAAGAACCGTCCTAATGATTTAATGCCGTAAATCTTAGAATATGTAAAGTTATAGAATATTTAAATCTTAAGGTTAAAATTGGACCGTTATATATAATATTATCCATTTATACGGATGAACTACAAGTTGATACTTGTATAAATAATGAATGAGATTAAGTTAAGAACTAGGGACAAAGTTAAGAGAAAATTTTAATGTATAGTCTAAAATAAGACTAATTCAACCGATATGATTATGGGATCATTGGTTAAGTAGGTAGATGTATGGAGTTTAATGCGTAAGGTCCGTTGTAGCTAGAGTGCGGGGATTTTGGGGGCGTTACAGTTGGTATCAGAGCAGTGGATTATAGTTTTGAGGTAACAAGTACCTTGGAGTATAATCTGATGGATTAAGAAGAAATGGACTTGTGAAGAGTCCGTAAATAATTAAAAGATATGCATAAACCTTATTAAAACTTAATGCATAAAATATTATGTGAAAGAAATATAATGAATAAAGATAAACTTTTTACGAGAATATCTGAAGATAAATAGACTCTTAATGAGTTCTCAAAGTAAGCAATAAGATAAAATAATCTTATCAGTTTTTGTGTGAAACTGTTTCATCAAAAATGAAATGGTGTGTTGTGTATTTATAGCTAAAAAAGGAGATCAGTAAACTCATAGAAATGTAAATGATATATAAATGAATTAAGAAAATTCATAAGATAGTTAGAGAACGAGTACGTTTAGATTACAATTGAAAACTTATATTAGTAAAACTGAGTAGAACGACTCTCTTGTATATGAAATAGTTTAATATGTTTTAGAGAACCTATCTAACTACACTGTTGGTACGAATGATTCATGGTCAGTGTACTCATATATATATTGATTAGTTATTAGTTGTTACATCAAAGCTATAGTTTTAAAAATATTTGTATATTAGTTACTGAGCGAATGAACCCTTGTTATGGGCTTGGGCTATGATATGTTAGTCGAATCGACTTGTAAGATGCAGCTACGATTTGTCTATTCTGTACAATATTGATGAACAAATATGTACTGAGACATTTCAATCCCATGTTGATGAGAAGGGGAACTAAAATATTTGTTCGTACTTGGTTTAATACAACTAATCAGTTCACTATATTAATATATATTTGCAAAACTTGTGTTATGATTAGAGAATAATGGAAAGGATGGAGAATTAAGGGTATTCTAAAATTTTCTAACTATGCTAGATCTTCATACATACTTTTGCACTTGTGTGTCTTTGAAAAGAATTGTTCAATTATTGAACTGAAAATTTTTTGAGCTATGTCTATGCTAATTTTTTAAAGCTAGACAAAGCTATTTTGAAAAGATAAAATGAATTTATCATAAATGCACAAGTGAACTTGCTGTGGATGTGATGAAGTCATGAAATTATTTTAGCTATGTTATTCATAAGATTGCTTTTCAAAAGTTTGAATGGTTTAAATATGAGTCAATGCCAATTGTTTCGACTAGACATTTCTAGTTATAATAAAGTAAACGGACATATGATTCCGGTTGATACAACATACTGCGTCTTTAAAATGATAATATGGTACAACAAGCTGATCACCGGAAGTACTATCATGAGTGTTTCTAGTCTGAATTGATTGTTACACTTAATGGTATTTTTTAGTCCTAGTGACGGTTAAACAATTGTGGGTCGTATAAACATCCATAGTATTTGAAAAAGTTAAAGGTCTTGATTGACCACTGTATAAGTTAGAAGAATCCTAAATAAAGGAAGAATGAGATTGAATGTTGATTTTGATAAAAAAAAGTTTAAAACCTAGTGTAAGGAAAGGTTTAAAATAAACATGTTCAGACCGAATCTAAGTATTATGAATTTAATGTAAAAAAGATGAATTAAAAAAATTCATAAGAGTAAGTAGAAAATAATTTTGAGGACGAAATTCTTATAAGGAGGAGAGAATGTAATATCTTAAATATTTATAGAACTTATAAATATGATATTAAATAATTAAAGATAATAGTAAAGTTAATTTTGAGGACGAAATTTTTGTAAGTTGGGATAAAAGTAATATCTCAAACATTTCAAATATGATCTGACAAGATCTAATCAAGGTCGACTCAAAGCTGCGATCGTATGTGACTAAGAGGTTAAAAATATTTAACCTAATCAATGTGTTATGTGAATAATAAAGATTTAAATATGCTATTTATGTAGAGAATTAAATGTGTACATATTTAAATGTGGAAGTATATACATTAATGAAATTTAATAGGTAGTTAACTATTGAATTAAAAGATTTGAATTTACTACGAAATAAATTGTGGAAGCGAATAAAGTTTATTTATTAATATTAATAAATTGAGCATAAAATTAAAATTATATTATGAAATAATATAATTTGAATAATAAGCCTTAAACGACAATGGATTTATTATGAATTAAATTTCATAAAAAAGATAATTAATTCGCTTAAATAAAATAGTGAATTAATGTATGTATTTTTATTTAATAAAAATGAGGGAGTAAATTAAACTCATTATTTTAAAATATATTACATATGAATATAATATATTTATATAATGGCTTAATGTCTTATGTCAAACGCGTATAAATTAAATAGAAATGTGAAAAATTAATTTACTAAATTGTTATTAGTAAATGAATATGTTGACTTTAATTAATTAATTAAAAAGAATTATTTAGTTAATGATAAATAATAGTTGTATTATGTTACAATTATTAAAATCTAAACCCTAAATTTAAAGGGTAAAAATCTAAACTAGGGTTAGGTTAAACTAGAAAAGACTAAACCCTAAACCTTAAACCCTAATCTAAGGTCAAACCTAATCTAGAAATTAAAACCCAAGGGTTAAACCCTAAAACCCTAGAAAAGGTCACTATTCATAAATACGCGTATAATACGAAAATTATACGAATATAATATGAAAATTATACAGTATAAATACAAAAAGGTCAACCATGAATAGTGAAAGTCAACTATTTAATTAGTAGATTTAAATCAAAATAAAGATTCAAATTAATTAAATTACTTAGTTAATTAATTAATTATCAACTAATCAAGTTGCTAGCATTATGAATGATTAATCTAAGCATCAATTAAGCTTAATTAATGACCAAAATGTCCCTCAAATCTCATCCACTTTAAACAAGAGAAATCAAATTGAATTTCTCTTCCTTTAAGCAAAATAGTAGGCCAAATCTTGTCCATCCATTTTGGGAGATGATGATTCACTAAACATGATGATAACTAACATTAATGGAGCATTAATGAAGCACATGGGTTGGCCATAGCAGCTGGGGTTGAGTGATGATCATGGTTTGGATATTTTAGGTCCAAATGACCATAAAACCCTAACCCTAGCTCTCTTATAAATAGCAAGCTCTCCCAAGGTTGAAACCCACGAGTTATACACCCAATATCAGTCATAAGTTTCTCCAAGTATCAGTTATAGCAAGCCTAGATCAGAATCAATGGCAGAAATGCAAAGATTGCTCAAGAGGTATAAAATTTATTTGTGCTTGTTAATCTTTAATCTTTCGGTAAAAATTATGTTTTGTTATTTAGTAATGACTATTATGATGTTAATAAGTGATCTGGGAAGTTAAATTATATTTTTATAACAACTAGATACATAAAATGATAGCATTTAAGTCTCTATCCAAAACTGCCCAGAAATGCTATTTGACAAGCTATTTTGTGAGACATTTTGATCGGCCTAATGTGTTAGTTTAATATATTTTATAGTCTGTAGTTGTAGTATGTCATGAGCCTAAAACACAAAGTCAATAATCACTTCAATCGGATCACAGGTCCGTGAGATATAAGGCCTAGAAAGTGCCTAGTTGGTCACAACTCAGTGCCGAAAATTTTCTGGGCAACCCAGAAGATGAATAACAACCTGACAGGCTAGTTTGACCGAGATTAATCTTGTAACTGTGATGTTTTTAAGGTCTAATCTTGAGATCTCGATGTACCCTGTTATGTGTACTACATCGAGATTCAATTAGTTTTCCTAAACAAAACACATATTAGGAGATGTTTTAAGCCAAAACTCCCTCCTCGGCCATGACCGGCTATTCTGGGCAGCCTTAAGAACATTCAAAGCTATAGCGACGGACTGTCTGTCACTATAGTCTATTAGCCAAGACATGCTTTCGGTAGTTATGAACAAGGGGGATTTAGTGACGGACTTTTTTGTCGCTATATCCTATAGCGATAGTCTGCTTCCGGTAAAACCAAAAACATCTACAGCAATGGTTTAAGCCACAGACTTACCCAGAACACTAATAATATTGCCTTTAGCGACGAATCTGGTGACAGATTCAAGTGGGCTTTATTATAGACTGCCTTTAGAAACAAACTTGTCAGTAGCAATAGCTATTAGCGACATATTAGCATAAATTTAATTAAAACCTAATTTAAATAGCTTTTAGCGATGGACTTAGTGACAGATTTTTAAAGTAAGTTTAATTTCACTTTAAAAATAGCTTTTAGCGACGGATTTGATCCATGACAAGAGATATAAATGACATAATTAAATTAAACTTAATTAAAACTAATTTAAAGTATCTTTAGCAATGGATTTAATTAAAAATTTGTTGATGTAGTTTCTAAATTAATTTTTAGCGACAGATTGAGTTATGAATTAATTCGATTAACATATTAAACTATATTTAATGAAGAATTAAGCTACAAATATAATTAATTAACATAATTAATTATACAATAAAGTGATTTAAGCGACGAACTTGAATAATTAACTTAGTTAGTTATTAAATCAAACGATTAAAATTACGAATTGATATTAAATCTCAAACGTACATTATTGATTAGATTAAATACATATTCTTATGTATACTAACGACTGCTATTAATATGTTAAACATATTTGGAGTACAAATCAAGTTCAAATTAAAGTGAACTAAATCGTACACCGTACAGACAAGTCTTTTAACTGTTTTATGATATGTTTAAAAGTTATAAAAATAAATTGTAAGTTTTATGTGACAACGTGATATGAATTATCAACATGAAAGTTATGTGTGATATTAAATTGATATTTATGATATGTTAAAAGCACGTTAAAGTATTTATGAATAAACTGTGTATATGTTATATGTTAGACTTGCTGAGCCGTCGTGCTCATTCTTGCGAATAAAACTTTAGTTATAGTTAATGAAGAACGTTAAGAAGATCATGAACATAAAGATGACGCGTAGATTAGGTTTTTATGCTTTATTACTTGTATTTCTATAAAGTTATAATGACTGTTGTAATACGAACAAGAAAACCATGTAATCGAATATTAAGTGAATGATATAAAGTATTATCATCAGGATGTTGTTATGTCTTTATTTTGATATAACTTAGAATTATTAAAACTTAAAATAGTATTGATAATGATCTATTTATCTGGATGAGGATCGGTAAATAACTTATGAGTACTGTACATTCGAGACAGGACTAATCAATGTTGACTGGTGAAATCCATCGTTAGGTTCCTCGGACCCAAATATAACTTGTTATTACTATTCTAAATGTCAGATAAGTAGGATTATTGATATAAAGAGATATTACTATAACCAAATGTTTTTCGAGTGAGGGATTTAACTAGTTGGGTATGTTCTGTACGGATAAAGAGAATTTTGCACCGGACAAAGATACAAACATTTGTCACGGATAAAGATGCAAATATTTATCACGGGTGAAGATACAAATATTCACCGCGAGATTCTTTGTTCCCAAGAACCATCCTAATGATTTAATGCCGTGAATCTTGGAATATGTAAATTTATAGAATATTTCAATCTGAAGGTTAAAATTGGACCGTTATATGTGGTGTTATCCATTTATACAGATGAACTCCAAGTTGATACTTGTATAAATAATGAATGAGATCAACTTAAGATCTAGGGACAAAGTGAAGAGAAAATTTTAATCTATAGTCTAAAATAAGACTAATTCAACCAATATGATTATGAGATCATTGGTTAAGTCGGTGGATGTATGGAGTTTAATGCGCAAGGTCCGTCGTAACTAGAGTGCGGGGATTTTGGGGGCATTACATTGACCCCCGTACGATGATTTTCCTCATAGTGGTGGTATTACTATCTTAAATTGATATTTTGTATAACATTTACTTAGATGTTTTGTGAAAAATTGTATAGTTGCTATGTTTTATGTAATTCATTGTAGTTTAACTTGATTCTCTGTAAATTAATGTAGTTTAGTATAATTTTGTAAATGATTGAAGTTACTTTGTAGTTTATAACTTATCGTATATATACATGTTATATGTTTATTGGAAAAGTAGCTATATATACACGTTAGAACATGTATATATATTGTTATCAAACTAGTTACGTTGTATGATTGGTTGATTACAATATGTGTTGGAAATGTAGTTATTGGTTGATTATTGTATGTGTTGTTAGGATAAAGCAGGTTATAGGTACAAAATGGGGTTTAAAAACCAGGAAACTGCAAAAAACAACAAAAAAATCAGATATTTTTGTCGGAATAATATAATTTCGACGAAACTTCTGTCGAAAAAGAGGAATTCTAATTAATTATTTACACCATATTTTTGATGGATGAGCTATCAGTTTATTTCCAACGAAGCATCCGTCAGAATTATACAATTACCTTAAGTTTGAGGAAATGACACGTGCTCGTGAATTTTTTGATATAATTAATCTGTCAAAATAATCGAACTACGGCTAAATGCTGGTCGAAAATAATTACGACTGAATTGTGATGAAATATTCCAACCAGCTTTATTACGACTGAATTGCCGACGAAATATTCCATCAGAAATAGACTAATTTCTATAGAATAGGTTTATTTTCGACAAAATATTCCGTCGAAAATAGGCCTTTTCTTGTAGTGAAAGTCAATTCAGTTGGAAGCTTAAGCCAAGAAGGTACAAATGAAGTGACGAGTCGCTTTAGTTAGAGATAGGGGTGGCTTTCATAAAAGTAAGTAGTTCTACTTCTAATAGTGCTAGTTCCACAAATGTCGAAGAGTTTTGCACCGATAAATCCATGAGAGATTATTGGTAAAATAGCTCTAATGAGTCCCGTTAACTTGATATCCCAAATGGGTTTTATAAATCTTGATTGATGTAGTAAAGGCAAAGAGAAGATTATGCATTTGCAATGGCCTCAACTTGTTCTGTCTCAGCTCTGCATATTATTTTGGATGGCAATCAAGTAATTATGTTGGTGTTAACATCTGAATCTGTCCGCACATTTAACCACCGATTTGGACGTAAACCTACACAAAGAGAACCACAAAAATTCCTTGACATCTTAGGCCGCCGAGGGACACCTCTGGTGTGAGAGTACGTACATGCTTCAAAAGGTGTTAACAATGGAGGCAAAGAGTATTTAGTAGGGTAAATTATTGTAATGTTATATCTTTTTACATCAATTGTTCACCTGGTATTCATAATCCTTACTTGCCTTCTTAGGGTTAAAACTTCTTTTGGGAATCATATCATGGAGATACAATTGGAGAAGGTAACTGCCCTTCTAATCACAACTGAATAGGTAACTCTCATTCCAATTAGTATTAAATATAGTAAATCATTAACTATCTAAAAATGATTAGGAGTCTAGCCCAAGAGTATCAGACCCAAATGATCCTCTTTTGTACGTATTAGGCCCGATGGGCGATAAGGGTTGAGCCCAAAGAAAACATCTATCAATGCTAATAAATACGCAGCCCAACATTGTTCCCCACTCCTTCAACATATAAAATGGGTTGGAGGAGTAGACATGAGGCTCCAGGAATCAGAAAACTACAATAACCATAGTCGAACACGAGTCTTTAGAATTTAAGGAACTTCAGACCGAATAATTGGCTCTAAAGTCACAAATATCTAACCAAAAGCTCATGCCGAACAATAATTACCTTGTACTGAGTACGTATATTGTGTTCAGAATTTTTATAGTCATATTAAACGACCAAATCAAAATTAGATCTTTTAGAAAGTGACATTTAACTGAAAGGGTCAATTCTAAAGCATTTCAATCGACTGCTTGGGGATAGCAACCACCTCTTCATTAAATGGCACCATTTGCTACTATAATTTTTATACCATTTGTTCATTAAATGTTAAACTAATCACCCTGACTCTTAGGATTCAACTGCTCTCATGACCTAAGAGTAGTATAAATAGGAGTGTTTTGAGTTGGAATTTCTTTCCTTCAAGTCTTCAAACTCTTGTAAAGAAATACTCCCATGGGCGTCGAGGGCGTTTTAGTTGTCCTACCTCCTTCAATTTTGGGCTTAAATCCTCTAGTTGTTAGTGAGGTAGTGATATCCACTATTAGGAGTCCGAAAGATGAGATCTATGTGAGAGAGTTTGTTTTGAAGCTTGAGAGTGTTGCTGCCAATGGTCTAACTCGTGTAATTTATCTCTGTTGGTGGTCTAGTTAGTGTAACCTTACAGAACAACCTAGCTACGAGTTGGAGATACTATAAATCATTCCCTAATTGCTCTTAATGCGGGAACCCCTAAAGTATGAAATGTTCTCTCTCTCTCAATCCATTAATTTGGGTTCTTAGAGGAGCAAGATTTGTCCATCTAAACATGGAGGTCAAATAGATTATACCTTATTCCTCGAACCCTGTAATGGATGCCTTGTCAAAGAGAAATGCAGCACGAGAAGATCCATCATAGATAGGGTTATGTAATAGATCCGAATACAACTTTCGTCCATTGATGAAAATATCAATTTATTCATCTTGCTTATCTTTATTTGTGCAAACTCTTCTCCTGGCCGAATCTAATGTATAATTATATATTATGTTTGATGTTAAGCTAACACTTAGGCTTCTAGCTTGCCCTCGTAGTCTTATTGGATAAAGTTGACGATAAGGCTATGAGATGAACTAAGTGTAATAAATTAAAACAAATGATAATAACCTTAATAAGAATTGCAGTTTTGTTAATTCTCAAAGAAGTGATAGTATCGGTTGGGATAAACCTAAAAAAATAAGCTTATCCGGGAACCTGGAGACATCAAACCGAAGTGAAAGCTTTCTTCGGGAGCCCAGAGGCTTTAGACCGAAGAGGGAGCTTCTTCGGGGGTCTGGAGGCATCAAACCAAAGAAAAAGGCTTCTTCGGGAGCTAAGAGGTTTTAGACCCGAAGAGAGAGAAAGAGACTTCTTTAGGATCCCTGAGACTTCAGATCGAAGAAAGAGCTTCTTCGAGAACCCATAGGCTTTATACTAAAGAGAGAGACTTCTTCAGGAGTTCAGAGGCATCAAATCGAATTAGTAAGCCTTTGGAATACCAAGGATATCTGACCAAAGTAGGTAACCTCTTTACATGACCATTTGGGTCAAATCATGGGTTAGTGACATTTTAAAGTACCCTATTTCCCATAATGGGCGAATGCTACCGGTTTAAGTCCAAACATTAATCCGAGCCCATTTATGTATTGTTTTTGAAAAAAGGCTCCAACTTCTTTGTGACGACAGTTGTCTCGGTCGTTTCGATTTCCAAGGGAAATGTGTGATGGTAAAAAGGGTAATAATTTCCCCTGTCATCGTTGTAAACAATCCCCATCCATTAGATTTGTTCAATCTGGGCTGTAGACGTTTCATTTAAATGGGGAAAAGTAAACTGATCGTCACTTTTGCCCACCCTTCAGGTTTTCAGAGATAAAAGGCGGAGAAAATTCCATTGTTGCCAGAGCTTCCGGTTGCACTTACAATTTGTAACAATCATTTGCCCATACTTTGTCTCCACATCAATTTCAAGTAAGCTTTCATCCTCTTATCGATATGTCTGGTGTAGTTAAAACTAATATCTCTCAAACAATCCTTGCTTTATCTCCCCCAGTAGGTGGTGAAGTTATGATGGCCGCGGTGAATGTTCTGGGAGCATCATCTTCTAAACCCATTATGATTAAGTGGGCAAGAAACGTAAAAAAGTACAATTGGGGCAAATACACGAGTACAGATTATAGGATAGCGAACACCCTTTCTACCATCTCTGATTCTGATTTCCTTTTATTGAGAGTTTAGTTCTATATTCTAGATAACTATGAGGTTAAGAAACTCGAGTCCCATGAGAAGATATACTAGCAGTTGGAAGAGGGATTTATTCACATTCACAGGTTGCACTTTATATTCGATCTTCGTTTCCCCCTTGTGTCATTCGTTCTTGAAATTCTTCATACCATTGGTGTTTCTTTAAATCAGTTAACCCCAAATTCTTTTATTCATCTAAACAATTTCATTTCCTTTTCCAAAGCTAACTTTGTAACCCCTACTTTAGATTTCTTTTATCAATTCTTCTCTATCACCAGGGTCGGGAGAAGGGCTTTTTTTAAATTATTAAGAACATTAGTAAGGAAACCCTAATAGATACCCCCTTTATAAATAAAGAATAGGATGGGGATTAGTTCTTTATTAATGGTCCTGATAACGAATTGGTTGGTCCTTGGTTGAATCCCAACAAGGATCAACTAAACCCAAATCCCATTAAAATAACTAGGCTAAAGGAGTTTGAGACTCTATATAAAAAGAGACCTTCACAAAAGATAAATCGGAACTTCTTGAATGACCAGGATTAGTTGCACCTTTTCACCTATAAGTCATTTTTTGAATTTATCACTTATTCCCCAAAGTTTGTTTTATCGCAATACTGATCTGATTGTTATACTTGTTCCATAGTGGCAAACCAGCTGAAGAATGATCACAACGAGGCCTTTCTGAAAGTATCTAACACTTCAAGGTTCAAGCTAACTATTGTCGATAAAATCCAAGCCGCCAAGAGGCTAAAGGCGAAAGATGCTACTTGGGCCAAGGGAGCACCAAAGTCCATGAAGAAGGATCCGGGACTTGTGATAACAGAGAATACTTCGAAGTCTTCCCAGGTCGAGAAGCCAAAGGAAACTTCAGAACCTTTAGCTATAGAAAAATCGAAGGAGGCCTCAAAGCTTTCAAAAATTAAGAAGACGAAGGATGCTGAATCGAATGTTGAAAGACCTAAATCAAAAAAAGAAATTAACAATAACTAATTCTTCTCCTTCTCTGTCTCTCAAAATGGCTCCCCATATGGAGGGTATCCCTTATTTCGCTTCCGACTTTCAAGATATCAGCTCTAGAGAGACTCTACAGTCGCCACCTATCAAGGAGGTGTTGTCTTTGACTGATGAGGAATCGCGAACATGGAAAAGAAAGTTGGGGGGGGGGGCTTCATTTCCTCTATCTGCTCCAAAAAATGAGAAGGGGAAGGTAGAGGATCTGGGATTTAAGGTCGTGATGTCTTTTAAGATCCCATTCGACGCATCGGGATTTAAAGGAGCTAGCTTAGAGGAAATTATAGGGATGTTGTTCTCCTTCCATGCACAGGTAATTACAATCTTTTCTTTACTTAATCCTTTCTTAGTTCGTATATCTATTATTAATAACATCCGAACTATTATGGATAGGGGAACCCTTTTATGTGTTTTTGATGCGTAAAAGGAACTCAAACGGGAGGTCGAGTAGTTAAAGAGCATGCTAGAGCTTGCTAATAAAGAATTCTCCGAAGCTAAGGAGAAGGAGAAAAAGTGGCATGATCAAGTGATTCGCCAATTTGAAGCCTTTCATATTATGAAAAATGATTATGAGCAGGCGAGGAAAGAGAAGGTCGGTGCTGAGGCTAAAATAAAGCAGTTGGTAGACGAAGCTAGATTGGTTAAGGAAAAAAGAGCCAAATATGAGGGTCTTACCCGTGAGGCTAACATGAAGATGAAGGTCGAAGAGCAAAAGTGGCTCCTCCTGAATGCTGAACACACTACGTTTCCTAAACAGACCCAAAAGAAAGAAGGGATTATTAAGCTTCAAACTGAATAATTGGGCTATCTGAAAAATAACATCCAAAAAATTATTGAGGATTGGTCTTCGAGGGAAGCCAATCGGCTCAAAGGGTCGGCTGCTTTCGCTTCTCCTATCATCATCCTCTCTTATCTTTGGTAAAAAATCATTGAAGAATATAAGACCTATGATGATTTTGAGGATAAGCTATTTATGGAGATAGTCAATGAGTATAATAATGGGTTCGAGTTTGCAAGGAGCATGCTTCATGATTAAGGCCATGACCCTGATGCCCTCAGACTCATTTTAGTTGATCCGGTAGCTGAAGATCAGAATCATGATGAGCCCGAGGCTAAACTGGCAGATCCTATCTAAAAGGGAGAGTTCTGAAGAGGTTGAGGTCGTGCATCCCAATTTGGTGTCTAGAGATCATAATCCTAAAAAGCTTGACGCTATATTACCTGATCTTATCTTTAGAGGTCAAGGTCTTGAAGAACCTGAGACTTCAAAGACTAATCCTCCTCCTCAAGGCTGATTTCAATCTCTCCTTCAATTTATTTGCAAATTTTTATGATGTAATGAATTTTCAAACTTGTTAAATTTTGACATCGGAACATTTTTATGATACTTAATACTTTGCTAATAAATCTTATTATCCTTTTTCATTAGTTGGTTCTTCTGTTATCTTTATGTGTATAACTGTTATACTAACTTAACATTTATACTTTCCTGCCCCCCATAGTCTTATTGGATAAATTGAAGGTAAGGCTATAATAAAAGTAAGTTAATATTTAAATAAAAGCATAAAGATGCAATTTAAAATAACTTCCCATTTTATTAATATCAAAAAGATAACATTATCAGTTATTAAATAACCTCAAGATTCCCTAAGTATACAATATTACTATTGATAGTATTTTCTAAGCCGAATAGGATGTCATGTTTTAGGGATAGGCTTAATGTTCATTGTCTGAAGCTTGTAGTTGTCGGTTTTGACTACCTCAACGACCAAGTACAGGCCTTCCTAGTCTCCTGTGGTGTAGAGGCTTCAGCTTGCTAAAGTACTAGGTCTCAGATCTAAACGTCATATTTTTGACTTTTTTGTTGAAGTGTCGCACCGTACATTGTTAGTATGTAGCCAACTTAAGTACTACTGCATCTTTCTTCTAAGAGGTCAAGATTTTGCCGAAGTCCTTCGTTGTTGAGAATTTCGTCGAAGTTCTGAACTCGGGATGAAAAGATTTCAATCTAAATAGGTATTAGGGTTTCGACTCCGTAAGCAAGTTTGAAGGGGGTTTCTTTAGTGATGGTCTGGAGAGTGGTCCGATATGACCATAACACATGTAGAAGCTCTTTGGGCCACAACCCCTTAGCGTCTTCAAGTCTTCATTTGATTCCATTAAGTAGAGTTCTGCTAGTAACTTCGACTTGTCCATTCACTTGAGGATGGGCTATGGATGTTCGACGATGTTGAATGCATAATTCTTTTTAGAACCTTTTAAACTTCTTTTTAACAAATTATAATCCATTGTCAGAGACTAGTATCATCGGGATGCCAAATCTGAAGGCAACTTATTCAAAAAAGAATTGTAAGCATGTCTCTTCGATTATCTGGGCTAGGGATTTGACTTTGATCCATTTGGTGAAGTAGTCAATGGTTACTGCGATAAATTTGACTTATCCCTTTCACTGTGAAAGTGGTCCCAATATATCTATACCTCATACTACAAAAGGTATCAAAGATAGTATCAGGGTAAGTTCTTTGGGGGGTTGATGTGGCACGGATGAAAAGAGCTAGCATTTATGACATCTTTTGACGAAATCTTTAGCATCCTAAAGCATGGTAGACCAATAATATTCTTGTCTCAAGATTTTTTGTGCTAACTTCTTTGCTCTAATGTGATCTCCACATATTCTTTCGTCTACCTCCCGAAGGGCATAATCTGTATCTCCAAGTCCCAAACACCAAACTAATAGAGAATAATTGGACTTTCGGTAAAACTGACCTTGAATAAGGTAGTACTTTGTCGATTTATATTATTTGATCTTGCGAGCCTGGAATTTATCTTCAGGAAGACTGTCATTCTTCAAGAAGTTAATGATCGGCGACATCTATGAATCTTCTTGGTCAATGTCCATGATCTCATGTACCATGGTGCTCGGCTATTGCAAGATTTTTAGGTGAACTAAGTCTTTTAAGTTTCCTTGATTAGTGGTTTCTAGTTTGGAGAGAGCATCGACCATGGTGTTATCAAACCTTAATACGCCAATGATCTTATACTTTGGGAAACATGTCAACAGCCTATGAACTAACTATAAATATGTCTAAAAGTGTGTTTCTCGTGCTTCGTATTCACCCAGGACCTGTTTGACAACCAACTGTGAGTCATTATAGATGGTCAAGATTTTCCCTTCTAAATTTTGTTCTAGTCTCAATCCTCCTAAAAGGACTTCGTACTCAGCTATATTATTTATAGCCATGAATCTGAATCGTATGGCCTACTAAACTTTGAACCCTTCGGGTGATGTGAGGATTACTTCAGTTCCATTTTTTGAATTGGTAGAAGACCCATCCACAAATAGAGTCCATCCAAGTTCATCAAAAGTATGTGTTGTAACGATAAGTGGCTCATTTGCTAACTTTTTGGGAAAGGATCACTCAATAATAAAGTCAATAAGGGCATGTGCTTTGATCGTCATCCAAGGATAGAACTCTAGATTGAATTGATTGAGTTCTACCGCCCACGCAGCTAACCTGCTAGACAATTTGAGTTGGTAGAGAACTTTCCTTAAAGGTTGGTCCGTGAGGACTATGATGATCCATCCTTGAAAATAATATTGAAGTTTTCGACTCGATATCACCATAGTGTAAGCCAACTTTTCTAGGTTTGGGTATCTCGTCTCTGCATCTCAAAAATATGTCTTACATAAAAGACTGGTTTTTGTCACTCGACATCTTCTCTGATTAAAGCTGAACCAACGGCTAGGGGGTCGTAAACATGTATAAATATAGATCTTCCTCAGTTAAAGTGTTGGTTAGTATGGTGGGAGAAAATATATATTTCTTGATTTGCTCAAAGGCCTCCTAACACTCTTTTTTCCACTAAAATGTCTTTAGGTTTTAGGCTCCATTGAGAGTGTTGAAGAATGGGAGACATTTCTCTGCCGACCTAACCACGAATCATCGAAGAGCTGTTAATCTCCCTGTTAACTGTTGTACATCTTTAAAGTTCTTCGGTGGCTACATATTAAGTATGGCTAATATCTTTTTGGGATTCGATTCGATCCCTCTTTAGCTAACCATATATCCTTGAAATGTACTTGAACCAGAGCCAAATGTGCAGTTATTGGGACTAAGTCTCATGTTATAACAATGTATGTTCCGAAAGCACTCTTCGAGATAAGATAAATGATCTTCAGTCTCCATACTTCAGACTATCATATCATCAGCGTAGACCTCCATATTCTTACCAATCTTATCTCTGAATACTTTATTCAACATATGTTAATAGGTAGCGCCAGCATTGATGAGGCCGAACGACATAACTCTGTATGCATATATGACTCAAGGGTTATAAATGTTGTCATCCTCCCCAAAATGGCATTATAATTGCTTTCAACCTAAATTACGTATAACTTAATCATAATAGAGGCTTGTTTTGGGGTAGTGTCGAAGATCACCGGTAACTTTATTGCTCCTGTAATGTGAACGGGGTTATTACCAAAGCCATAAAGTTGTGATACATTGCAGATAATCTCCAGCTTTCTGCGCCCCGCCCCCCCCCCCCCCCCCCCCCCAAGTCTAGTCGATTGTACACATGACTATACAGTACATCGACTGAACTTCCATTGTCCACGAGCATCCGCTTTAGGTCCATGGTGCCCACCTGTGCAGTTATAACCAAGGCATCTTCATGAGGTGTTACCAACCCTGAGGGGTAGTCTTCGTTTGAGAAGGTGATAGGATTCAACTTCACATCTCTGGATTGTCTAGACACGCAATGGACTTATTTGATAAAGGCTTTAAGTTTCCTATTAGATATAATCATTGTTGATCCGCCATATATTACATCCACGCACTACAAGAAAAGAAGCTTATTTCGACGGAATTTATTCCGTCTATATTAATTACGTCGAAGTTAATATAGGTTCGACGAAACTGGTGGTCGTAAATAAGTTCATCGAAAATATATTATTATCGACGAAATTTCGTTGGAAATAGCATTCCACAAAGCCCAGGAAAAAAGCCCGCTCGGACAAAAAATAAAGTCCACGGAATATAATATCCCTGACGGAAATTCCGTCGAGAATAAATTATTTCCAACAGAATGAATATCGACGGAATTCCGTCAAAAATAGCTGATTAAATTTCCCAAATTTCTTTCTCCTATGCCGCCTACCATTTTCTTTCTCTCTCTCTCTCTCTTATCTGAAACTCTCTCTTTCGCCTCCAGCTCCACCGCCCATCCCCTCCTCCACCGCCCCGCCCGTCCCCTCCTCTACCGCCCGTTCCTCCTCCTCCTCTATTAGCAGTTAGCTTACTCAAGGTTAGTGTTATAAATTATGTATAATTTTTTCCCTAATTTTTGTGCCCTAATATCTTATAATTTCTGTTTTGATGAATAATTGTAGTATTCTGTCATATATTATATTGTGAATTGATGAAAAAAAATTCCACCGAATTAGGACTGTCGTATATAATTGATCATTTTGGGATTGATATTGTGTTTTGGGACTGATTTTGGGACTGCCTTAGTATTCTATGCATTTTTCTTGGAATTTATGTCTTCATCCTATACTGGAAAATTTGTTATTTCCGACGAAACTCTTGACGGAATTTTTGTAAGAATTCTTCAATTTCTGGGCCCTACATGTATTTATGTATTTTATTAGTTTTCCAATATTAAAATGATCTAACTAGCATTTACTTAGTTTCTAGTAATAAAATAAAATAAAATGAACTAACATACAAAAAAGATAAAATATAAATTACATTAAATAAATTAAATTAAATTAATTAAAGTAAATAAAATTATTAAATTAAATTACATTAAATAATACAATCCAATAAAATATAGTATAATAGAAATTATGTAATTAATAATTTAATAAAATAATATAATTAAAATAAATTTAAGTAAAATAAAATACAATAAAATAAAATAAAATTAAAACTAATTAAGTGAAAATAAATATAATTAAAATAAAATAAATTATATTAATAATTAAACTATAATACAAATGATCTAATTATTATATAATCAAACAAAATAAAAATAAATAACACTAATTAAATATAATTACATAATATTAAATTAAATTAAAGATAATGAAATGAAATTAAAATAAATAAAATAAAATAAAATTAATTAAATTAAATAAAATGAAATGAAATAAAATTAATTTAAATTAATATAATTAAAATAAATTAAATTAAGTAATTTAAAATAAAATAAAATAAAATAAAATAAAATAAAATAAATATAATTAAATTAAGTTTAATTAAAATAAATTAAATTAAATTGAGTAAAATAAAATAAATTAAATTAAAAAATAATTTAATTAATTTAATATAATTAAATTAATTTCATACAAATAAATTAAATATAATTACGTTAAATTGAATATAATTAAAATAAATTAAATTATGTAAAATAAATTAAAATTCAATTTAATTAAGCATGGAGTACATGTGCAATATCGATGGATGTATCTCTTTGAGAGGTATTATCATTTACATATCTTGTTTGGTGATATTCATCACTCATATTCGTAATGTTTGTGAGCTTAATTATTATATTTTAGATACATGTGTCGTTTAAAAAGAAGAAAGTAAAAAATAAAGCTCGTGTTGAGGCTCTATTGCTGAACGGTACACGGAGAAAGAGCTTGTCAACTTCAACTCATTGTATTTTGAGGATTTTATCACAACGAAATACAATCGTTTAAGTCAAAATGAGGTCGTTGGAGTCCAATCATGTGTTGATGAGTTAGCTGTATTTTTCTATCCGGCTAAACCATTTGGTCATGAGACGATGACGTACTTAAGTGAAAAAGATTTAAAAATTGTATCTACATATGTGCTTCTAAATATGCCCGAAATATCGTCATACATAACATGTGTACCTATGTTTTTTTTAAATTTAATTTTTCAAAGACTAGCCTAAAATTAAATCGTCTTATCACTATTTCAGTTCATTCGAAAACGAATAATGTGCTTTAAACTCGGGCTTAAATGCAGGACAGTTGGAATCATTCACGACTACAAATTTTTACAATGGTTTAAGAGAAAGGTTGAAGAAGATAACAATTATGAGCGTTTTAAAGATGTCATTGAAGGACCTTACAAATTGATTAGTTCATTTTCTGGCTGCATCGTCAATGGGTATAGATTTAAGGTAGATAACATAAATGAACCGACATCAGTAAATTCTGGTGTTGTCGTGTTGGGCAGTTGTTACCAAGATTCAGAGTCCAATTATTATGGATGTTTTGAGGAAGTCATTGTGCTCAATTATCCGAGGGTCAAAAAGTAGTTACATTTAAATGTCGTTGGTTAGATACTGAGAAGGGTGTTAAAGTTGATCATAACAGAATTGTCACAGTAAATATAAAGTTAAAGTTACAGTCTGCTAACGTATTCGTGTTAGCCAGCTATGTGACTCAAGTGTATTACGCATCTAATGTCATAAATTATAAAAGTCCCTGGTATATAATTGTCACAACAAAGACTCGTCCATTTGATGATACTAATATGTCTGGGACAGATGAGCCATTGCAGGATGATGTTAGCAAATCTAGCCAGGTAGTCCTACATAACGACGATGTGTTGGTAGATGTCATTGACGTACCCGATAATGACGAAGTCGAGGAAGACGTGGTTGATGATGAATATGTCTTGATACAAGATAATAACGATGATGAAACTGATAATGAAAAAGTCGTGTCAGAATCTGAGGATGACTACGAAAATAATTCTGATGGGTTTGACGACGTATTAAATATAAACTAAAGAAGTATATTTTATTTAATTAAATTAATTAACTGCATATTAATTGCATTTTATTTTTGTATTTCAGTAGTATATTTATGGCTAGGCATAGTGGTAGCGGTCGTCGCGGTAGTGGTCGTGCAGGATCCTCTGACGCTACTCAGGGCGGGTCATCATCGTCAGCTAGTAGGTTTTCTTAAATATTAATTTGTTTTGCTTACTATTTGTAGGTTATGTTTTAGAAATTGATTTATTACTTAAATTATTCAATTATACTTACAAATACTGTTTGCCGACGTCCCCGAGAGACGAACCTTGGGTTATTTAGTCATCCGCTGGCTGTTGCGTAGATTGTCCGTGTAGATGTCGACTCTGCACAGTAAGTGTAAAATAGTGTTATGTTAAATTAAATTAATTTATCTGGTAAAACAATAAACATAACTTTGCTTTGTGTGATTTATATTGTAGTATTATGGATCATGTGGCTAAGGCCACTTTACACGCCATCTGTCTGACACACCTCCCCATTGGTTGCATGCGATTTACGCATTACGCGCAGCATGATGCCTCCTTCATGGATACCGTGTTACGTGACTTTCACGTAAGTTATTTTAAATAATTTAAACTGTATACATAAATACTAGTTACACATTCAATTTATTTTTTCTGATAAGTTAGTTCTTTTTCTTAGATTTATTTTAGATACGGGGAGGACATCTCTCAGACAGCCGGCGATGGTGTTATTATTGCACATGTCGCGAAGAACTATGCCGGCTGGTTGTACGAGATGAGATATAGGGCTGCCCAGGTAGTTGTAGACCAACCCGAGACTACTATTCGAGACCATCAAACCGATATTGTCTCAGATGTAGCATGGGAGGTCATGTGTACTCATTTGGGATGCTGACGACTTAAAAAAAATCAGAACAAATGAAGAAAAATCGTAGCCAGCTCCGAGTAGTACATACTACGGGTTCATGGTCATTTGAGAAAGTGAAATCGGTATATATATATTTAGTTATTTACTTTAATATTCTCATAAAAATATGTATTAAATAAAGGATAAATTAAAATTTTATTTGTTAGGTCATGAGCGGTGAGTTGGGACGACCTCCCACCATGGTCGAGTTCTAGGATAGAGCCCACACGCCAAAGGAATGTACTATGTCGCAGGCAGCTACAGCTATACGAGTAAGAGTTTTTATAAAGTTATGTAATTATTAATATCATGTACTTAATAAAATGAGTCAATAAACTACCATATACATAATAAATTGCAGGACCGATTTCAGATCCTTCGGGACAAGCGTGTAGCTGAGTTGCAGGCTGCTAGGGGAGATTCCATCATCCCTCCATTCAATATTAGCTTATCTAGGGATAAGGAGATGGCTCTTTGGGTCGCATCTCAAGATCCCCTTAGTAGCACTACGAGCAGGTATCGAGTGTTAGAACTGTCGAGGGTACCGGCATATACACTGACCAGAGGTATTTATTTTAATATGTTGCTCGTTAATTCAAAATTTACATTGAAATGATAATTTTTTTGATGTTATATTTAATTTTGCAGGTTCTAGCTAGCGTTTGAGAGGACCTGTTGGACAATCTCATACGGGCGCTGGCTTAGACGACGCGTTGTTCCAGCGGGTTATGGCGGCGATGTCGGAGATGTTTCGTACGGATCCGATATTTTGTAGTCATAACCTACCTACTAGTGCTCATCTTCACCAGCTTGCTCAGGACGTTGCAGTAGGGGCCAACGTCGAGAGTACGGGCATATCTCCGGAGCAGTTCGTCGCGATACGAGACGAGGTGATTCGAATGGTGAGTACCCTACTATTGGAGGCTTTTGGCCCTATGCTGACTCAGCGCCTAACTGTACAGGTATTTTATTCAATTTAAGTTGTATATTCTGCATGTTCTGTAATTATTACTTAACTGTGAATTTTTGTCTCACGTATAGACTAATGACTGATATTTGTAATTGTATTAACAGGATGGCGATTCCGAGCATTCTTGCGATGCCGATCGCGAGCAGGTGGGGGGGTGACGACGATGATTTTCATATACCACAGCAGAACCGTCGATCCTCAGCCGATGATTCTTTGCAGACAGCTGGTAGTACTAGTTTCATTTACTTTTATAAATTATAATTTAGTTGTATTGACTATAATTTAGTTTACTTAATTGTAATTCATCGTAAATATGTTAAGTTTTGTAAAGTATTGTACTTTTAAACGATAATTCATTTATAATGTGTCGTAATTTATATTTATTATAATTCAAATATGTTTCTTATGTTGTGCGTGAACATAAAGAAATGGATTGTTGTTGTGTTGTTGGGATAAAGCAAGTTTGCAGGTAAAAAAATGTGGTTTTAAAACCAGGTATAGAAAAACAAAACAAAAATTAAAAAAAAAACTTTTGTTTCCAACGAAAATTCTGTCAAAAATTCAATGCTATATCTCCGATGGAATATTTTATATACGACGGAATTTCCGTCGAAAATGTAAAAGATTTTGTCGTCGAAAGTTTACTTTGTACGGAATAATTCCGTTAAATTTATATCATCATCGACAGAATTCCCAAGGAAATAATTCCGTCGAGGCTATTTATTTTTGACCAAATTGTCGACGGAATTAATCCCGACGTGATTATTTACGACCGAATGTACGACTGAAAATTCCATCGGTAATAACTTATTTCCGACAGAAATCCAATATATACGACGGAATATTCCGTCGGTCTTAGTGGTTTTTCTTGTAGTGACGACTTCCCTTGGAGCAAAAGAAGGGAACGGGAATGTTATCCGATCAAAGGGTAATTGCATGTATCTCTCAGTAATGTAGCAATCCAAATTCCTATTTTACATCTTTGTTTCCAAGAAATCTTTCAACTAATAACAGTCTTTAGTGTCATGACGTTTAGCTTAGTGGTAAGTACAATATCGATCTTTGTTCTTCTATCTGGCAAAGACCCTGATCTTCAAGGGTTTCTGATAAAAGGGTTGATTCTTGATGTCATTAATGATGTTGCCTCTACTAGTGTTCAGGGGAGTATAATCTTTGTTATTATTCCTGTTATCCCAATCTTTGGAGTCACCATTTTTTTGTTGTCGATCTTCTTTAGAATCTTTTTTGTCATTCCCCTTCTTGTTATTTTCTTATTTATCGGCTCCATCGCCTTTGGGATCTCTCTGGTGATAATCACCTGTACTTTACAAAGTACCTCGAAGATTGGCGAGGACCTCTTCCAACTCTACGTATTTATCGACCTTTTCATAGGCCTCTGATAGAATCTGGGAATCCTTTGAGATGATCTCTTCGATCAGCCTACTGCATCTGTCCACATTTAATCCCATAGTTAAGAATTGAATCATCTATTTTGGATTTATAGTGGGGATTTCGGACATTACGTATTTGAATCTCTTAATGAACTACTGAAGAGTCTCGATCGACCTATGTTTTACTTGAAGTAAAGATGTAATCATCTTGGCACATCTCTTATTACTGTTGAAGCGTACATGAAACTGATCATGTAGTTCTTCCCAAGAATCGATAGATTGAGGAGGAAAAGAGATAATCCATTCCCTCGTTGTTTTCTTCAAGGTAGAAATAAATAGGTGACATATTGCCGACAACTTATGGTCATGAAAGTGCATGGCATGTTTAAAAGAGAAAGTGTGATCGTTGGGGTCGCCCATTCTGTTATGCATCTCCAAATTTGGCACTTTTAAACATCGGTCAATCTTGGTTTGCTCTAGTTCCTTTGTGAATATTGACTGTCATAGTTTTCTAGGCGTATGTCGTTTCTCCGAAATCACTTTTGGAGATGATTCTCTAGTGTGACTTCCTTCCCGATCCCTTCTATCTCGATCCCCCTTTATTCCACTAGGCGGGGGGACCTCGATCATTTACGACGGTCTTTAGTATGGACTGATCGGGAGCTCACAGTTATCCGATCTTGGTGGCGATCATGATGTCCCCTTAGACAATGATCACGACGATCTGAGCGGGAGAGGTCGAGCCTCTTTGGCTCAACAAGGAATTTCCGTCTTTCTCTAATTGTTCATACTGTTTATCAAGTTTTTCTTGCTGGATGCTTAGAGCCTTTTTCCAGTCGTGAACTTCTTTGAGGCGACGTTTTTTTTCCAGCCTTTGTCGTATGGCAAGACTGTGATCGTGCATGCCCCTGAGAGTTGTTTTAGCTCTTTAAAGGTGTGAGTTTGTCATATTAGTTATTTTTGGATGAAAAAAATCACTACTAAACACTAGATGCCCTCCTTCTAGCGCCAATGTTAATTAATGTCTGAATCTGTCTACACGTTCAATCACCGGCTTAGACGTATACTTGCAGAAAGAGAACCACCAAAAGTCTTAGATGACTTGGGCCGCCGGGGTACACCTCTAGTGTGAAAGTAAGCACAGACTTCAAAAAGTGTTAACAATGGAGGCAGAAAGTATTTAGTAGGGTAAAGTGTTGTAATGTTAGATACTTTTACCTCAATTGTTCACCTGGTATTTATAATCCTTACTTGGCTCATTAGGGTTAAGATTCCTTTTGGTAATCTTATCATGGAGATACAATTGCAGAAGGTAACTGCCTTTCTAATCACAGCTGAATAGGTAACTCTCATTCCAATTAGTATTAGATATGGTAAATCATTAACTATCCGAAAGTGACTAGGAGTCTAGCCCAAGCGTATCGGACCCAAAAGATCCTCTTGTGTGCGTACTAGGTCCAATGCGCGATAAGGGTCAAGCCTAAAGCAAATAATCCATCAGTGCTAGAAAATACGCAGCCCAACAGTTGGGGATTGCACAAGACTGAAATGGATTTGCACAATTACAAGATAAGTAATAGTGGAAATGAGAGTGGTTTTAGATTACAAACTTGCTTTTTTGTTGGTTTCATAGGTCTTTTTGCTAACATGGGTTGAACACTTGAGGTGCAACTGTGAAAACAAGAAGGGGTTCCATATGTAATAATTAGTAGTAACTTAGGGGTAATTGCTATTTTTTGTCCTTAAAAAACAAACAAAGGACTTGAGTATAAGTTTATAAATTTCAGGGTCCATATTTCATTTAAATTATAAAAAGTATAGAAGTTGCCCCATAAATTTGGATAACTTTAATTAATTTCGAACCTAAAAGTTTGAAACAACTTTACTTTATACCGAATGGTAAAAAAATTGCAAAAAAGTCAGTGAGCTTCTCGAATAATGTGCCTAAATTTATTCAAATTATAAATCTACATAAACTTCATTTCGGAATCATTAGTGCATGTGTCAAAAAAATATTTGTCCTAAAAATGTGAATTCAAATTCTAATGATCTTTTTCTTTTGTCCAAAAAATCTAATGATCATAATGCCTAATAATATTTGTAGAGCACGAAATTAAGGTAATATTAAAGGCCCTCTTTCATTTTCATACGTCTGCGAGAAATTTCTTGTGTAATGGCAAATCTCATTAACTTTTGGTTGACCTGCTACCCATAATGGAAGCTAATTAAATGGAAACACAAATTACCGGGATTTGTTTCTCTTATTAGAAACCCCTGTATATCCTTTGTGTACTTCCATTAAACCGGTGTAATTAGGTAAAAGGATTCAAGCGTTTAGTAACAGAGAATGTCTTGCCAAAGTATGAGTCTTGAATTAAAGCATAGTCACAAACTCTCATATATACATTTAACAAGTTTGAGATTAGCTTTTGTCACTAGTACAATAATATTAACTGTTTTGGGGGTAAAAATGCCATCTTGAGTAAGAAAACATCCACAGTTCAAATGCCAACAACAACAAAAAAAACATGGAGGGGCCTATTCAATTAGTAACCATGTCCCAAGCCAAGTCGGGGCCAAAATTAGGCGGATTTGGATTCCATAAATTTATCATACTTTTCGTCATATGTTAGTCTTATCACCGAGGGATAATATTCGTACTGTTTGCTCGTAATGATTATACTGGTTGAGATGCATGAGCCTTTGGCGAAATGGTTAAATCCAATTTATGATTCATCTGAATATTAAACAATTAAATAAGCCCAAAACATGAACTCATCCCACATCATTATGAGAAGAAGGACTATTTCCAACGAAATTATTGTCAACAGAATTTATTTCACCAAAATTAATTTATGCCCGATGAAATATTCCGTCGAAAGTACATATGTCGGAAATCTCTTCAATTTCGATAGAATTTCGTTAAACATAGTGCTCACTTTTGGCGCCAATATTCCTACCAGTGCCTAGCTCATTTTCCAAAGAAAAATACCTATTTTTGACGGAATATTCGTCAAAAATAAATTAATTTTGGTGGACTTATTTTTGGCAAAACTTCCGACGAAAATAGTTGTTACCCTATTAGTTGCAGTGCATCAGTCAGTTGCGCCGCTTCATGGAAAAAAGAAATATCGATCCTCTCTCCCCCCACCATCCGTCGATTCTCTCCGCTAGCCCACCACCGTCGAGCCTCTCTCCCTTAATTTCTCCTCCGTCATCCCTCCTCCCTCTCCCTCTCTCCTCCGTCCATCTTTATCTCCTCCTCCCTCTCCCCCCACCACGTTGGTAGCTCAGGGCGTAAGTCACAGCGGACGGCGACTCACAGCGGCTCACGACAACGTCGACCCGACCTCTCTTTGAGTAGTAACTGCTCACTTAAAGGTTAACCCAAATTTTGTCCCTAAATTTGATTAGCAGCTTATAATTTATTTTTTTATGTTTTTATTATATTTATAATTGTTAATGATTTTGGTTATGATTTTTTATGATCTAAATTGGGATTGCCTTAGCTCAATTATGAGCATGTATTCAAAATGTAAACATGATCTATTTGGCTGATTTAATTTATTGTGTAAACATGAACAAGCACTCGACTGATTTGGAGAATTTCTTAGTCCGTTGATGATAAATATCAGGTTTCTCGATTAGCAGCTTTTCCCATGATATTATTTTATTTTCTGAATATTTTGGACTGGCTTAATGATCTTGGGACTACCTTGGATTTACTTTTATATGGATTTTTGTATATCTTGGTAGCCAGAGTAGTGGAATGATTGTGGTTTGTATTTCTGACGGAATTAAATATAATAAAGTAAAATAATAAATTAAATTAAAATTAGTTAATAAAATAAAATAATAAATATAATATAATATAATAAAATGATAAATTAAATTAAAATCGTGTATAATAAACTAAATTTAGTTAAATAAAATGAAATAATAAAATAAATAAAACATAATAAAATAAAATAAAACAATAAATTAAATTAAACTAAATTAAATATAATAAAATAAAATAATAAATAAATAAATAAAATTAAAATTATTTAATAAAATAAAATGATAAGTTAAACTAATATAATATAATAAAATCTAATAAAATAATAAATTAAAATAAAATAAAGTATAATAAATTAAATTAAATAATAAATTAAATGTGATTAAATATAATTAAATAAAATGAAAAAATAAAATAAATTAAAATAAATTAAAATGAGCTAATATCCCCAATTAGAAACTTGTTTGAAATTCACTCCTAATGAATGAATATCGAATAAACCAGTTAAATCAAATCACTTATGCATGTAGTTTGGTTAGTAGCTTAGAAATTTGTTTGACATTCAGTCATTAGGAGTGAATTCTGAATAGTCTCCAATATGGGACTGTTCCTCGATATTATGTCTCTCACTTAGATTGGTACTATCAACAGCTTAAGTATGTTTTTTCTGTTTTGAGGACTTTTCGTCTGGTTTATCTGCATGTTCTCCTAGTGCATACTTAGATTAAGTTGTAATAATTTATTTTATGTACTTGGAGGTCATGGGGAGGTGATGCCGAAATTTTCTTAAAACAGAATAAACGTGTTCAAGGTGTTGACACTAGTAAGAAAACGCATTTAGGAACGGGATAAAAGTCTAACCCCCTTTGGAACGGAGACGAATATATGTAGGATTGAACAATGGAGCACATATGCTAACCCTGGCCTAATTGTGCCTTTTGTTCAATTAAAGATGTTAGACGACCGGAGTTGGATATGATGTACCGTAGGATACTGCATGATAAGAGGGAATTAGTTGTTGAGTACCGTGATGGGGTGTGCAAAATTTTAAAGTTTCTAAATAAACATGTTAAAGATCTGAACGGAAAGATGAGATGGTCGTGTATCAAGTGTAAAAACCTGATTTAGAAGAAATCAGACGACATCAAATTTGACTTGTTTTCACATGGGTTTGTGGATGTGTATTCCACATGAATTCATCACGGAGAATCAGTTGAGTCGAGGAAAATGACTGATATTGTAGACCAACCAGTTCGCAGGGAATCAGATGGCGATAACTATGATGTCGTGGAGATGTTAGTCGATACTTATGGCCCTAACAGTATTGATTTGGGGTATAAACGAGCATTCGTCAACTAGTGCTCAGCAAGTGGCAAATGACACTACAAAAATTTTGGGTATCTGAGATGGAAAAATTCATCTCAAATAAATTTTATCTTAAAATTCATGTCAATAAGTCTCGTCGCTAATTCTATCTGTTTCAAAAAAAAATTAGAGATGAAAAATGTCCATCTCAAAATCCGTCTAAAAAATATTTAGATACCAACTATTTTCGTCTCAAATTGCCCTAAAGTCCATATCAACTAAACCCATAAGGAGCTATATATTTTGAAACCGATTATAGCCGTCTCAATTTTAGTGGGAAACATTGACACCACTTTTTTTGCGCTATTAATTTGAGATGAAAATTGTCGTCTCTAATTTGTTTCTAAATAGTTTTGACATGAAAAAAAAAATTATATTTAAAACGCTTTATTTTCTTCTCAAACGTTAGCGATAAAAAAAAAAAAATCAAATTCAATCTCTAAATCCATTTCAAAATTAAAAATAATTTTTTCACAAATTTTTAATTTTAAATTTTTTCACACCCAAACAATTTTAGTACTTAAACTTAATAAAATAAAACATGATCAAAACACAATAATATTATCGTAACTATCATTAATTACACATCAATTATATAGGTTATAATGCTAACATTCTACAAAATATTACAAACTAGTAGTTCAAATTAACTCTTTAATATCAAACATATACACCATTTGAATGATACGCCAGTAGAATTCTTGACACAATAAAACCTAACATCATTTTATAGAACTAGAGAACATAATAACAAAATGTCATCAGGAAGTTAAATCATGTGCTATGTTGCAAAATGAAAACCATGAAAATAAGGTTCTTCTTTGAGGGGTTAATGATAAGAACAGGTTCATCCTCGCCACAACCAATTTCTTCATCATAATTGTCATGCATCTGTGAAATCCACTATTGATATTGCTTCTCCTTTTGCTGAAGTGTTAACGTCCTTCCAGTTTCCCCCCCCCCCCCCCCCCCCCCCCCTAACTGCACAAACATATTGAAATTAAAGGCCTAGTTGGAGATAACCTATTTGTTCAAGCTACTCTGAAATCTTAACAAGGTCAGATGGTCCTACAACACCAATTGTTACAGCCTGCAGGCAGACAAAGCAGTAAAGCCAAAACCATATTAAAAAACAAGCATGTTTAAGAAAAAAGAAACCTTGCAGATAAAAGGGGCCTTCCACAAATTACTCTGTACCTTGCCAAGCTCCTTCATGAATTGTTCATATCGAGTGTGACCAACTGAAATTTGAGACAATAGCTTTTAATGAGCCATATATAAATTCTCACCAGGGAAAAGCTCTTCTAGATGTACAATCACAATTACAATTAATGTGCAAATTAGAAAATTTTCAAGATGTACAATCACAATTAAAATTAATGTGCAATTTAGAAAATGATTCAACTTACAAACTAGCATTATACACATATATTATGTAGCAATAATAGGTTGGCATTACTTTAGATCAAATTAAAGTTAAACAGTAGGAATAACCAAAAAAAACTGCTTACCAAACAAGAAGAATCTGTCCATTAGGTATACAGGAGCAATGAAAAGAATGATTGCAGATAGTTGTGAGAATCCCACTCATATCTTGGTCCAATCTCACTGCAACACGGTAGAAAAATAAGCAATATCCAAAGAATCAGAAAGCATAATTTTTTTTTTAATAATTTCACAATCATAAGTGGAATAAACAACTATAACACAATTCCATTCATCACTAACAGAACTAAAGAAATAAGAAAAACTAGAATTTTTTAAACTTATGAGATTCTTATAACGTGTTTATTAGACCACTAGAGTTCCCTATAGAACCTGAAGACTATAAACAATTCATTGAGCTACATATCCAAAAGATAGTTCAAATTCTTACAACCCCATCGCACATTACCTGAAAGCAGATTCAAAAGGGGAACTACTATGCTTCACTTTTTTGAATAGTCTCCACACCTTGCACAAAGAACCTTATTTTTTTGCACTCTCTTACTCGGTAAAAGAGTTTGCTAAGGTTTAAAATTCGTAGGAGTTGCTAGTACCTCCAAAGCCTAAAAATGAGCAGATTTACCCCCACCGATTTTCATCAGAAGCTTTATTTTTCAAAAGTTACATAACATAATAGAGATAAATCGTCAATAAGATTAACATTCTTATCAAAGTCAAGATTTGATGGAACATTAAAAAATCCTATAAAACAACCTATATATTATAGATATCATATACTCATGGAAGTGATTCATCTCATTAAACAAGCAGCTATGCTAAAAGAGAAATTCAACTTACCAAAAAAATCAGGGAATTCAAGATTCTCCAAGATGAAAACTCACAATGCAAAGTTGCCTTCAAGGCAACTTCACAATTTGGAATAAGTATGCAACATTTATGTGAACTTGGCACAGACAAGATAAAGTCTTGCATTACCACGTTTACGATTTTAACAAAGAGTCATATGTAATAGAAATTGTAAAGATAAATACCAAGACAAACTGGATAAGCTGGCTACTCTGTAGAGCTTACAGGTGAAGTCTGTGCACGTTCTATAGAACCAGTGTATTGAACATCAATTGTGAAAAGTATATGACAAGCCTCTACCTGTATTTAAATACAAATATTATATCAAACCAATATATGGATTATTTTCTGAATCTGGAAGCACACCAAGAGCAAAACAACCTCAAGAGTGGAAAAATGCCTCCCCTTGAAATGATTGAAGAAAGTATCAGTTGAATCCTGATTAGCAAAAGAAATAATTCGTGAAAATAGTAATCACAATAAATCTGGCATTGCCACTAATCTTAACTACAAGTGATTTGGAAGTCATGTATCAGGAGGGGAAATAGATAAAGCTTTTTTCTCCTTTTATGAAATCTTTACGAGTTTGGTTATATGCATGAAAATTGAAGCAAGATGCATATTGGACATTCTAGCAGTTTAATGCAGGAAGTGCTCCCCAAAGAATAACACTGTAGCAAATGAATGAAAGAAAGCAACAACAATAATTAACATTTAAGCTAAGTTATAATTTGATCATCATGTAATCTAATTTTATGCAGTTTATGAATCACATTTTGTTCATGAATTCCATCATCAATAATTCAATACCAATTTAAGTATTCAACAGTGTGTTATTTAATTGTATTTATTAAATATTTCTAGTTGTTGTAATAAATTTGAAAACCAAGCAACAAACAGGTAGCACAAGCATGAATGAGCATAGAAACATATCTTCCCACTTCCCAGCCATTATAACCAAAAAAGAATAATACCTTTGGCTGGATATTGATGAACTTATCAGTAGCTTCAAGGAGACGGGTATTATCTACACCAGCCTTGGAAAAGATATGACCAGCAGCAAGCCCGTTCTTCTGCTTCAACAGAGCTTTCATCAAATGTTCTGTCTCCACTATCTGATGCTTGTTCTCTTTTGCCATTTCTGGAGAAGAAACAACGACTTGCCCAGCCATTTCTGTAAACTCTTCTTGAATAATCTGTTAATACATCACCAACATCCCTGTATACCGAAAAATTATCTCAATTGACACCTCCAAATTAAAGATGCACAATTCCTCCTTATTAAGTTTAAACATAGTTAAACGAAATACAGACACTTAAAACAATTCAACTGATTAGTATTAACAAACAAACAATAAGAATTTCAAACTTAATTACTTAAAATTGGAGAATACATATCTTATTTTATTCAAAAAAAAATTATCTTTCACACTATCACAGACTCACATACATCAACAAGATTCATTAAGTAACTAAAAGTTAATCAGAAGTAGTACTGAATTATGTAATTCATATATCATATAAATATATAGATACTAATTAATAATCTATTACTTACCCTTCCAGCTTCACATCGAACAACAAATGATCTGGAATGTGCAAATTATTCTCAGCATAAAACCTATTATAAGAAGTAATTACCAAACAAGTTAGCAATCAATCAGATAAATTAGCAACAGATTAGTATGGAAATTTAGACCAAACCGTACCTTTAAGAGACAGAATGGAGGACAAGTCAGAGTGTGAGATCTGGCGTTAATTTTCCCACCAAAATAACTTTTATACAGGATAAGAAGAAGATAACGCAGGATAAGAAATTTCACCAAACCGTACCTTTAAGCACCACCACCGCCAGCTGTTATGCTTCCATGGCAGAAGATTCGCGCGAAGAGATGCAAACAGATTCATTCCTTTAGTTTTATACAATTACACAACTTCCATTTCTAATTTCCAAAAAAATATAAACACCAAACAAAACATATATGTATAAACATAATGACTAAACCAACAAACACTACTAGAAATTTGGCCTGGTTCATCATCTATTGAGAAGGGGTATGACCTCTTTACGCCAACCATCTGACAGGATCATACAAATTCACCATAGCCTAATGAAACAAATTTTTCTAATGGGACTGGTTTTCTAGTTTCCTATTCAATGCAATCAATCATAAAAAACTTTAAAACTATTTTCATAATCCAAATTAATAAATAAGTTCAATGGTTAAAAAGACCTATATTATACTCAACCAATGGTTGTTGATGCTTTCTAGCCATTTGTGCAGAAAGCTTCCTAAAAACCCCACGCAAAACAACAACAAAAATACCAGTGCACTACATTAAGATCAAAAGGACATAATCCTACCAAAGTGAAATGGGAAAACAAAGTTGTCATATAGACCTAGTTATTGGTCGATGCAGCAGAATGGCCAAGTTCTTATTACAAATTGCATGGTTTCGGAATGGTTACGACAATAAAAATGACCAAATGGTCAGACTAGGTACTAATAATGAAATGACAGTTGTCATATTGATAAATAATCAAAAAAAATAAGGTCTCAGAAATTACTCTGACAAGCCACCTCTTTTGCTAACTGCTCATAGGTATGGTGCAGCAGCTCCAACTACATTCCAGTTAATTGTACTCAATGCTCTCCTATTTTGCCAAATTCCCCTTGTAAACTTTCCACTTCATGCCCTTAAATCCCTTATGTATATACAAAGAAATCGCATTTATATTAGGGTTTAAGGCATCAAATGATTAACATACACAAACAATGAAATACTTTATCTACACAATGCTATTAATTAAAATTCATTCTACTTTGAATATTTGAGAGCCTGATTGTACCAACACAGTTTTTCATCTGTTCCACTCATTTTGATTACCTACAAAGTGCAAATAACATCTCAAGAGAATGAGAAGCAGATTCAATCACAAACTAATGAAAGAAATCAAACCCCGTAATCAAGAATATCAAAACCCAACAATCAAATAACATTAAATCAAATAAAGACATTCATAAAGAACTGAAGAACCAGGGATCAAGAAGTAAGAGAAATAAATAAATCCCAATCTTTTTCTTTCATCATAAACAAAACACAGATCATAAAATTGAAAACGAGCAATAAAATCAAAAATCCATCAAAATTTGAGAGTAAATTTCATCAAAACAAATCAAATTTGCGAAGTACCTTTTGTTGATCCGCAAAGAAGAGAGAATCAATCCATCAACTGTGTGATTAATTTAAAATGTCTCTATGTCTCTCTCAATCCCTTGTAAACACGCTCTCAATTCTATGCAATCGATCTTCAAGGTTTTGAATCAATTTCAAGAAATAAAATAAGCAATCGATCTTTAAGGTTTTGAATCAATTCCAAGAAATAAGCAGAAGTTATGATAGTTAGGGTTTGGTATTTAGAGGGAAGTTGACATGTGAAAAAAGAAGACTTAATAGCGAAAACAAAGAGAGAGAAAATGGCGGCAACAAAAATAAGATGAAGGCATAACAGAAAAGTCTCCGGAGACGGGGGTGGTTGACGGTTGGAATAGGTCCTCCGGCGAAGTTGGGGACACTGCCTACACTTATTGAGGCTGCTTCTAACTGACCTGGCAAACGGACGGATCCGGCCAAAACGGGTCGAGCCTTTGGCAGGCCGGACCAAAACGGCCAAGCTAAAAACGGTCCGACTTTTTGCAAGTTACGAAATATTTGGCCTGTAGCCTTTACGGGCCGGGTCAGCCCGCGAGTTATTTGTGTAAATTTTTTTTTAAAAAAATTAAATTTTTTTTATTATGACTTATAATTTAAAATTAAATTAATATTTAGCTGTACATTAATCTTTTTTTATATTGTCAAATTTGCGCATTCAGAATCGGGATTACATCTTTTTATATCATAAGCATGCACGGGTATAATGTTTACATGCATGAACATTAATTCATACATTTAGAGATTAATTATTTTACTAGTGTAGTATCTTTCTTTGTTACTTATAAGTTATAATGTGAAAGTTTGATTTTGATACTAAGATGAAAAACTTGCTCAATATTTGAATATAATGAATTTTTGAATTGAATTTTTTTGAAGATTTTATAATAATAAAAACAAAGTATTAATATGTATCAATTATTGATTATTCAATTTGTGTTAGTACGTAAGTTTATAAAAATTGACTAGATTGTAAAGTAGTGGTGAACCACTACCAAAATTCAACATAGCTTTCTTAGTTGAACATATTTTTTTGCCATCTGCACAAATTCTAATCAAGTAATCATGGACCTAAGTTAATTAATTACTATATATATACTGGTAAATCGTGGCAGTCATATATTCATATGTGCATCAATGCATGCAAACATATATATACTGGTAAATTAATTTTAATTACAAGAGAAAATATATAAATAAAAATTTAAACTTCTAAATTAAGTAAGACATGAAATCTTCTTCATGTGTGTCATGATTTCTTTTTCCAACCCACAAAAAAGCAAGGGAAGAAACATACATAACTGATTAACTTTTTATATTTGAAATAAATATTAACACTAATTATTTATAATTATAACACATTATTTTTTATATTCTTCATAATTCTCTATTTAATTCATTTTCTAAGTTTTTTTTTTTTGTCAACAATGTCAAGCAATGGCCAAAAATGACCCAGATTTTTTTGGGCTGTATTTTTTAGGCCCAAAGTCCTATTTTTTTGGGCCAACCTGGCCCGACTCGCGGCTCCGGGCCTTTTTGCCAAGTCTACTTCTAACATGGGTGAGACGGAAGGAGGAGGAGAAGAGACAGATGAGGGCAGGACATTGGAGCATTGTTCTCGGATCTGGACCCGTCATCGAACTAAAAAAGTTACTGGATTGACGGATCACTGGTTCAAACAGTGGTCGGACCGTTATTGAACCGGTGACGTCATTAATATGTAATAAATAATAAATAATTAAATATATTAATTATTATTATATATAATATTTAGTAAATATCTAAAATTAATCAATTTATCTATAAAAAAAAAACCTATTTGTACAATATTTACTTAATACAATTCAAAAAAAAATACTAAACTTATATTAAAAAAATATATATTAAATTATGATCATAACTCAAAATTCAAGACTCAAGAGTGATAAAATCAAATATAAATGAACATAAACATCTCTATGATACATTTAATCAAATTCAGTAAAATAAATAAATCTATTTGTACAATATTTACTTAATACAATTCAAATAAATACTAAATCTATATGAAAAAAAATATATTAAATCATGATCATAACTCAAAACTCAATCAAGTTCAAATGCTTAAATTAAATATAAAAAAACATAGGTAGGGAACCGGTAAAATCAGTGACCCTGATCGGGTCACTGGGTCAACCGGTCCGACCGCCGGGTCACCGATTTTTACTAGTTTTTGACCAAATCCGATTTTTTGGCTTAAACCGGACCGGAGGACTTACTGGTTCCGATTTTTTCCGGTCGGACCGGCGGTTCGATCCGATTTTCATAACCATGCATTGGAGGTAATCGAGTGAAAGAAACGAGAGGGATGGGGGGGGTGGAATTGGAGGGATTTTGGGGAAAAAATTGGAGGGATTTGTGCATTGCCCGCTCTTGACCCTTGCTAAAAGACCAAAAATAAGCTCTATAGGACATCGTTTTAGCCCTGGTAATTTAATAATAAAAAAAAGCGATGTAGTTTTGACACTAAACGCGCTACTGCTGAAAATACAAGTGAAGGGAAATTAAAAAATTTGAGACGATTTTTTTGGTTTCAAACATAGCTTTAAAAAAATCCTCTTTCAAACTATTTTATTCGTCTCCAATTCCATCTCTAAAATAAGTAGGGAATTGGAGACTAATATTTAAAGGGAAAATAAAAGTCGGAGAAGGAAATTTTGGTCTCTAATCCATCTCAAGCATAAATAATATTTTTCTTTTTATTATTATTTTGAGACGAGCACGGTTGGTCTCAAATCTATTTCAAAAATAAGTTTAAGATCTTTAAAAAATAATTAATTTTTCAGACGGCTAAATCCGTCTTTAACTTCGTGTTTAGAATTTAAGACAACACTTGCGGTTTTAAAATTCGTCTCAATTTTTTACTTCCAAAACATGTCAAGACATAGAAAAATTTCGGTTTCTAAATCCGTATCAAATTACAAGAATCAGCAACGAAACTTAGTCCGTCTGTAAAAATCGATTTTAGATGCCTAATATTCTAGTAGTGTGACACGACAGTTGCCTTTTACAAGATGTTATTTGAATTTAGGGTCCTATTGTATAATGAAAATGATAAACACACCAGATTTTCTGTAGTGACGAATCTCTTACACTTCAAGAATGAACATAACTGTAGTGGGAGAGGCTTCAATGATTTGCTTGCTCTTATCAGCTAGTTCTTACCTAAGGATCATACATTGCCCTCGAATTAATATGAAGTGAAGAAGATGGTAAATGGGTTGAATCTGGGTTATAAGAATATCGATGCTTGTGAGCAAGATTGTATGTTATACTATAGGGAGGATATAGATAAGGTGCAATGTGATATCTGTAAGTTATCTCGGTACAAGACGACAAAACGTGGGGGGAAGGAAAAATATGTGCCTATGAAGATCTTACTATACTTTTCTCTTACACCGAGGCTTCAACGTTTATTCATGTCATCGCACACTACCGAGCATATGAGTTGGCATAAAATAAGGGACGTCATGTCTGCTCAGCTAACTCACCCTACAAATAGAGATGAATGGAAGAAGTATGATGATTTTTTTTTCATAATTTGTTGAGGAGGTTTGGAATGTCAGGCTTGGCATAGCATGGCTACAGATGGGTTTTGCCCATTTAATAGTTTTAGCTAGCCCTACTCTGTTTGTCCTGTGATCATTGTAGCTTACAATTTGTCACCATCAATGTGCATGAAGGATCCTTTTTTGTTCTTAACTTTACTAATACTGAGAGATATGAGTCCTACGAAAGACATAAATGTGAATATCAGGCCGTTAGTAGATGAATTTAAGATGTTATAGGAGACGAGGGTCAAGATTTATGATAAATTGGTCAAGAAAAATTTTATGATGAAGGCAGCCTTGTTATGGACTATCACTGACTGTTTGACATTTGGGATGATCAGTGGATGATCAATCGACTCACGGGAAGCTGTCATCTCTAGTCTGTATGAGGGATGTTCAAGGCACACCGTTGAAGCATAGTAGGAATGCTAGTTTCTTTGGAATTGCTCGTAGATCCTTTCTTGTTGATCATAGTTACAAAAAGATATATGCATAGTTCAATATAAAGATAGGAAGAAAAAAAGGGTTGTTAGTCAATTGTCGAGCAGCAAGGTCTTAGGATGGCTGAACGATCTGAAATTTCCACCAGCAAGAAAGGATCACAGTAAGCTGAGAACAATAAGTTACAGGAAGACTCATGATTGGACACACGCATCCATATGGTTTCAGTTGCCATACTAGGTCAGGCACGCTAATAGTCCATCATTGTATAGATGTTATGCATAAAAAAGAATGTATTTGACAACTTATTTTACACTGATCTAGATGCGAGTGGTAAAACAAAAGACAATACAAGACACGATTAGATTTGGAGGCACTGAACATAAGGTGAAAAATGTGACTCTGACCTAACAAGTCAAAACCGAAAGCTGAGTTTTCTCTTTCCAAGCAACAGGTTGAAGACATTTATAAGTGGGTAAGTGTGGTGAAGCTTTTAAATGGATATGCATCTAACATATCTCGTTGTAGTAAGGTTGAGCAGTTAAAAATTAATGGGTTCAAGAGTCACGATTGCCATGTATTTATGTAGAAGTTGATGCCAATTGAATTTTGTGAGAACAACCTAGGAAAGTTTTAAATGCCTTGGCCGAACTTTTAAATATCTTTTGGGATTTATGCTCAACGATTATAAAGTACAGTGATGTGGAGTAGATGGAGAAAAATATAATGTTGACAATGTGTAAGCTCGAAATGATCTTTTCTCCAGGGTTCTTTAACTCGATGGAATATTTGTCTATTCATTTACCATATGAACTTAAGCTTGGAGGACCGGTGCAATATATGTGGATATATTCTTTTGAGAGGCAATATCATTTATATCTTCATTTTGATGATATTTATAACTTATCTTCTGAATTAATCTCGTTCAGTCATCGTATTGTAGGTATATTTATCGATTAAAACATAAAGTGAAAAACAAAGTTCGTGTAAAGCGTTCTATTAATTGCTAAATGCTATACAGACGAAGAGCTTGTTAACTTATGCTCCTTATACTTTGAGTATGTTGTCTCAATGAAGCATAGTCGTTTAAGTCAGAATGAGGTCGTTGGACTCCAATGTCATGGTGATGAGTTAGCTGCATTCACTTATTCGGCTAAACCATTTTGGCTATGAGATGATAACTTACTTGAGCGACAAAGATTTGAAAGTTGTATCTACATACGTGCTTTAAAATATGCCTGAAGCATTGTCATACCTAAAGTACGTATTTGTATTTGTAAAAATTTAAGATTTAAACATGTATATAGTATTAAACCATGTTATTAATTTTTTAGTTCATTCGAAGACGAAGCGTATGCTTCTAACCCAGGGTTAAATATAGCACAGTTGAAAGTATTCACTATAGAAAATTTTTAACAGTGGTTTAAGAGAAAGGTTGAAAAAGATAACGCTTACGAGCATTTTAGAGATACCATTCAAGGTCCATACAAACTTATTAGTTCATTTTTCAGATGCATTGTGAATGAGTACAGATTTAAGGTTGATGACTTAAATGAACAAACATCAATCAATTCTAGTGTTGTCGTGTTGGGAAGCTGTTAACCAAGATTATGAGTCCAATTATTATGGACGTTTAGAGAAAGTTATTGTGCTCAATTATCCTAGGGGTAAAAAAGTAGTTACATTTAAGCGTCGCTGGTTTGATACTAACAAAGGTGTTAATAGTTATAAAGTCAAAGCTAAAGTCTGATGACGTATTCATGTTAGCCAGTCAAGCGACTCGAGTGTATTACGCGTCTAATGTTGTCAATTATAGAAGCCCATGGTATACAGTTGTCACAACAAAGACTCGGGCATTTGATGGTGCTCATCAGCTCATCTATCTGGGACTGACAAGCCATTACAAGAAAATGTTAGCAATCCTAGCCAGATAATGTTAAATGGTGATGATGTACATGCTGCTATATGACATCGTTGACGTACCTGGTGATAAAGAAATCGAAAAAGACATGATCGTCAATGACTATGTCGTCGTTGAAAATGATAATGACAAATAGACCGATAATGAAGAGAAATAAAAAGAATTAAAGGATGACAATTGTGACGCCTTCAAATTTGGGTCGCTTTGAACCTTGGGTTTAGTGCTCACGATACAACATTATTCTAAATCCACGTCATTGAATTAATAATACAATTGACAAAATTTTAAAAAATTTAAAACTTTTACAACATTTTTTTTATTAGCTCTTTAAATTGGTTTAATTAAAAATCTTTACAATCCATTTCAGTTCTATAATCATATATATTATGATTTATCTCAAAACATTTATTATGAGTATGCTAACACTCAACTTTCAATACATGCTTTGCTCGATACATCCTTCGATATAATCCAGTATTAAATGTATTATATAACAACCTGGAGTTCTAAAACAGTATAATATATTCTCAATAAGCATGTTATATATTGACTTTCTCATAGTACTTAACCATATATTCTAACTTTACAATCATAATGTAAATTAAAAACTCAATATCAGAACGAATATCTTTTATTCGATATTTCAAAGTTTAATACAACTTAGCTCATTTTTTTATTACAATAAGTTGTCCTAATTTAGAATTCATTTAACTAAAGAAAACAACCACCGCTTGTTCTCTAAATGCGCTTAAGGTCTTTACAGCCATATTCATTTGAAACTTCTTCATTTTACTGCAAATAAAAATTTTTGCAAGAATGAATGCGACGGCTCAGCAAGTCTAACAATTATCACATTACATGCTTTATATAATCGATGTCTTGTACATGTTTCTTTATTTCCAAACATTGCATTTTATTTTGTACTTCGTACTTTGTACTTTACATTCATCCATGCTTCATGTTTTACACATACCTCACATTTAAATCATTTCATGTTTATTACATACTTCAACTCTCCATTTCCTAGTTCACGTAGAACAGTTAACTGAATATTAACAGTTATTATCACATCATCATCATCATACAAAGTGCATCTTAAAAACAATTTTGCACATAATCACAAATTAAATATACATATGACCATATTCACACTTAGCCTCAAGTTTACAAATTACTGAAAGAACTTGCCTATGATTTTGTTCATCATGATACGCTCATCGAACGTTCATTAAATAACTTCATTCGTTGGTTATCAAAATTCAAACTTTATCCTTCGTCGTATAACCTATATATTACAATTCGGGTTATAATACATTTAATAATCTGATTCGAGATTTCAGTTTCATCTAGATTAGTTTCTTAATCTTCAATTCGAACTACGCTCAATGTGTAGTATATTTTTATATAGGTTAGTTAATATACCAAACATATTCCAACCCATTTTATTTAAAACTTAATTTCCGTTTTATACTAGTGTTTCTCTAATCCTTACATCATTAACCAATTTTGATTCATTATACCCAATATAGGTTAATTTATCCATTTGAATACTTTCCATGTCGGATTACATCACTTGGATGCATCAACACTTAGAAAAAAAACAGCCTAGAAAATTCTGCAGAGGTGCGCCCCGGCTCATTTTTACAGAGAATTTTCGCCCTGACGTACACCCATTTTTTAGAAAAATTTCAGACTTTGTATTTTGAAGCCACTTTCCAAATTTTATAACTTCCTCATCCTTTAGCAAACAAGCCCAAATTTGGACATGTGCTGTATACTATGTAGTATTTTTAAAAAAATAAAACTTGCTTCAAATAGTTTCTTTAAGATTTGCAATCAAAGCCTCAAAATCTATGTTTAACATGATTTTTGGTTTTACGCAATTTTGCTAGAAAACCTTATAACTCATTTTGGATTTGATTTCAAATACTCATAACACTTGAGCTCATATATGAACATCAAATTTTCATAATTACCAACTAATTTTCATGTTTTGGAAAAATAACCTTCATTGAGGCATTTTAACAAACACTTGACATGCATGCTTTTAAAAACTCATTTTCATGAATCCAAGCAGAACCACGTAACTCCATAATTGATTCCACCTTATCCTCCGAATCCTTCATGATTCTCAATCAATTTCATACTCCCACAACAATTATACATGTACTAGGAATTAAAACAATATAATTCCTCAAATTAAAGGTTAGAGAACTTTTAACCTTCATAAAAGGTTGTTTAATGAACTCCCTTGTTCTACTTGATTATTGCTTGATGTGAGCCTTCCGTCAATGATCATTTCATCAAAAATTTCCTCAAACCAGTTTGTAATTCAACTTCCATGGTTTTTCTTCTGATTTTGGTAAGATAGAACTTATGAACCCTTTACTTGGAACCTAGGAAATGTTACGCGAATGGAACTTTTCTGAACTTGAAATGCTTATTACTGTAAAACTCCACTATCTTACCCCAAGTTGTTAGGTGTCACTCCCACTCACCTATTAATACCAAGTGTCACGATAATAGACATAACACCTCAAGACCTTATCAAAATCAGCCTTATAAATAATACTAAAATCAGCATTTTAATGATTCATGTTCATCATATTCATGCATTATATGTATACATAATATACATATAACCATTTATGCCTATACATTATATTTATATAACTATTAATACATGTAATGTAATTTAATTAATACATGTATTATAATCATAATTTGATAATTTATACATTTATAAGATGTATAAAATCATTTCATTATTAATGGAATTAATCCATTATATAAAAATAACACTTTTAGTGTAACAAATCATTAATTAAAATAATTAATATTTTATTCATTAATTATTTTAAATAGATCATTTAATTTATACAATTAATATTGTACAATTAAATTTAATTTGTCCCTTCCTTCCATAAATTATTTTCAAACAATTTATTTATATATTAAATATATTTATTTAATATATTCAATCATTAATAAATTTATTAATTTAATTATTCCATTTGGCGTAATATCATACATTAGACCATTATTCATGTTACATTTAATATATTTAACATAACATAATTATTAAATTTAAATAATTTCTTAAACCATGATATATATTTATATCATTGAATACACTAAAATGTACTCATTGATTTAATTTATTAAATCATTAAATCTCTATTACATAAAATATATGTAATATATTAGAATAATAAGTTTAAATAACTCCCTCATTATTATTAAAATAAAATACATACATTAATTCATTAATTAAGTGAATTAATTACATCAATTGTGAAATTTAATTCATCATTAATTAATTCATTGTCATACAAGGCTTAATATTCAAATTATATTAATTCATAATATAATTTTAACTTAACCTCAATTAATTAATTAATCTTTTTAGCTTCCTTATTTTAGTTCGTAATTCACACCAATTACTTTAATAGTTTAATTAACTATTAAATCTCATTTTTCAAACATAAATATATTACACACACATATATACACATATTTAATCATTCTCGTAATTATCACCCGTGTCATCAGTTATAAATATATAACACATATATATATTTATCCGTTCAAGTTCCTTACAACCTCATTATAAGAATTTAATTTATTAAATTTTTATTTAATTTATATTAAAAATAATTTTTGAAAATTTGAGTTATCGATCACAACAATGATATTGATTTTGACCTGTTTGACGACATAATTTAGAATATCTTCTCATATCAATGTAGTAAGTGTAAACTTATTTATATATTATTTATAATCCGCACTATTAATAGTGGTTATTTAATTAAATTAACTCTAATTTTGTACTGTCTTTTGATTATTTAAGTAGTATATATATGGCTAAGCAGAGCGGTGGTGGTTACCGTGGTGGTGGCCGTACAGGATTAGCTGACGGTAGTTAAGGTGGGTCATCATTATCTAGTAAGTTTCCGTCGTGATTAATTTGATTTCGTTTTATAAATGTTATATTTACATAATATATGTTTTATACTCACAAATAATGGTCGTCGACATCACCGAGGGACTAACCTCGGTTTATTTAGTCGTCTACCAGCAGTTCCACTCACCTGTCTTGTAGATGTCGGCTCTGCGCAGTATGTGTCATTAGTGACTAAATTATAAATTTGTTAATTTATTTGATACACAATGTATAACACAAGGGTCCTTTTATTTGTATTTTAGTATATTGGACCCTGTGGCTAAGTCAGTCATCCACTCCATATGTTTGAAACACCTCCCCACTGGTTGCATGCACTATAACTAGTATGCGTAGTACGATGCCTCCTTTATGGATACTGTGTTACGCGAGTTTCACTTAAGTTAAATTTATATAAGTTAAATTTCACTTAAGTTATATATATATATATATATATATATATATATATATATATAAAAGTTAAATTGTATACATAAATAGTAGTTATTAAATTGCACCTTTTAATTATATGAGTTTTGATCAATTTTGGGTTTAATTTAGACTCATTAGGTGATTGAATTTAAATTAAATTAAAAGTGTATTTGATAGTCTACAATAAGGAGATTAAGAGAGAACAAAATATAATTCAAGTAGGAATTATATACTATATTTTAATCATATTCAAAGTTGGGTATATGAAAAGGTGCATTGTTGTTTGCAAAACTACTTTCTTTAAGTACCACATCTATAAGAAGTAAAACTATTTAATGCTTTATAAGTATGAGTGTAATAGTTTAATTTACTTGTGGTACTAAGGGAAAGGTTTGGATCGGGTCACAATGATGTGGTGCAAAGCACCACCCGCCTGCAACCTGGCGCCGGGTGCAGGTACGGTCGCGTCGCAAAGTCGCATTGGCGCTTTAGGCGCACTTTGCACTTCATAGGTACGCATTGTCGCTAGGAGCCTCGCCCGAGCCATGAGCCTATCTTTTTAGATAAAACTCAAGTTAGTGTAATTCACCTGACTATGAATTAACTGCAAATAAATGCAACAGCTGAAACTGATTTGTGATCAATTCAGTTTATGTTACAGAATTAATTCTGTAACAGTTACTTTGAATTGATATTGGTTTTCAGTTTTAGAATATTAGATGTTCTCTCTTCCTTCTTCTTCACTTTCTATATATTTTTCAACCTTTACATAGAAGCAAACACTGAGTTTTCAATTGTAAATTGCTATTGCATTGAAAAAATATAGGTTTAACATATATCCTTGAGGTATATTGCCAGCAGCCTTTAGCAAACCTTAGTGGTAAGGGGCAATAAACACCTTAAAGACAGGGACAACCCGTGTCAAACTTTTTCTGTTCCAATTTCTCGACTGTGTTTATTTTTTCAATCTTAAGGTGTTTATCTTGAGATGGATACAGAATCGTTCAAAATCATGAACCATGATTTTGTCAAGCTTGATTGCTTTGATGGAAATAATTTTAGTCGATGGCAAGACAAGCTGAAGTTTCTACTGACAGTTTTTAAAATTGCATATGTACTGGACCCAAACCTTCAGCCTATTCCAGAAGATCCCAAACCAGCAGAAGGTCAACAACCAAACACTAGTGAAATTGAAACGCTGAAGGAGCAGAGAAAGAAGAGGACTGAAGATGAGGAGCTTGCTCGTGGTCATATTCTCAACACGTTATCAGATCATCTCTACGATTTTTACAGCAATATTTAGTCACCAAGAGAGTTGTGGGAGGCTTTGGAGTTTAAGTACAAAGCTAAGGAAGAAGGTACAAATAAATATTTAGTTTCAAAATATTTTGATTTTAAGATGGTTGACAATAAACCTATTTTGGAGCAAGTGCATGAGCTCCAAGTTATTGTTAACAAATTAAAGGTTCTTAAAATTATTTTGCCTGAAACCTTTCAAGTTGGAGCGATAATTACAAAATTACCTCCATCTTGGAAGAATTTTGCCAAAAAGTTGATGCACAAGTCTGAGGATTTTTCCTTAGATCAAATTCAAAAGCATTTGCGAATTGAGGAGGAGGCCCGAAAACGTGATGCTAAGAATTTGAATCAAGGACAGTCTAGTGTCAACTATTTGGAGGCAGGTTCATTTAAAGGGAAAGGACCTGGTGTTAAAAAGGATAACAACAAGTTCAAGAACTCAGGATAGAAAAATAAAAAACCTAATCCTAATAAAAGAAAGGGCAAGTGTCATGTTTGTGGAGAAGCTGGACACTATGCTAGATAATGTAAACAACGCAAAAGTGGTTCTGCAAACATGGTTGAGGAGAACCTTGTTGCCATGGTCTCTGATCTTAGTCTTGATGTGACTATGATTTCTAAGGTTAATATGGCGAGTGAATCTGATGGTTGGTGGCTGGACTCTGGAGCTACTGTCCATATTTGCAATAACCGACAAATGTTTAAAACATTTGAATAAGTTGTTGGACAGGAAGTTCAGATGGGAAATAGTTCAAAAGCCAGTGTTGGTGGCAAAAGAACTGTGGAAATTAACTTCACATCTAGAAAGAAGCTGACCTTACTTAATGTGTTGTTTGTGTTAGAAATTAGAAAAAATCTAATTTCTATTGATCTTTTAGATAGGAAATGATTTAAACTTTCTGTTGAGTCTGGCAAAATCATTCTTTCAAATAATGGTGTTTTTGTTGGAAATGGTTATGCTTGTAATGAGATGTACAAACTATCTGCTAATAAAATTAATTTAGTTTATGCTTATTTTACTTGTGCAATTTCTTTGTGGCATAGTCGTTTAGGACATATAAATTCAAAGAATTTGAAAAATATGCATGCAATGAAATTAATTGATATTGGCAATAGTGAACTTGACAAATGTGAAGTTTGTGTTAAATCAAAAATTGTGAGAAAACCGTTTTCAAATGTTCAAAGAGAATCACAATTATTAGATTTAATACATACTGATATCTGTGAGTTAAATGGAATATTGACAAGGGGTGAAAAACGATATTTCATTACTTTTATAGATGATGCTAGCAGATATTGTTATGTGTATTTGTTGAGAACAAAAGATGAGGCATTTAACTCATTTAAAAAATATAAATCAGAAGTAGAAAATCAACTTGAGAAGAAGATTAAAATTTTACGTTCTGATAGAGGCATGGAATATTGTTTAAATGCTTTTGATGCATTTTGTGAAGAAAATGGTATTATAAATCAAACAAGTGCAACATATACACCACAACAAAATGGTTTAGCAGAAAGAAAAAATCGTACATTTAATGATATGATTAATTGTATGTTAAATCATGCTTGTTTGCCAAATAATTTATGGGGTGAGGCACTTTTTACTGCTTGTCATATTTTAAACAGGATACCTAGTACTGTTGTAAAAACTAGTCCTTATGAAATATGGAAAGGTAGAAGACCTAACATAAATTATTTTAAAGTGTGGGGGTATATAGCTTATTTTCGAGTTTCAGATCCTAAAAGGACTAAGTTAGGGGCAAGAGCTATTAAAAGTATATTTGTTGGATATGCTAAAAATAGTAAAGCTTATAGACTTCTTGATTTAGAGTCTAATGTAATGACTGAATCAAGGGATGTGGAATTTTTTGAAAATAAATTCTCAAAAGATGTTGAAAATATGGATATTCCTATATTTGATCAGCCTAGAGGTCCTATAAAGTCTAATGTTGAGGTTGGAGAACCAAGTGTTCTAAATCAACCAAGTGGACCTAGAAGGAGTACTAGAGCTAGAAAAGAGAAAGACTTGGATTATAATTTCATTTCTTCTCAGTCTTTATTATTTTTGGTAGAAGGAGACCAAAATAATGAAGTGGTAAATGAAATACCCTATATATATAGTCTTATGTCTGATCCTAAATCATTTAAAGAAGTAATGACTTCTAGGGATGCTGCCTTCTGGAAGAAAGCTGTAAATGATGAAATGGATTCGATCTTGGGAAATAATACTTGGGTATTGACAGATTTACCTAGACGTTCTAAACCCATGTGGTGTAAATGGATTTTTAGAACGAAATATAACACTAATGGTACTATTTCTGCCTTTAAACCAAGATTAGTAGCAAAGGGTTTTAGACAAGTAGAAGGTATTGATTACTTTGATACTTATGTATCGGTAACACGAGTTACTTCCATTCGAATTCTTTTTGCCTTAGCTTCATTGTTTGATCTTTACATTCATCAAATGGATGTTAAGACAACATTTTTGAATGACAATTTGAATGCGGAAGTATATATGGAACAACCGAAAGGGTTTGTTGCTCCCGGAATTGAGGCTAAAGTATGCAAATTAATGAAATCCCTTTATGGTCTAAAACATGCACCAAAACAGTGGCACGAGAGATTTGACACTACTATTTTAAACTTTGGGTTTAAATATAACAGTGTAGATAGGTGTATATACTCTAAAACCACTTCGGGTTATATGGTGATAGTCTGTTTGTATGTGGATGATATGTTGATTATCAGTACAAATATGATTAGAGTAAATGAGACTAAAAAGTATCTATCCTCAGTCTTTAAGATGAAAGACTTAGGTGAAGTAGATACTATTTTAGGCATCAAAGTTAAAAAACATAGTGGGGGGTTTTGTATTAAATCAATCTCACTATGTTGAAAAGATATTAACTAAGTTTAGTCACCTTGAGTTTAAGGAGGTGAATACTCCTTTTAAAAATGGAGTTAAAACTTATAGAAAATAATGGCAGAGCTATTGCACAGCTAGAATATGCAAGTGCTATTGGTAGCTTTATGTATGCTATGCACTGCATTAGGCCAGATATTTCTTTCGCAGTTTCTAAACTTAGTAGATATACGAGCAGTCCTAATGTTGACCATTGGAAATCTATTGGGAGGGTATTTGGATACCTAAAAAGAACCAGTGGTTTAGGATTATTTTATAATAAATTCCCTAGTGTTTCGGAGGGATACTCTGATGCAAGTTGGATTAATAGTGTGGGAGATAATAAATCCACAAGTGGATGAATTTTCACTCTTGCCGGTGGTGCTGTTTCTTGGGCAAGCAAGAAGCAAACTTGTATTTCTCATTCTACTATGGAGTCAGAGTTTATAGCTTTGACTTAAGCAGGAAGAGAGGATGATTGAATTAGAAATATGTTGTTAGACATAAATCTATGGCCAAATCCAATGCCTCCAATTTCATTATATTGTGATAGTGAAGCTACGCTTACAAAAGCGTATAGTGGTACCTATAATGGTAAGTCTAGACATATTGGTCTAAGATATGAATTTGTGAGACAATTGATACATGATGGTATCATAACTATTGTCTATGTGAAGTCACGTAAAAACTTGTTCGATCCGCTTACTAAGCCTCTGACGAGAGACTTAATAAGTTTGACTACACGAGATATGGGACTTAAACCATTCTGAGCCAAAGGTGATGAGAACCCAACCTATATCTAGGTTACCCCTAGTTTATAGGTTCAATGGGAAAAACAAGTCACGGTTGTTGGCTGTGTTACTATCAACTTGGTCTCATATGTAGTTTATGATAGTAACATTTATTGCACGACTGAGGTTGAGTTATGTGACGCCCCCAAATCTGGGCCCACACAGCCCAAACTTGAGTCGTCAAAATACTACAACAAAATTATTACAACAAAGCACAACGTACAACAATACAGTGTATAATAATACACAACTAAGTCTTCACTATTATTGCCACACTATTTTACAAAACGTGAAGACTATGATAACTATTCCTCGGACCCTCACTCCATTCCCCGGCTAGACCCTGTTATGTTTTCATCTCCTGTTGAAAAACAATGGAACAAAAGAAATGGTGAGCTCAAATAGCCCAGTAAAGAATATCATGACTAAGATAATGACGAATAAATTATCATTAGTCTTCAACAGTTGAGTTCTTGATAGAATACAATAGACTACAAGGTTTATATCAAAAACTGCAGTTAAATTCTTAAACAACGTTCAGATCAATAATAGCAGCGGAATGAGTAATCTATTAGAAGAATAATGCAGACTATAATGTCCACTCGGTTCTCTTTTTAGGAAAAACATCACCAACTTTTATCATCTGAAATATCATTAGTCAAGATAATACAAATTCACAGTTCCTGATCATAATCATGCACATCAACAGTTCATCTTTGTACTACGGGCCAAAGATATTCAATATAGCACCAACGGTCATGATTATACCAGATTCAGCCTTTGGTGATAATCATACCAAACAACAGTTCATCTATGCACTACGGGCCAAAGAGAACTTTCACCACGTGCCATAAAAGACACCGAACAGATGTATCGCCTTTAACCTATTATATCGCCTTTAACCTATCATCTGTTCAACAAATATATCGCATCTGTGCCCCCGGCCACAGATATTCACAACAACTTGATTTTTGGATGATTAGAATGATATAAATGATGAACAGAAGAAATAGGATAACAATAAGTATCGGAAGTTTACTTTGTACAGATTCAAATAATGTCCAAAATGTCAACATGATGTTGAGTGAAATTTAAAAATGATATTCAAGATCCACAGTTCAGAATAACGGTTACAATTCAATAGAAAGGTTCACGTAAATAGGAAGGTTCAGTTGAAATAATGAAGTTCAACTATTATGGAACATATAATATTTTCAGGAATTATAGAAGCAATAGTTCCATAATAAATTTCGATTTAGGAGTATGAAAGAAAATAATATCCCTTACCGTATCAGGTTTGATTAACAAAAGGTGAAGGAAATTAATACAAAGGGTTATTCACCAACAGGCGGCAATCCGCTCCGTAAGGTTATTCCCACAATTTAATAGAATTTGAGTACAAAGAGTTATTCACCAAACAGGCGGCCATCCGCTCCGTAAGGTTATTCTCAGAGATTAATAATGAATGAATACGAAAGGTTATTCACCAACAGGCGGCAATCCGCTCCGTAAGGTTATTCCCACAATTTAATACATGGAAATAAAAGGCACGTCTTATGAGTAAGGAAGAAACAATATTATTATCGAGAATCAAATAATGATAATCCCTTACCATAGTACGTTTGAATAATGGAAGATGAAAAAGATGGTATCCCTTACCTCAACACGTGACTGGATATTGATTTAAATGAGGTTGATTAACTTAAACAGTACACGTATACTTATAGATCTTCACAAATACTCAAGATGACTTAAGCACACTTAGAGAGAACTTTCACAAGAAGTATTTAGAGAGAGAAAGAAAGAACAAGTAAGGAAGTTTATGAAAAATCCTTAAGTTAAGACTTCTATTTATAGCCAAAAATCTTATCATTCATTTAATCTAAACCATTCATTTAAAGATCATCTTTTAATCTACACCATCCATTTCAAATATTATATTATCTTTAATCTACACCATTCATTTCATATCACCTAATAATCACCTAACTTTATATTATAAACAAATCAATTTAATTATTCAACAATAATTCACACTTTAATCTACACCATTCATTTCATATCACCTAATAATCACCTAACTTTATATTATAAACAAATCAATTCAATTATTCAACAATAATTCACACTTTAATCTACACCATTCATTTCATATCACCTAATAATCACCTAACTTTATATTATAAACAAATAACTTTATCAATTCAATTATTATGACTAATTGTTATAAATACAGTATAGTTAGCTCTTAGATATCAAGTCAATAAATTAATGAAATACAACTATTTAAATAACATCATAATAGAGATAACAATAATGTAAAATAAAGCATACGTTACTGTGTAATGACAATTATTGATTCAATAATGTGAATTACTGTGCATATGTTACTGTGACAATTATTAGGTTCAATAATTTTAAAAACAGTGCAACAACAATTATTGACTCAATGATATAAAATACAGTGTAATGACAATTATTAAATCAATAATGCAAAATACTGTGTAACAACAATTATTGAATTGATAATATAAAATATTATGCAGTGACAATTATCGCTGAAATGATGCGTAACAGTTACGGTGTCAATTATCAGACCAAAAATTTGAGACACTATGCAATACTGTGTGTTACTGTAGAGTACCGAGTGCTACAGAAAATACCAATAACTATCGTATGCTACTATTCTTTTATCACCGGTATTTTAACAGTTCCGTTGACTATTTTTATTTAAAAAGGTTATTTCTGTCGTTTTCTATATCCGACAAATATTCCGATGTGGGGTCCACCAATAATTTGTTATTTCGGCGCCATCGGACCAAACGAATATTCCCCGACCAAACGAATATTCCCCGACAAAGCGAATATTGTCCGACAAAATAAAATTTGCACATAACATCCTTAACTTTTAACTTTATCGATTTAACCACTTACTGTTTCAAAAAATAAATATATGAAGAAAAATTAAATTTTGTATTTCATAAAATTCGGGGTCTTACAACCTCCCATCCTTATGAAATTTCGTCCCCGAAATTGACGTACCTGACATATCGAAGAGGTAAGGATACTTAGATTTCATCTCAGATTCTAGCTCCCAGGTCATTTCCTCAGTATCTTGGTTCCTCCATAAAACCTTAACTTGAGGTATAACCTTTGAGCGTAGGATCTGCTCCTTCTTATCCAAGATCTTAACAGGTACCTCCTCGTATGTTAAATCCTCTGCTATAACGTCTGGTTCTAACTCAATAACGTGGTTTGGGTCCTTCACATATTTACGTAACATAGATATGTGAAAAACGTTATGGATGCGAGACATACTTGGTGGTAGGGCTAGTTTGTAGGCTACGGTTCCTATTCGATCGAGGATTTCAAATGGGCCAATAAATCGAGGGTTGAGCTTTCCTCTCTTTCCGAATCTCGTAACCCCTTTCCATGGAGAAACACGTAAGAATACATGATCTCCGACGTTGAAACTTTCGTCTCTCCGATGAAGATCAGCATAACTCTTTTGTCGTTCTTGTGCGGTCTGTATTCGTTGTCGGATCATTTGGATGTTTTCGGTCGTCAAGCGTACCAACTCGGGTCCCAACAATTTTGCTTCTCCTACCTCATTCCAACATATTGGAGAGCGACACTTCCTTCCATACAATGCCTCGAATGGAGCCATGCCTATGCTTGCTTGGTAACTGTTGTTGTAAGAAAATTCCACCAACGGCAAGTACTTATCCCAACTTCCTTTGAAGTCCAATACACAAAGTCTCAAAAGATCTTCGAGGGTCTGGATCGTCCTTTCCGATTGTCCGTCCGTTTGAGGATGGTATGCAGAACTAAAACGTAGTTCAGTGCCCATAGCTTTTTGTAGACTGATCCAAAAGCGTGAAGTGAATCTAGGATCTCGATCAGAAACTATGGAAACTGGCATGCCATGCAATCTCACGATCTCATTTATGTACATACCGGCAAGACGTTCAAGTGAAAAGTTTTCTCGTATAGGCAAGAAATGAGCAGATTTGGTCAATCTATCTACGATCACCCAAATTGCATCTAAGCCTTGAGAAACTTTTGGAAGACCCGTCACGAAGTCCATATTGATGTGTTCCCACTTCCATTCGGGAACTTCAAGTGATTGTAATGGACCTTTAGGAACTTGATGCTCTGCCTTGACACGTTGACAAGTTAGGCACCTTGAGATAAACTCCGCAATCTCTCTTTTCATATTGTTCCACCAAAATGTATGTCGAAGATCTCGATACATCTTGGTACCTCCTGGGTGGATTGCAAACGGCGTGTTGTGTGCCTCCATCATGATTTTATGCTTTAATTCAGGATCGTTAGGAACACAGAGTCGAGAGTTGACTCGAAGTATTCCTTTCTCGTCGATTCTTGCTTCGGGAATGGCACCTTCTTGTACTTTCTTTATCATGTTTATCAGTTCCGGATCGGTAGCTTGAGCGGCTTTAATTTTATCGATTAAAGTTGGTTCTACTCGCACGTGAGCAATCTTCGAGTGGGTCCCTGGTGTCTTTAGCTCTATCTCCATATTTTGCAAGTCGTACAAAATACACTTTTGTGTTGTCAGCAGTGCACTTGTACTTGCATAAGATTTTCTGCTCAAAGCGTCAGCTACAACGTTCACCTTTCCCGGGTGATACTGGATTGTGTGGTCATAATCCTTTAACAGCTCAAGCCAACGTCGTTGTCGCATGTTGAGTTCCTTCTGGGTGAAGAAATACTTGAGACTTTTATGATCCGTATAGATATCCACTTTTTCTCCGTACAAGTAGTGTCTCCAGATCTTCAACGTGAAAACGACTGCTGCCAACTCTAGATCATGAGTAGGATAATTTTTCTCATAATCTTTGAGTTGTCGAGAGGCGTAGGCTATAACCTTTCCATGTTGCATAAGGACACAGTCTAGACCTTTGCCAGAAGCATCGCTGTAGATAACAAATTCTCCTGATCCTGATGGTATGGTCAGAACAGGAGCTGAAACCAGTCTCTTCTTGAGTTCTTGGAAACTTTTCTCGCATTCCTCGCTCCATATGAATTTTGTGCTTTTCCGAGTAAGCTGCGTTAATGGAGTGGCGATTCGAGAAAATCCTTCTACGAATCTCCGATAATAACCAGCTAGACCCAGAAAACTTCGGACTTCGGTTACTGTTTTGGGTTGTTCCCAATTTAGTACCGTTTCAATCTTCGCAGGATCGACTGATATTCCTTGACTAGAAATCACATGCCCAAGAAACGCGACCTCCTCAAGCCAGAACTCACATTTCTTCAACTTGGCATATAATTTGTTTTCATGGAGCTTTTGTAGTATCAATCTCAGGTGTTGTTCATGATCCTCGCGACTCTTAGAGTATATGAGGATGTCATCAATAAAGACAACCACAAAATGATTCAAATGTTCCTTGAATATCCGGTTCATCATGTCCATGAAAGCTGCAGGAGCATTAGTTAGTCCAAAAGGCATGACTAAGAACTCATAATGCCCATAACGAGTTCTGAAAGCAGTCTTTGGAATGTCCTCAGCTTTAACCTTTAACTGATGATATCCAGAACGGAGATCAATCTTTGAGAAATGTTGAGCGCCTTGCAATTGATCAAACATGTCATCAATCCGAGGTAACGGGTACCTGTTCTTGATGGTGACATGGTTCAATTCTCGATAGTCAATGCACAATCTCATACTCCCGTCTTTCTTCTTCACAAATAGAACAGGAGCACCCCAAGGTGATGCACTCGGACGAATGAAACCGGTATCCAACAATTCCTGTAGTTGGACTTTTAACTCTTGAAGTTCAATGGGAGTCATTCAGTATGGAGCTTTGGAAATGGGCTTGGTACCGGGTTCAAGATCAATATAAAATTCAATTTCACGGTTTGGGGGTAAGCCAGGAAGTTCTTCAGGAAAAACGTCAGGAAACTCATTAACAATGGGAATATCATTCAAGTTTGACGTATTTTTGTTCAAATCAGTGACATGAGCTAAAAAGGCTTGACATCCGTTTTTCAATAAACGAATGGCTTTATGGCTAGAAATAACAGTTATAGATTTCAATGGTTTAGTTGCTTGAATTTGCATGACAGGTTGATTAGGAATATGAAAACTAATAATCTTATGAAAACAATCAATTTTAGCATGATGGGTAGTCAACCAATCAATTCCTAAAATCACATCAAATTCACGCATCTCCAAAGAAATAAGGTCAACAGGTAATGTGAGGTTGTTGATTTGAACTAGGCAAGATTTATAGACAGTAGATGTAATGGTAATTTCTCCTAATGGGGTTTCAACTGATAAGTCAAAGTCCAAGTTTTCAGGAGTTAAGTTTAAACGCTGAGCACATGCAGGTGAGATAAAAGAATGGGTAGAGCCAGTATCTAACAAAGCGTAGACTTCACGAGAATTTATGAATAGCTTACCGGTTATCACCTCGTTCGAGTTTCGTGCCATTTGGGATGTCACAACAAAAGCTCTCCCTTGAACTACAGATTTTCCTTTATCCGCGCTAGCTTTTGGTATCATCATTGCAGCTGGACTTGATTTTGTGGCAGGACAAAACCGCGCAAGATGACCATCTTTCCCACAACTGTAGCACTTTTTGGACTGCAGTGTACAGTTTGGGCTGATGTGACCTTCCTGACCACACCTATAGCATCTCACTGGTGGTCGATCTTCTCCCCTTGAAACTGGGGTCGGTGCTGGTGTTGGTACTGGTGCTGGTGCCCTTCCATAATTATTATAGAATCTCTTTCTTTTGAAAGTGTTCCCACTAGATTCTCCTCTTCTGTTATTTGGTGTGGAATTACCACCGAAGTGTTGGTTACCTCCTCGATGGTTCTCGTTCCTGTGGTTGTTGTCACTCCTTTCTCTATGCTGATCATTAACTCTTGGCTGCAATGTTTCATCTGTTTGCTCCACCCTTTGAGCCCTATCTACAACATCTGAATACAAACTGAATTTATGAGAACTAAGTTGTTGACGAATTTTGAGTCTCAAACCTCTCAGGAACATTCGACTCATTCGTGCTTCGTCATCTACTAGATGAGTCGCAAAACGAGACAGTTCAGCAAACTTAGCTTCATATTGAGAAACTGTCATGTTTCCCTGCTCCAGCTTAATGAATTCCACTTCCTTCATATGGCGGATGCTTTCTGGGAAGTACTTCTCGTTAAACAATTCTTCGAATTCTGTCCAAGACATTTCGAGTGCTGAAGGTTGGATACGTTTTACCGCTTCCCACCAATGGTCCGCCTCACCTCGTAACATAAAAGTGGCAAATGGCACCTTCTGATCATCAGCGCATTGTAAGACATCAAGTATTTTTGTCGTCTGCTTCAGCCATGCCTCCGCTTTGAGTGGGTCAGGCTTCCCGTGGAATTCAGGTGGTCCTAATTCTTTAAATTGCTTAACAGTGACCATCCTTAAATTGCCAGCGTTTCTACTGTTATTATTGACTGGATTTCCTCTTCCTTGATTCTGTATGAACTGCATGAAATTCCTAAAGAATCCATCGTTCATCATGTTATCAGGAACATTATTTCCTGAGTTGGCAGGAGGATTGTTTGGGGCCTCTTGATTCTCGGCTACATTTGCTTCGGGTATTCCATAGTTAACCTCTTGATTTTCAGATGCCATACTTAACTGTGGTCACAAAATAAATGTTAGTTCAAATAAACTGACTCATCACTTCATGTTCCTACATTCAAATCGACTCATTAGATAATAAAATCTATTTTAGGTAGGACACACTAGTGACTGATTCTATTCGTCTCTCCCCTCCTAGTTCTACCCCAGATCTCCATTAAAGACCATATCCCTAAGCTCTGATGCCAACTGTGACGCCCCCAAATCTGGGCCCACACAGCCCAAACTTGAGTCGTCAAAATACTACAACAAAATTATTACAACAAAGCACAACGTACAACAATACAGTGTATAATAATACACAACTAAGTCTTCACTATTATTGCCACACTATTTTACAAAACGTGAAGACTATGATAACTATTCCTCGGACCCTCACTCCATTCCCCGGCTAGACCCTGTTATGTTTTCATCTCCTGTTGAAAAACAATGGAACAAAAGAAATGGTGAGCTCAAATAGCCCAGTAAAGAATATCATGACTAAGATAATGACGAATAAATTATCATTAGTCTTCAACAGTTGAGTTCTTGATAGAATACAATAGACTACAAGGTTTATATCAAAAACTGCAGTTAAATTCTTAAACAACGTTCAGATCAATAATAGCAGCGGAATGAGTAATCTATTAGAAGAATAATGCAGACTATAATGTCCACTCGGTTCTCTTTTTAGGAAAAACATCACCAACTTTTATCATCTGAAATATCATTAGTCAAGATAATACAAATTCACAGTTCCTGATCATAATCATGCACATCAACAGTTCATCTTTGTACTACGGGCCAAAGATATTCAATATAGCACCAACGGTCATGATTATACCAGATTCAGCCTTTGGTGATAATCATACCAAACAACAGTTCATCTATGCACTACGGGCCAAAGAGAACTTTCACCACGTGCCATAAAAGACACCGAACAGATGTATCGCCTTTAACCTATTATATCGCCTTTAACCTATCATCTGTTCAACAAATATATCGCATCTGTGCCCCCGGCCACAGATATTCACAACAACTTGATTTTTGGATGATTAGAATGATATAAATGATGAACAGAAGAAATAGGATAATAATAAGTATCGGAAGTTTACTTTGTACAGATTCAAATAATGTCCAAAATGTCAACATGATGTTGAGTGAAATTTAAAAATGATATTCAAGATCCACAGTTCAGAATAACGGTTACAATTCAATAGAAAGGTTCACGTAAATAGGAAGGTTCAGTTGAAATAATGAAGTTCAACTATTATGGAACATATAATATTTTCAGGAATTATAGAAGCAATAGTTCCATAATAAATTTCGATTTAGGAGTATGAAAGAAAATAATATCCCTTACCGTATCAGGTTTGATTAACAAAAGGTGAAGGAAATTAATACAAAGGGTTATTCACCAACAGGCGGCAATCCGCTCCGTAAGGTTATTCCCACAATTTAATAGAATTTGAGTACAAAGAGTTATTCACCAAACAGGCGGCCATCCGCTCCGTAAGGTTATTCTCAGAGATTAATAATGAATGAATACGAAAGGTTATTCACCAACAGGCGGCAATCCGCTCCGTAAGGTTATTCCCACAATTTAATACATGGAAATAAAAGGCACGTCTTATGAGTAAGGAAGAAACAATATTATTATCGAGAATCAAATAATGATAATCCCTTACCATAGTACGTTTGAATAATGGAAGATGAAAAAGATGGTATCCCTTACCTCAACACGTGACTGGATATTGATTTAAATGAGGTTGATTAACTTAAACAGTACACGTATACTCATAGATCTTCACAAATACTCAAGATGACTTAAGCACACTTAGAGAGAACTTTCACAAGAAGTATTTAGAGAGAGAAAGAAAGAACAAGTAAGGAAGTTTATGAAAAATCCTTAAGTTAAGGCTTCTATTTATAGCCAAAAATCTTATCATTCATTTAATCTAAACCATTCATTTAAAGATCATCTTTTAATCTACACCATCCATTTCAAATATTATATTATCTTTAATCTACACCATTCATTTCATATCACCTAATAATCACCTAACTTTATATTATAAACAAATCAATTTAATTAGTCAACAATAATTCACACTTTAATCTACACCATTCATTTCATATCACCTAATAATCACCTAACTTTATATTATAAACAAATCAATTCAATTATTCAACAATAATTCACACTTTAATCTACACCATTCATTTCATATCACCTAATAATCACCTAACTTTATATTATAAACAAATAACTTTATCAATTCAATTATTATGACTAATTGTTATAAATACAGTATAGTTAGCTCTTAGATATCAAGTCAATAAATTAATGAAATACAACTGTTTAAATAACATCATAATAGAGATAACAATAATGTAAAATAAAGCATACGTTACTGTGTAATGACAATTATTGATTCAATAATGTGAATTACTGTGCATATGTTACTGTGACAATTATTAGGTTCAATAATTTTAAAAACAGTGCAACAACAATTATTGACTCAATGATATAAAATACAGTGTAATGACAATTATTAAATCAATAATGCAAAATACTGTGTAACAACAATTATTGAATTGATAATATAAAATATTATGCAGTGACAATTATCGCTGAAATGATGCGTAACAGTTACGGTGTCAATTATCAGACAAAAAATATGAGACACTATGCAATACCGTGTGTTACTGTAGAGTACCGAGTGCTACAGAAAATACCAATAACTATCGTATGCTACTATTCTTTTATCACCGGTATTTTAACAGTTCCGTTGACTATTTTTATTTAAAAAGGTTATTTCTGTCGTTTTCTATATCCGACAAATATTCCGATGTGGGGTCCACCAATAATTTGTTATTTCGGCGCCGTCGGACCAAACGAATATTCCCCGACCAAACGAATATTCCCCGACAAAGCGAATATTGTCCGACAAAATAAAATTTGCACATAACATCCTTAACTTTTAACTTTATCGATTTAACCACTTACTGTTTCAAAAAATAAATATATGAAGAAAAATTAAATTTTGTATTTCATAAAATTCGGGGTCTTACAAGTTATGCTCTTAACAAAGTGATGCGCTTTCTGCAACAGAAGTGCAAGAGAACCACTTTGCCTATATGAACTATAAGTGGAGCCACTTCTTATAGAAAGTTATGATTTATTTTCTTAGAGGTTCAAGAAACAGGATATTGCGCACGGCTATAATAGCGCAAAGCAATGATAATGCTCGCCGTAAAGAGAGGTTTGTGTGTTATGATAGCTCCATTATGTCTTTTGGAATAGAGGTTCAATCTACGGACACCATCTATTTCGATATGACTTTGAGTTGTTTATACTAAGAGCGGTGGTGCTTACCGTGGTGGTGGTTGTACAGGATTAGCTGACAGTAGTTAGGGTGGGTCATCATTATCTAGTAAGTTTCCATCGTGATTAATTTGATTTTGTTTTATAAATGTTATATTTACATAATATATGTTTTATACTTACAAATAATGGTCGTCGACGTCACCGGGGGACTAACCTCGATTTATTTAATTGTCTACCGGCAATTCCACTCACTTGTCTTGTAGATGTCGGCTCTGCGTAATATGTGTCATTAGTGACTAAATTATAAATTTGTTAATTTATTTGATACACAATGTATAACACAAGGGTCCTTTTATTTGTATTGTAGTATATTGGACCCTGTGGCTAAGTCAGTCATCCACGCTATATGTTTGAAACACCTCCCCACTGGTTGCATGCGCAATAGCCAGTATGCGCAGTACGATGCCTCCTTTATGGAGAATGTGTTACGCGAGTTTCACTTAAGTTAAATTTATATAAGTTAAATATATATATATATATATATATATATATATATATATATAAGTTAATTGTATACATAAATAGTAGTTGTTAAATTGCACCTTTTAATTATATGAGTTTTGATCAATTTTGGGTTTAATTTAGACTCATTAGTTGATTGAACTAAAATTAAATTAAAAGTGCATTTGATAGTCTACAATAAGGAGATTAAGAGAGAACAATTTATATATATATATATATATATATATATATATATATATATATATATATATAAGTCAAATTGTATACATAAATAGTAGTTGTTAAATTGCACCTTTTAATTATATGAGTTTTCATCAATTTTGGTTTTAATTTAGACTTATTAGTTGATTAAATTTAAATTAAATTAAAAGTGTATTTGATAGTCTACAATAAGGAGATTAAGAGAGAACAAAATATAATTCAAGTAGGAATTATATACTATATTTTAATCATATTCAAAGTTGGATATATGAAAAGGTGCATTGTTGTTTGCAAAACTACTTTCTTTAAGTACCACATCGATAAGAAGTAAAACTATTTAATGCTTTATAAGCATGAGTGTAATAGTTTAATTTACTTGTGGTACTAAAGGAAAGGCTTGGATCGGGTCACAATGACGTGTGCAAAGCACCACCCGTTCGCACCCGTGACACGCGTCCCGCGACCCGGGGCCGGGTGCAGGTGCGGTCGCGTCGCAAAGTTGCATTGGCGCTTTAGGTGCACTTTGCACTTCGCACGTACACATCGTCGCTAGGAGACTCGCCCGAGCCATGAGCCTATCTTTTTAGATAAAACTCAAGTTAGTGTAATTCACCTGACTATGAATTAACTGCAAATAAATGCAACAGCTGAAACTGATTTGTGATCAATTCAGTTTATGTTACAGAATTAATTCTGTAACAGTAACTTTGAATTGATATTGGTTTTCAGTTTTAGAATATTAGCAGCTCTCTCTTTCTTCTTCTTCATTTTCTATATATTTTTCAACCTCTACATAGAAGCAAACACTGAGTTTTCAATTATAAGTTGTTATTGCATTGAAAAAATATAGGCTTGACATATATCCTGGAGGTATATTGCCAACAGCCTTTAACAAACCTTAGTGGTAAGGGGCAATAAACACCTTAAGGACAGGGACAACCCGTGTCAAACTTTTTCTGTTCCAATTTCTCGATTGTGTTTATTTTTTCAGTAGTTACACTATGTTCTCCTTTTTTTTTATATGTTATTATTTTTGTATAGATTTATTATAGATATGATACGGGCATATCTTAGCTTGTTGATGACACTGTTATTACAACTTATGTTGCAAAGAACAGACAGAGGGTCGCATAGGCTGTTGAAGACTAGCCCGATACTACTATACTTGATCATTAACCCTATATTGTAGCATGAAAGGCTATGTGTATGTACTATGATGCTAATGATTTCAAGAAGAAGTCTGATCAAATGAAGAATAATTGTAGCAAGTTCCAAGTAATACATACTACTGGCTAGCAGTCATTTGAGGAGTTGAAGTTGGTATGTGTGTGTGTTTAGTTGTTTAGTTTAATATTGTCATAAGCAGACTAAATGAATGTCATATTAATGTATTTATTAGGCCATGCGAACGAGCTTGGACCTACCTCCCATTATGATCGAATTTTGGGATAGAGCCCATATATGCCTAAGGACTCTACTATGTCTCCCGCATAATTAGCTATATGGGCAACAATTGTTATTGTCATAAATAATTTTTTATATTAGGTAGTTAATAAAATAATTTAATTAACTAACATATAAATAATAAATTATTGGATCAATTTTAGAATCTTTTGGACCAGTGTGTATTTGAGTTGCGAGCTACTAGAGGAGATTATGAGTCGTTAGATTCCACCATCCCTATGCCCAAGATTAGGTTATCTCAGGATGATGATATGGCTCTTTGGGTTGCATATCATGATACCCCCATTAACACTACCAGCAATATCGAGTGTTGGGGCTACCGAGGGTACCAACATATAAATTACCTAGAGGTATTTATTTTATTATGTTTCTCGTTATCTCATAATTTATATCGCTTAATAAATTATTAGTAAAATTATTTTTATTTTCACAGGCTCTAACCAGCATCATTGTCCGAGAGCACTTGTTGGACCAACTCATATGGGCGCTTGCTTGGATGATAAGCTATTCTAGAAGGTCTTGATGGCGATGTCGGAGATGTTTGGTATGAATTCAATATTTTGTCGTCAGGACTTGCCTAGTTGTGCGATCCTTCATCAACTTGCTCAGGATATTGTAGTTGGGGCCACTGCCGAGAGTACGGATATTTCTCTAGAGCAATTTGCTGCAATACGTGACGAGATAGTAAGGATGGTGATTACCCTACAGTTAGAGACTTTTGAGCAGATGTTGAATAAGCCCCCTACTACTCAAATATTTTATTCATTTTAAGTTATATTTTTTGCATGTTACTTAAAATGATATTTAGTTATTTCTATAATTCTCTATTATGGACTAATAGTTTATATTTTTAGTTGTATCAACAGGGTAGCGATACTGAGCAGAATGAGGATGACGAGCTCACTAATGATGGCGATGATTTTCAAACACTGGAACAGCACCATCGACCCCTGCCCGAAGATAGTAATAGATAATTGTAGCTAGCTATACTTATTTATATTGTCAATTGTAGTTAGGCTTACTTACATTATACATCATTGTAATCATTTACTTATTTTTGGTATACATCATTTGTACATGTATAAGGTAGTTTATAATTATATTGTACATCATTTGTTATACATCATAAGTTAGTTTATATTTGTTGTTTGGAGGATTAGCCATGTACGAGGTGAAACAAGTTAGTTACATTCATATGTACGTCCTATTGTTGAGAAAAACTGGTTGAAAAATAAGTACATGTACAAATTGTGCTTTAAAAACTTGGAAATTGAAAAAACGAAAAAAATATTTAAAAATTATTATTTTTGATGGATTTTACGCTGAAAATAATATTTCCAAAATCATTCTAAAGTGTACGCGTGGCATGATATTCACTATAAAAAAAATTACATTCCGTCGAAAATGCATTATCTCTGACGGAAATTCCATCAATGGATACTGTCGAGATTAATTATTTTCGACATAATTTTCGACGGACTTATCGCCGACTGCCTTATATCCAATTGAATTTCTGATGGAATATTCCATCGTAAATATACTTATTCCGACATAATAAGGCTATTTTCGACCGAATATAGCCTTTTTCTTGTAGTGCATCATTATCTTCTATTTGAATTAGCTGACAATTAACGGTTGTGGAATCAAGGAAAAAACATGTTATCTTTAGCATAAGTTTTCGCCATTAGTTATAATATCTAGATGGATAAGTTTGTATCCCAACTGCAAATGGAACAAACAAAAGATTAGAGGAGGAAGAAGAAGATAAAAGTCATGATCTCATCTAACAATCTCCATTGACACACGTTGGCAAAAAGTATCACTTTGAGCAACATTAAGATCATAATATCTGTATATCGTACAAGGTGGCACTAGCTTATGCATATGTTACAATATAATATTCGTTTTTAAGCCATCAAAATCAAGCATATCTTGTATCTGATGCAGCCTTCTTTCAGTGCAGGGTTTGAGGGTAGGTTCTATGCCCTTGCTGGATTTTAATTTCAGGCAGTCTAAAAAAAGGGTCCTCCATCTGAGCAGTCTATAAAACAAGTTACATATATATAGAGAGTTGTCATTTGTTACACAAGTATTATACAATTATAATTATCTATTATATAAAATGTAACTTATTTATATAAACTGTCTAAATAGATTGTTCATTTTAAACTCTTAGATTCAAGATCCATCATTCTCTCACTATAATACAACAAACTTTAAACTAAAATGCCTTAGGCAAGCAGAACAAGAAAAACTGAAAAATAAGTATATGTGTATTATATGAAGATATAGGTAGGCAGAAATATATAAATTTGCAATAAATATATTGCTTCATAATACATTTGTAACCTGAATAAAATTAAGCATAGAGTTCAAGAGTACTCGTCTTTATTAAAATCAAGATGAAAAGACACAAACATGTAAACATTTTTCAGCTACATAAAACGTTGGACATGCATAAATTAAACTATAACAAACCAATTAAAAGGATCCTCCAACTCCACAAGGTCCATCAATCCATAGATAGATAAATAAGAAAAATAGTTAAGAGTTCATTAGAGCTGCTCCTCAACCGCCAAATCCTCGATCATATTAATCTGGTTAAGGGGATTAAAGCATTGGATCTCAGAACACTTGGTAGGAAGTACAATAGGCACTGATCCAAGCTTCTGCAACCCCTGCTGGTCAAGTACTGGATGAAGAGGCATTGAAATTTTACGCGCAATCACAACAGAATTAATAACATCATCAGTTGGATGAAACACCGAAAGAACCTCAAAACCTCGAAGATCACAAGGATCAATCACCGGATAAAGGAAAGCTCGAGCCCCATGAGCGCTCCTCAACATTAAAATAGCCCCCGGGGCCATGTACTTGGCCAAATGATCAATAACACGATTTTTTTCCTCTTTGTCCATCCCCACCAAGGCCGCCAAAAACACCACCTCGTAATCTTGCAATGCACCGGTGACATCCATCACGTTTGTCGTGTGGAAAAACATCCGTTCTGATAAGTCTGGATCGTTTGAGACTAAGCGAGACGCCAACAAATTAGCATCGGCATCAATGTCATAGTTGTGAAAATTAGTAGTTGTGAGGTGAAATGAGGCCAAGACTATTGAGGTGAGTGGGAGAGGACCGGAGCCCAGAAAAGCGACGTTTTTTGGGACTATCAATTGGGAACAGTGTTGGGACAAGATGGTGAATTCAAGGAGGCTAAGCTCGAGGTAATTGGAGTAGTAGGGGAAAAGGGTAAGATGGTCTAAAGGGTTGTCAAATGAGGCTAAAATGGTGCTGAAATGAGACTCGAGATGGCCCTCGGCTTCGCCACAGAGCCTAATGAGCTTGGATCGGATTTCTTGAACATTTTTGCAAAGCTTGGATACATCAATGGAGCTTGGTGGGATGCACGTGAGAACAAGTTGGGTGAAGAGAGTGTTGACATCTTTAGAGGGTTTGAGGCTGTCAAGTTTCGAGATTTTCGAGTATATTTCGCATACTTTTTGCACTAAAGGCTCACACTGGCAACCCATGTCGACACTATGAGGTTAGGATTAGGAGAGGACAGATGGATGAGGCTATGAATAATTCTATGAAACTCTTTCAAAGTAGAAAGAATAGTAGTAGGGGAAGAAATTTTCGTTTCGTGTTAGAAACAATTTTCCTAGTGCTATTTATGGACACTTTGTGGGTCCCACATACATTAGAAAGTAGGCGTGTGGCATGCTGCATTGTTCCCCCGAGTTCTTTCTTTCTCTTCTCTTTACTGTAGGGTGATTAATTTTGTTTTCATCAACTAGCAAAAATTTGTGTTTATATTTTTCAAATTTCTTTCTTTTGGTATCTGGAAAGAATCTTCAATTTAATGCTCCCTCCATTCAAAAATGAGTTTCATTTCACTTTAAATTTTTAGTTTATATTATATACCTAAAGGCCCGTGGCATAATTTTCTCAATATAGAATTTTAATATTAAATTAGTTATTGTGCAAAAATTATGTGCAAGTGTATCCTAAACAAAGAAAGACTATATTTTTAGATGGAGAAAGTACTATTTGAGGGGTAACAAAACGGAAAATTAATATTTTTTTCCTATTTTTCTTGAAGGACGGTTGGGAAGCATCCTGGGCAAACATCCCTTGGCCTCCACATCCAATCATATAGAGCTTGTTTGTTGGCCAGAAATCTGCCATTTCCAAGGTTTTCTTTGTAATTTTTTGACACTTTGAGTACAGTTTTCTCCAGATGAATTCACATCAATTCTAAGTGCCTAGTTAACGCAATAAAAGAGTTACACATTCTTGCCTCACGTAAAGACTGATATGAATAATTTAAAACAGAACCTATAGGCACACTGCAATGACAGCATTGCCTTAGGGTTTCATTCATAGTTACATGCATCAAGTAGGGTTTTGTTGGACCACCCCAAAATTAAGTAAATGTTTTTCCCTTGGGAGTTGGGATCATACAGTGATCCCAATACCAACGCATAGGTATTTATTCTTGTTGTCATATTTAAAAATTAAAATACAAAATTGAACCCGTGTTTATACCCTGTGATATTTTTGTAATTGAGTTTAACTAATTAGCAAATAGTGCAAATTGTCCAGTCTAAACTAACCCAAATGAGACTTTTTGTGCTACGAATTGTATTTTGAGGCAGAATTTTAGTTGACCTAAGCTCATGAATGAAAAGTCACAAGTGAGTCGATTGATCAGAGGACAGTTTTGCATTTTAATCAAATTAAAATAAATAAATGAACTTTTAAGAATCAGTCTTTTATTATTTCTTTTTATTTTCTTAAATTTGGCGGATTTTGTCCTTTTCCCCCATATTTTATGAAGCAGGTTGCCGAGATGATACATACGAGGTCATCAATGCTTGTTTTTTGGACAGTACTCCATTGCGGGAAAACAGAAAATGCATCATTAATGTCATTATGTTCTTACAATCAATTTATAAAAGTTAATCCATGTATAACGTGTCAATAATTTATAGGCTCCCCGCACCATAATATAATATTTTTGCTTACAGCTTATCACTAAAGCTATTAGACTTCGTCTTAAATCAGATACTCTAGTAAGTTATTAAGGTTTGACAATCTTCAATCTTAGTACTAGAATGTCGCCTCTAATATTTTTATTATTTCTTTATTATTTTTTTTATGCTTTCATGTTATTCCCATTCACATTGTACTGGATTTTTTTGGGAGAGTATCATCAGGCCTCAAGAAAGAAACGACACAGATAAATTAAATAATTTAGTAATATTGATATGGGTTTGGTTTTTCTTGCGTATTGATCCATGATTGGTATTTTTTGGGTTCACACTAGCTTGCCAATTTAATATTATGAAGTAAGCCCCACTTGCCTTATCCTATTGCCATTGTATATTCTCCGCACGCAAATATCAATTTATAAATATATATTTCATCATTGGTTTTCATTGGTTTTCATATGAAATATTTTCAAAAATATTTTCCACACTCCTGGCATTTTAGTTGCACTATAAAAATTTGCTTAACAACAATTTTGGAAAATAATTTGTAAATACAGCATAAATATGTACATGTTTATGTGATAATTAATATCAGTGTCGCTAAGGGTAAATATATGGTGCATCCATACATATAAATGTTTATTTAGGTTTGTAAATGGATTTCAAAACATCAACCAAACTCCGTAAAAGGATAATAAAATGATAACTGATGTATACCATGAAAAATCTTTCAAGTTTTTTATGTTTACTAAATATTATTTATTTGCTCCTTGTTCTCATTTTCTCTTCTTTCCTTGAGAGGCCCTTAAGTGTAGGGCTTAGATCATTGGTCCCATGTGTTACTTGCAACAGAAATTTTCAGCATCTCGGCTAGTTCCACAAGTCGCTGTAGTTATTGCCCGTACTCAAGGGCGGACAAGGGACAGGGGAGTAATTGACCCCATTGGATTTTCTGTAAGTCAAAAGTATAGTTTTTGGCAAAAATATGAAATTTTAGATCTAAAAAATTAGTGGATGTCTAAATAGTTTACACTTGTATAATTTTTTTCTCCATAAAATTTCTGCCTTCTCTAGTCTTCCAACCACAACAAACAACGTCGACGCCCACCCTTCAAACATCGCCCCAAGAATTATTTAATTTTGTAATTTATTTTACTATATTTTATTTGTTTGTGGTAATATTTTTAAAAAATTGACATTACTAAACTAATTAAACTAAAGCGCTGAATCCTCCCGGTGCCCATACTTTCTCTTATGTTTTTTATAATTTGCATGTTGTTCTAACTAATTATGTATATAAACTTATTCAAAAAAGATTATGTAATAATTTATTTCGACAGTTTGATCAGCCTCTACAAATTTTAAATTTTACAAGTTCAGTTAATACTTATTTGTAAATGAATAATATTAAACGTAAGAAATTGGATTAACGAATGAGAAAACAACACATAACGTAGACAAAAGCTGATTGCTAGAATAGAAACAAGCTAATCCATATCATTCATTTTAAAATTTTATGCGTTTGGTGTCGTTTTTTGGAATTTTTCATGTAGGGCCAAGAACAAAATGTTGCATAAAGCACTTTCTTTCACTTTCATCATCACATGCTAATCTTACGTAGTGAAATGGATGAATAATTTTATAGGATACAATAAAACAAAAAATTTGGAGTCAGTTATAATTCTTCTGAACGTCACTTCAATTCTAGCTCTTCGATGTCTTTAACAGACAAGATTGGCAACTTCAACACTTAGAATACTAAAATACGCTGAATTTTACAAAGTCTCATTTGAATTTTTTTTAGTTAATTTATAAAATCCTAACATTCAAACTTAATGTAGATTTATTTAATTTTGATTCACGCAATAGTTAATTGTAACAACTCGGGTCAAATCTCGAGTCCGAATCAAATCATAGCACAATAAGGCCCAATATTTTTTTTAATAATATTTTCTTGGGTCATCTTAGCCTACAATAGGCTTACCAAAAAAGTCATGACTAAAGGTATTAATTATAGTAGTTTGAGTTCTTACATACACATCTAAATCACTACAAAAAACTGGGCATAGCCGATGAACAAGGACGGCAGGAATGGCATATTTTCCATCGCCAATGAGGTCATTATCAACGGACTTGTCCGTCGCCCATTCCGTCGCCCCAGTTGTTGCCAACCACACTCCCGTTGATCGTCGTCGGTATTGATGACACTAGTGATAGCATCATTGTCGAAGAGGCTCCGTCGATAATGTGTCATTAGCGACTGCAATGGCGATGGTCATTCCGTCGCCAATGAGTTATTTTATAATGAAATTAAAAAGTTATAGGTGACAATCACGTTGTCGCCATTAAGTTCGTCTGTTGGCAATGAATAATTTTAAATTTTTAATAAGGATGGTCATTACTGATGACATGTCCGTCGGTAATGACTTTGTCCATCGACAATAACTTTTTAAAAATAATATTTTTTAAAAAAAAATGTAAAACCCTCTGTTGTTCATAATTGTACATGTTATAAAGCAAAAACAACAAATAATTATTCACTAACGCATATCAATAACCATAATTACGTACATAACGTAATCTCATAAACCATAAAAAATAATTATATACAAAATGTGTTGTTTCCCAGAGGTACACGAATAAGATCTAGAAAGGAGTTTAATAGATCATTATACAATTATGTATAATGTTTGCATTTAAGCACTTTTTACCAAATAATTATACATTTGTTTGCGCGGCAGAATTTGTTTACTTGGTGAAACCCTTTTCTGATTATAAATAATAAAACATGTACAAGAATTGCTATTAAAAAGTCATTTTACACAGTTATAACATATACAACATACATGCATGTGTATATGTGTTTATTTTTTTGTGTGTGTGTGTGTGTGTGTGTAAAGGGGTAAAAAGTCATTGAGGACAATGAATTTTAAGAGGTTCAGAGCCTGAACTACTCTTACTCATCTATTCCGCTCCGCTAAGTATGGATATTCCACTAAGGATAAATGGACACTAAGTCCTTACAACTGGACACTAAGTCCTTCCACTAAGGGTCTGATTCACTAAGAATCAGGCAGGTCACTAAGTCTTATCTTATCTCCATAGGACACTAAGTCTTTTTCTCTCAACAAAGGCTGAGTTCTCTGAATCAGACGGGGCTCACCCGATTTTCTCTTCAGAACACTAAGTTTTCTTTCCATCTTAGGACTGGTTCCTTTGAATCAGGCAGGTCACTAAGTCCTGACTTTTGGCTGATTGTTGTTGTTGAGGTGCTGCCAAGTTGACGTTATGCTTATTCTATATGAACTTGGCAGCTAGAGAATGATTCTGAGAGACTTCTTAAAATTTCTGATCAGTTTTTGCTCTGGAAACATTCTAGATCGATCATCCAAATTTTAGAGTGACTTTGGGTTGATGATATATCTGTTCAATTGATCGATCATCTCTACGGTCTTCTATAGATCTACCATCTTTCTCCTTATGCTACTTTATCATGTGTATGAGCAGACCCTTCTTTTTTTTTAACCGTTTTTCTCTCTTCAACCTGATCTCTCTCTGTTTAGTCGACTCTCTTCTTCTTGTTTGAAGTCTGTTTATAAATCATCTTTTGAGAATCCTTATGTTGAGAAGTTACCGTTTGTCCATTTAATGCTTCAATCTTAAAAGATTTCTAATGTTGACATATCGGAGATGTGTTAGCTCACTTTTTGTCAGGTTGTCATATTAGTTTGTATGAACAGTACCTTTGTGACCTTTGTAACTCATTATAACTTCCCATTTGACATAGCTCTATCAGATCTTCTTTTTAAGCTTAAGGTTACTAGTATATACTCTCTTCAGAACCCTCTTATCTTCAGATCTTTCCATTGTTTGCCATTTGTAAGAGTGGTTAAGATTTCCTTTCTTCTTTACGATTTCCATTTCTCTGACTAGCTCTGCGATTCGATTTGCAATTTTACGCTCAGAAGACTTTACGATCAGCTCAACGATCTGCAGCTCGATCTACAATCTTCAGTTTATTGAGCTCATCTTTTACAATCTTCAGTTGGCTTTAAGTTTTACGGTAATAGTTATGGACTCTACGATTTCTTCAATCGTTAATCGTAGTGTATATTCTTCAGTTTAGTTTGTTCAACGATTCTCATTGTAACTCTACTTTTGTTTCTGCAGTCGTTTTATGATTATCCATTTTACTCTATGACTTTGCTAGACATAATTAGTTCACTTCCTGAGAACTAAGACTTCTCCTTCTTTGAACTTGGACTTATGTCTTCTTAAGTTCTTTCTCTTCCTCTTAATCAGTTCTCTTATCTGGACACTCGTTATTTGCTTAATTGTGGATTCCACTATGTCTCTGTTCAGTACACTCCTTCTGCTTTAGTGGGTACCACATGTGCTCTTCTTCTGATAAACCAAGCTTTTCTAAATAGTACTTTGCTCCTTGTCTTCGTTGGCTTATTTACCTCAGATTACTTCTTGATGGAGAATTCTTGATGAGGATATCACAATCATATGTTATAGTAAATCTGTCTCTCAGTGCCGTTGACATTATGTTCTCTGATAAGTATAACATTGAGGCAGCTTATCAGTAATGTAACTCTACATTTTGAAGTGGCTCAATGATATTTGTAACTCAATAATCTGAGGATATTCAGTTCAACTTCATTCTACGATCTTGAGTACTTTGACTTGTTTAGTATATGTGAGCTTCTACTTTCATTTCTTTAGCTAGAGTCTTTTAATCTCGATGTGCTGTGATGAGTCTAATCGACAAAACTCTACGAACTTTTTATATGCCTTGATCTTGTGGATGATCTCTACTTCTTCTTGATCTTTCACCTGCTTAGAAGTAAATCTGACTTCTCCACTTTGGTGCGTTAGCATTCTTCTCTTATCTGCTTAACACATAGTCTTTTTCATTCTTTATTTGTCTATTCAATTTTCATTTTTTAGTTGCTTTATTTTCCCTTAGTGGATTTGTCTTTTTCATTGATTTCCTCTCAACGATTCTCTTCTTCTGCTATGTTTTACAATATTCTGTTTACTCAACACTTCTTTTTTATTCTTCATTCTCTGATTTGCTCTTTGCTTGTCAATCTTGTCATCTCCACTCTATTTGACAATTTGAATTTTTTATCAACCAATCTAGAATCATGAATCGTAGAGTATCTGACTTAACCATCTCCATGAAATGTGAACTCTACGACCTGCTCTACAAATGTGACTTTTCTTACGTTCTCTAAGCATACCCTGTGATCGTTATCTTGCCTTGCCAACTCTGAGCTTGTTTTACAAGCTTTTTCTTCTTTAACGATCTTGTTTTTCTTAATGATCTTAGTTATTCCACTCAGTGAAAATTGCTTTCCTTGGGCTTTGCTACTGTTTAAGCTCTACTGTTCTTCAACTTACTCTATTACATATTGAGAACACTCTATATTTTTATTCAACCTAACAAACTCGATCCCTGATGTTCTTTTACAATATTATTCTTTGGAGGCAATATTACAGAAATTTTCTTTTGGATCAGACTAACAAGTTTGATCTCTAACCTAATTTATTTTTTAATTTGGATCAACCTAACATATTTAATCTCTAAGTCCTTTTACAATGATTGTTCTTTTAATATGACTGTACAAAGTGAACAAATATTTATGCATTCACATTTGTTCTAATATTGGTTTTTCTTTCTTTTCTTTTTTAATTTTGTTTTATTGTTCATTATATATAAGCAGTAATAACTTCAATGTAAACACATAGCACATAACACATAACAATTATTTTTCTTAGTTTACCTATTAATCATTTATTTAATTTTACAAACCAAATAACACAAATCACATAAGCAGATAACACATAGTTTACGAAATAGATTAATCATCAGATTAACAAATTGACTTTAAAAACTAAGTTGACAAATAACAGATTAACTTTAACAACTAGTTTAGCAAACTTTAACAAACAACAGATTAACCTTAACAACTAAATATTATTTTGTCATCATTAAATTCAAATTAGCAAACCCATAAATTCACTATCAAAATGTAAACGTTGTACAACCCAAAAACTAGTTAGATACATAAAAGTAAATAACCATCAATATGTGCACAACGTAATCACACATAAACCATAAAAAGTAACTAGATACAAAATGTAATCATTGTACAACCCAAAAACTAGTTAGATACATAAAAGTAAATATATAAACATAAACTATATCCCCCGATCATCATCGCCATCGACAAACAAGCAAACATCGTCCATCGTGCTATTGTCTCTGCCATCATTAGTCCCACCCTCTGTACCATCATTAACATCGCATTTTTGGTCCTCACCGTGTCCTTTACGGTCCTCACCATCTCCTATACAGTTATCACCTTCGGCGCCGCCTCTACTCTCTTCACTATCGTAATCGCCTCCACTGTCATTACCATCACCGTTGGCTCCATCCCTACCATGAGACTAATCAACAAGACCCTAAAAAATTAAAATATTAATTAGATATAAACAAATGTTGTAAGACCCCGAATTTTATGAAATACAAAATTTAATTTTTCTTCATATATATTTTTTTGAAACAGTAAGTGGTTAAATCGATCAAGTTAAAAGTTAAGGATGTTATCTGCAAATTTTATTTTGTCGGAGAATATTCGTTTGGTCGGGGAATATTCGTTTGGTCCGACGGCGCCGAAATAACAAATTATTGGTGGACCCCACAACGGAATATTTGTCGGATATAGAAAACGACAGAAATAACCTTTTTAAATAAAAATAGTCAACGGAACTGTTAAAATACCGGTGATAAAAGAATAGTAGCATAAGGTAGTTATTGGTATTTTCTGTAGCACTCGGTACTCTACAGTAACACACGGTATTGCATAGTGTCTCATATTTTTGGTCTGATAATTGACACCGTAACTGTTACGCATCATTTCATCGATAATTGTCACTGCATAATATTTTATATTATCAATTCAATAATTGTTGTTACACAGTATTTTGCATTATTGATTTAATAATTGTCATTACACTGTATTTTATATCATTGAGTCAATAATTGTTGTTGCACTGTTTTTAAAATTATTGAACCTAATAATTGTCACAGTAACATATGCACAGTAATTCACATTATTGAATCAATAATTGTCATTACACAGTAACGTATGCTTTATTTTACATTATTGTTATCTCTATTATGATGTTATTTAAACAGTTGTATTTCATTAATTTATTGACTTGATATCTAAGAGCTAACTATACTGTATTTATAACAATTAGTCATAATAATTGAATTGATAAAGTTATTTGTTTATAATATAAAGTTAGGTGATTATTAGGTGATATGAAATGAATGGTGTAGATTAAAGTGTGAATTATTGTTGAATAATTGAATTGATTTGTTTATAATATAAAGTTAGGTGATTATTAGGTGATATGAAATGAATGGTGTAGATTAAAGTGTGAATTATTGTTGAATAATTAAATTGATTTGTTTATAATATAAAGTTAGGTGATTATTAGGTGATATGAAATGAATGGTGTAGATTAAAGATAATATAATATTTGAAATGGATGGTGTAGATTAAAAGATGATTTTTAAATGAATGGTTTAGATTAAATGAATGATAAGATTTTTGGCTATAAATAGAAGCCTTAACTTAAGGATTTTTCATAAACTTCCTTACTTGTTCTTTCTTTCTCTCTCTAAATACTTCTTGTGAAAGTTCTCTCTAAGTGTGCTTAAGTCATCTTGAGTATTTGTGAAGATCTATAAGTATACGAGTACTGTTCAAGTTAATTAACCTCATTTAAATCAATATCCAGTCACGTGTTACGGTAAGGGATACCATCTTTTTCATCTTCCATTATTCAAACATACTATGGTAAGGGATTATCATTATTTGATTCTCGATAATAATATTGTTTCTTCCTTACTCATAAGACGTGCCTTTTATTTCCATGTATTAAATTGTGGGAATAACTTTACGGAGCGGATTGCCGCCTGTTGGTGAATAACCTTTCGTATTCATTCATTATTAATCTCTGAGAATAACCTTACGGAGCGGATTGCCGCCTGTTTGGTGAATAACTCTTTGTACTCAAATTCTATTAAATTGTGGGAATAACCTTACGGAGCGGATTGCCGCCTGTTTGGTGAATAACTCTTTGTACTCAAATTCTATTAAATTGTGGGAATAACCTTACGGAGCGGATTGCCGCCTGTTGGTGAATAACCCTTTGTATTAATTTCCTTCACCTTTTGTTAATCAAACCTGCTACGGTAAGGGATATTATTTTCTTTCATACTCCTAAATCGAAATTTATTATGGAACTATTGCTTCTATAATTCCTGAAAATATTATATGTTCCATAATAGTTGAACTTCATTATTTCAACTGAACCTTCTTATTTACGTGAACCTTTCTATTGAATTGTAACCGTTATTCTGAACTGTGGATCTTGAATATCATTTTTAAATTTCACTCCACATCATGTTGACAATTTGGACATTATTTGAATCTGTACAAAGTAAACTTCCGATACTTATTGTTATCCTATTTCTTCTGTTCATCATTTATATCATTCTAATCATCCAAAATCAAGCTGTTGTGAATATCTGTGGCCGGGGGCACAGATGTGATATATTTGTTGAACAGATGATAGGTTAAAGGCGATATAATAGGTTAAAGGCGATACATCTGTTCGGTGTCTTTTATGGCACGTGGTGAGTGTTCTCTTTGGCCCGTAGTGCAAAGATGAACTGTTGTTTGGTATGATTATGACCAAAGGCTGAATCTGGTATAATCATGACCGTTGGTGCTATATTGAATATCTTTGGCCCGTAGTACAAAGATGAACTGTTGATGTGCATGATTATGATCAGGAACTGTGAATTTGTATTATCTTGACTAATGATATTTCAGATGATAAAAGTTGATGATGTTTTTCCTAAAAAGAGAACCGAGTGGACATTATAGTCTGCATTATTCTTCTAATAGATTACTCATTCCGCTGCTATTATTGATCTGAACGTTGTTTAAGAATTTAACTGCAGTTTTTGATATAAACCTTGTAGTCTATTGTATTCTATCAAGAACTCAACTGTTGAAGACTAATGATAATTTATTCGTCATTATCTTAGTCATGATATTCTTTACTGGGCTATTTGAGCTCACCCTTTCTTTTGTTCCATTGTTTTTCAACAGGAGATGAAAACATAACAGGGTCTAGCCGGGGAATGGAGTGAGGGTCCGAGGAATAGTTATCATAGTCTTCACGTTTTGTAAAATAGTGTGGCAATAATAGTGAAGACTTAGTTGTGTATTATTATACACTGTATTGTTGTACGTTGTGCTTTGTTGTAATAATTTTGTTGTAGTCTTTTGACGACTCAAGTTTGGGCTGTGTGGGCCCAGATTTGGGGGCGTCACAGTTGGCATCAGAGCTTAGGGATATGGTCTTTAATGGAGATCTGGGGTTAGAACTAGGAGGGGAGAGACGAATAGAATCAATCACTAGTGTGTCTTACCTAAATTAGATTTATTTTTTATCTAATGAATCGATTTGAATGTAGGAACATGAAGAGATGAGTCAGTTTATTTGAACTAAAATTTATTTTGTGACCACAGTTAATTATGGCATCTGGAAATCAGGAGGTTAACTATGAAATTACCGAAACAAATGTAGCTGCAAAACAAGAGGCGACGAATAATCTTCTTACAAACTCAGAGTTGAATCATTTGCCTAAGGCAAAAATTATGCGTGTTCTATCCAGTAAGGATGAAGGTGAAAGCTCTGCTACAGTCGTTCCAGATCCATTCTTAGAAGCAATTAAAGGAAGTAACGAACTTGCGGAAATTATTGCCTTTAATTTACTCACTAATTGGGAGAGTGATATCACCTGGTTATGCTCTATAACAAAGGATCAGAATATATGGACTTTTCATATTAGTCTTTGGGATTTATGGTGTTCCAGCTATGATTTTCAAGATTATTTAAAAATGATGTTTCTATACTTTTGGGCGTTACAATTTAGAGGAATTCAGGTTAAGTTAGTCACTATCGTGGAAACTGCAGTCTATCGAAAATACTATTTTAATGGAAATCATTGGTACCTTACTACTGATGAAGTTGATGAACCCGAGAAACAGTTTGCTAGAAAATTATTCAGTGGTATTCCCATGGTTGAAATACGCGAAGATCCGAATGAAGTATTCGGGATTCGATTTGACGATAACAGTCAAGAAACCGAATGAGGTGATAACCGGTAAGCTATTCATAAATTCTCGTGAAGTCTATGCCATATTAGATACTGGCTCTATCCACTCCTTTATCTCACCTATATGTACTCAACGTTTAAATTTGACTATTGAAAACTTAAATCTTGTCTTATCAGTTGAAACCTCATTGGGAGAAATACCTATTACATTTACTATCTATAAATCTTGCCTAGTTCAAATCAACAACCTCACATTACCTGTTGACCTTATTTCTTTGGAGATGCGTGAATTTGATGTGATTTTAGGAATTGATTGGTTGACTACCCATCATGCTAAAATTGATTGTTTTCATAAGATTATTAGTTTTCATATTCCTAATCAACCTGTCATGCAAATTCAAGCAACTAAACCATTGAAATCTATAACTGTTATTTCTAGCCATAAAGCCATTCGTTTATTGAAAAACGGATGTCAAGCCTTTTTAGCTCATGTCACTGATTTGAACAAAAACACGTCAAACTTGAATGATATTCCTATTGTTAATGAGTTTCCTGACGTTTTTTTTTCTGAGGAACTTTCTGGCTTACCCCAAACCGTGAAATTGAATTCTGTATCGATCTTGAACCCGGCACTAAGCCCATTTTTAAAGTCCCATACCAAATGGCCCCCATAGAACACCAAGAGTTGAAAGTTTAATTACTAGATATCGGTATCATTCATTCTTGTACAAAACTTATATCGAGCAAGGAATGCGAGAAGAGTTTTCAAGAACTCAAGAGGAGACTTGTTTCAGCTCCTGTTCTGACCATACCATCAGGATCAGGAGAATTTGTTATCTACAGCGATGCTTCTGGCAAAGGTCTAGGCTGTGTCCTTATGCAACATGGAAATGTTATAGCCTATGCCTCTCGACAACTCAAAGATTATGAGAAAAATTATCCTACTCATGATCTAGAGTTGGCAGCAGTCGTTTTTGCGTTGAAGATCTGGAGACACTACTTGTACGGAGAAAAAGTGGATATCTATACGGATCATAAAAGTCTCAAGTATTTCTTCACCCAGAAGGAACTCAACATGCGACAACGACGTTGGCTTGAGCTGTTAAAGGATTATGACCACACAATCCAGTATCACCCGGGAAAGGCGAACGTTGTAGCTGACGCTTTGAGCAGAAAATCTTATGCAAGTACAAGTGCACTGCTGACAACACAAAAGTGTATTTTGTACGACTTGCAAAAGATGGAGATGGAGCTAAAGACACCAGGGACCCACTCGAAGATTGCTCACGTGCGAGTAGAACCAACTTTAATCGATAAAATTAAAGCTGCTCAAGCTACCGATCCGGAACTGATAAACATGGTAAAGAAAGTACAAGAAGGTGTCATTCCCGAAGCAAGAATCGACGAGAAAGGAATACTTCGAGTCAACTCTCGACTCTGTGTTCATAACGATCCTGAATTAAAGCATAAAATCATGATGGAGGCACACAACACGCCGTTTGCAATCCACCCAGGAGGTGCCAAGATGTATCGAGATCTTCGACATACATTTTGGTGGAACTATATGAAAAGAGAGATTGCGGAGTTTATCTCAAGGTGCCTAACTTGTCAACGTGTCAAGGCAGAACATCAAGTTCCTAAAGGTCCATTACAATCACTTGAAGTTCCCGAATGGAAGTGGGAACACATCAATATGGACTTCGTGACGGGTCTTCCAAAAGTTTCTCAAGGCTTAGATGCAATTTGGGTGATCGTAGATAGATTGACCAAATCTGCTCATTTCTTGCCTATACGAGAAAACTTTTCACTTGAACGTCTTGCCGGTATGTACATAAATGAGATCGTGAGATTGCATGGCATGCCAGTTTCCATAGTTTCTGATCGAGATCCTAGATTCACTTCATGCTTTTGGATCAGTCTACAAAAAGCTATGGGCACTGAACTACGTTTTAGTTCTGCATACCATCCTCAAACGGACGGACAATCGGAAAGGACGATCCAGACCCTCGAAGATCTTTTGAGACTTTGTGTATTAGACTTCAAAGGAAGTTGGGATAAGTACTTGTCATTGGTGGAATTTTCTTACAACAACAGTTACCAAGCAAGCATAGGCATGGCTCCATTCGAGGCTTTGTATGGAAGGAAGTGTCGCTCTCCAATATGTTGGAATGAGGTAGGAGAAGCAAAATTGTTGGGACCCGAGTTGGTACGCTTGACGACCGAAAAGATCCAAATGATCCGACAACGAATACAGACCGCACAAGAACGACAAAAGAGTTATGCTGATCTTCATCGGAGAGACGAAAGTTTCAACGTCGGAGATCATGTATTATTACGTGTTTCTCCATGGAAAGGGGTTACGAGATTCGGAAAGAGAGGAAAGCTCAACCCTCGATTTATTGGCCCATTTGAAATCCTCGATCGAATAGGAACCGTAGCCTACAGACTAGCCCTACCACCAAGTATGTCTCGCATCCATAACGTTTTTCACATATCTATGTTACGTAAATATGTGAAGGACCCAAACCACGTCATTGAGTTAGAACCAGACGTTATAGCAGAAGATTTAACATACGAGGAGGTACCTGTTAAGATCTTGGATAAGAAGGAGCAGATCCTACGCTCAAAGGTTATACCTCAAGTTAAGGTTTTATGGAGGAACCAAGATACTGAGGAAATGACCTGGGAGCTAGAATCTGAGATGAAATCTAAGTATCCTTACCTCTTCGATATGTCAGGTACGTCAATTTCGGGGACGAAATTTCATAAGGAGGGGAGGTTGTAAGACCCCGAATTTTATGAAATACAAAATTTAATTTTTCTTCATATATATTTTTTTGAAACAGTAAGTGGTTAAATCGATCAAGTTAAAAGTTAAGGATGTTATCTGCAAATTTTATTTTGTCGGAGAATATTCGTTTGGTCGGGGAATATTCGTTTGGTCCGACGGCGCCGAAATAACAAATTATTGGTGGACCCCACAACGGAATATTTGTCGGATATAGAAAACGACAGAAATAACCTTTTTAAATAAAAATAGTCAACGGAACTGTTAAAATACCGGTGATAAAAGAATAGTAGCATAAGGTAGTTATTGGTATTTTCTGTAGCACTCGGTACTCTACAGTAACACACGGTATTGCATAGTGTCTCATATTTTTGGTCTGATAATTGACACCGTAACTGTTACGCATCATTTCATCGATAATTGTCACTGCATAATATTTTATATTATCAATTCAATAATTGTTGTTACACAGTATTTTGCATTATTGATTTAATAATTGTCATTACACTGTATTTTATATCATTGAGTCAATAATTGTTGTTGCACTGTTTTTAAAATTATTGAACCTAATAATTGTCACAGTAACATATGCACAGTAATTCACATTATTGAATCAATAATTGTCATTACACAGTAACGTATGCTTTATTTTACATTATTGTTATCTCTATTATGATGTTATTTAAACAGTTGTATTTCATTAATTTATTGACTTGATATCTAAGAGCTAACTATACTGTATTTATAACAATTAGTCATAATAATTGAATTGATAAAGTTATTTGTTTATAATATAAAGTTAGGTGATTATTAGGTGATATGAAATGAATGGTGTAGATTAAAGTGTGAATTATTGTTGAATAATTGAATTGATTTGTTTATAATATAAAGTTAGGTGATTATTAGGTGATATGAAATGAATGGTGTAGATTAAAGTGTGAATTATTGTTGAATAATTAAATTGATTTGTTTATAATATAAAGTTAGGTGATTATTAGGTGATATGAAATGAATGGTGTAGATTAAAGATAATATAATATTTGAAATGGATGGTGTAGATTAAAAGATGATTTTTAAATGAATGGTTTAGATTAAATGAATGATAAGATTTTTGGCTATAAATAGAAGCCTTAACTTAAGGATTTTTCATAAACTTCCTTACTTGTTCTTTCTTTCTCTCTCTAAATACTTCTTGTGAAAGTTCTCTCTAAGTGTGCTTAAGTCATCTTGAGTATTTGTGAAGATCTATAAGTATACGTGTACTGTTCAAGTTAATCAACCTCATTTAAATCAATATCCAGTCACGTGTTACGGTAAGGGATACCATCTTTTTCATCTTCCATTATTCAAACATACTATGGTAAGGGATTATCATTATTTGATTCTCGATAATAATATTGTTTCTTCCTTACTCATAAGACGTGCCTTTTATTTCCATGTATTAAATTGTGGGAATAACTTTACGGAGCGGATTGCCGCCTGTTGGTGAATAACCTTTCGTATTCATTCATTATTAATCTCTGAGAATAACCTTACGGAGCGGATTGCCGCCTGTTTGGTGAATAACTCTTTGTACTCAAATTCTATTAAATTGTGGGAATAACCTTACGGAGCGGATTGCCGCCTGTTTGGTGAATAACTCTTTGTACTCAAATTCTATTAAATTGTGGGAATAACCTTACGGAGCGGATTGCCGCCTGTTGGTGAATAACCCTTTGTATTAATTTCCTTCACCTTTTGTTAATCAAACCTGCTACGGTAAGGGATATTATTTTCTTTCATACTCCTAAATCGAAATTTATTATGGAACTATTGCTTCTATAATTCCTGAAAATATTATATGTTCCATAATAGTTGAACTTCATTATTTCAACTGAACCTTCTTATTTACGTGAACCTTTCTATTGAATTGTAACCGTTATTCTGAACTGTGGATCTTGAATATCATTTTTAAATTTCACTCCACATCATGTTGACAATTTGGACATTATTTGAATCTGTACAAAGTAAACTTCCGATACTTATTGTTATCCTATTTCTTCTGTTCATCATTTATATCATTCTAATCATCCAAAATTAAGCTGTTGTGAATATCTGTGGCCGGGGGCACAGATGTGATATATTTGTTGAACAGATGATAGGTTAAAGGCGATATAATAGGTTAAAGGCGATACATCTGTTCGGTGTCTTTTATGGCACGTGGTGAGTGTTCTCTTTGGCCCGTAGTGCAAAGATGAACTGTTGTTTGGTATGATTATGACCAAAGGCTGAATCTGGTATAATCATGACCGTTGGTGCTATATTGAATATCTTTGGCCCGTAGTACAAAGATGAACTGTTGATGTGCATGATTATGATCAGGAACTGTGAATTTGTATTATCTTGACTAATGATATTTCAGATGATAAAAGTTGATGATGTTTTTCCTAAAAAGAGAACCGAGTGGACATTATAGTCTGCATTATTCTTCCAATAGATTACTCATTCCGCTGCTATTATTGATCTGAACGTTGTTTAAGAATTTAACTGCAGTTTTTGATATAAACCTTGTAGTCTATTGTATTCTATCAAGAACTCAACTGTTGAAGACTAATGATAATTTATTCGTCATTATCTTAGTCATGATATTCTTTACTGGCTATTTGAGCTCACCCTTTCTTTTGTTCCATTGTTTTTCAACAGGAGATGAAAACATAACAGGGTCTAGCCGGGGAATGGAGTGAGGGTCCGAGGAATAGTTATCATAGTCTTCACGTTTTGTAAAATAGTGTGGCAATAATAGTGAAGACTTAGTTGTGTATTATTATACACTGTATTGTTGTACGTTGTGCTTTGTTGTAATAATTTTGTTGTAGTCTTTTGACGACTCAAGTTTGGGCTGTGTGGGCCCAGATTTGGGGGCGTCACAAATGTAACTATATTTAAACAATTTTCCACGTGTTTTTTATATAAGTTAGGTAAATGAGCTTCCAACTCAGCCACCAGAACTCCAAATCGAGTCTCGTAAGTTGTCACATGTTTAAAATATATATAAGGTGTTTTGCCTACGATTTTACGACATTTCGAAGCCCAGGGCCATTTTGGTCTAGCTTACCTAATTCTTTTAAGTCTTTTTTAATATAAGTTAGGTAAACGAGGTTCTAACTCGGCCACTGGAACTCTGAATCGAGTTCCGTATGTTATCACGTGTTTAAAATACATAAGAGATGCTTGGCCTATGATTTTGTGATGTTTTGAAGTCTGGGGCTAGTTTTGGTCTATTTTTCTTAAATTTTTCTAAGTTTTTTTTTAATATAAGTTAGGCAAATAAGATTCTAACTCAGTCACCGAAACTCCGAATTGAGTTCCGTAAATGTTCACGTGTTTAAAATATGTAAGAAGTACTACACCTAAGATTTTGCATCATTTCGACGTCCGGGGTTCGTTTTGGTATAGTTTTCCTAATTTTTAATTTTTTTTTAATATAAGTAAGGCAAACGAGCTTCTAACTTAGCCACCGAAACTGCAAATCAAGTCATTTAAGTTGTAAAGTGTTTAAAATATGTTATAGGTGCTTCGCCTATGGTTTTGTGTTGTTTTGACTCCCGGAGCTTGGTTTTGTCTATTTTTCTTAATATTTTTGAAGTCTTTTTAATATAAGTTAGGCAAAAAAAAAAATTATAACTTTTTAATAATTTATATAATCAATATAATATATATAATTTCAAACTATATAATTAAAGACATACATTAATATTTTCATTTACCTATCAAATATATGGGGGAAAGAGGTTTGCAAATACAATCGTGTATGGAACCTGGATCTATGGAACCATGAACGACCTCTTGAGCTAGTTGGTAGATATGTTGACATGATGGTGCACCTGATTGGATTGCAGTGCTCTCCATGCACGCCTCAATGATCCTCCGAATGAAGTCGTTGGATAATTATGGACCGACTCCCGATCCACTCGCACCGTCTGCTCTAGTACGGAGGCGAGGCCTGCCTCTCGCAACAGACACTATAGTATAAGCTAGGACCCACGAAATGCTTAGAATCATATTCTTCTGTAGTCCTCCTCTAGCCAATCATCCATCTCCTCATCTTCACGCTTGGAGGGATCTAGGTCGATATCCTACTTGTCGCTAATAGCTCTCTGAGTAAACCGAGCCCCAGTAAGTCAAGAAAACCTATTCTGAAATAAAAACATAAGGATATAAAAAGAAAATATAATTAAAGAATATGGATACTAATTGCATGAATTAAAATAAAACAAAATAAAATTTTAAATTACTTACAACTATTGCCTCTATCTAAGATGAAATATAACCACCCTCATCTTTCTTCTGGTGGGCGTGTCACCAAAACTCTAAGTGGGAAGGTGGGTGCTTAAGGCTATCCTAAAGTTTCTCCTTTAATATATCATAAGACTGAGACCCAGTAAAGTGTGTGTGGTACACGACTCTGCAATTGGGCTGGTGTACTTTATGCTGACATCTTTTTTAAAGGCGAGCCCTCCTAAATGCTGCACATCTGCTCCCAAACCTTAGTCCCAATAAAATTAAGACGAAAATCTCTAAGTGTACGTATGTCTGTTTTTCATCTTGCTCTGGGCCTTTTTCTTGTAGTCGTAGACCTAATTATACCAATTAGTCTCTAAATATTCCCTAAGAGTTGTCATGCTATGAGCTTCTTTTTCGTCCTCAAATCAGTACGAGTGCTGCACAAAACACATTACAATATTAGTAAATAACATAAAGTTACATGTGAATGGTAAAAAATAACATGTAAATGACATAAAGTGACATATGAATAACATCTTACTCGAAACTCATCTATAATAAGTCGGCGTGTGTGCTCATCCACATCCACCCATCTCATCCAAGCATTTGAGAATCAATTATACATGATCCTAAGCAACGTGTTATGAGAAGTAGCGTCTAGGATACTGCCATTGAAATTAATACATTTAAAAATTCTAAACTATAGAATAAAATAAAATAAATGTTAAATGCTACAAACATAATCTAACATGTTACTCCCGACACGGCCCATATGAGACGCCTGGGGTGGATTCCCTAGCAAGACACGTGCTAGTCCCTTAAGAGGCCTACGTCAATCACTTGTGTAGTACAATATGTGAATAAATTTATATAAACGAATATTTGACAATAATATAAAAATAATAGTAAGAACTAAAAATATTTTAATATGTTATTGTACCTGAATCTTCCTCCTGCTCATTACCCCAATGACCAACACGACTAGCACGACCACCACGATCTTCGTGTGGAGTACAGGTTGATATATATATATATGGAAAATCCATGTGCTACCTTTACTTGAACCCATACGCAAATAGGTCGCACATGACATCACTCATTTACTTCGACATTTCAATCACACATCTCTTATAATGACATCTGATCTCGTCGCCACTACTTGCTCAAATGCAAAATTAAAAAATTGTTTAACCCCACTATGGTACTGAGAGCTAAACTCACTTTTATCAATGGCTAATAATGATTTTTTATACCTATTTATTTAATATTGTTAGGCTTAATTAATTACAAGTTTTTAAGTATTTTAATTTATTTTAGGTAATTTATTTAATTTGTTGCATTATTAATATTTTTAATATTTTTATTCATTTTTAATTTAATTTTGTAGGTTAATTAAAGTAGATGGCATTTATGTAAATAAGCAGTGGCTGATTGAGGGCATAACGATAATTAAAGGAGATCGGTGGCAATATTGTAATTAACTAGAACATGGCAGTAGGCGCCATGTGAGCTAGGTATTAAAGAAGCCTGTAGAAAATGACAACACGTGGATCAATCAAGAACATAAGTTGGAACGTCGCTGTTTGGAAGCATCAACAGAAAACATGGTTAACTGCGCATTGCGCAGATCCCTTTGATATCAAGATGAGGATACTACGTCGTTTCAAGGGGAAGACAAGATAGTTAAGGTGCCATGCGTGCCACAAGGCTATTGACCGGTCAAACAATGCGTCAGGGCTCTGTTTAGATTACGCATAAATTCTAAAAAACGACATTATTCGCGATTTATGCTTTATTTTGATTCCATATTGAATTCTAATTCTAATTTTGATTAGGATTATTATTGTACTCTTATAAATACACTATGAGACTCTTATTTTTAATATATCACAATAGAGATTAACATAGTTATGAGTAGTTTAGAATAGAAAATCAAGGTTATTATCAAGATCTAAATGAGGATTCACATAAGAATTCAAGATTGAAGGAAAAATTAGAGATCGCGCTTTAAGAATAATATCTTTTCTCTTTAACTCTTTTCTTTTAATTATTGTAATTCTTAGGATGATGATTTCTATTATTATTAATGAGTTTTCTTCTTTGGTTGTGAACTAAACGTTTAATTAACATTGCAATGGAACTCAAAGTGTAGTTTGTATTAATTCTCTTCCTTTTTTATTATGTTTAATTCCATACGAATTGTTTATCATATTTTGTGCATTAAAGTACTAATTATGTACAATAATTCATCTAATAGTCTATATGAAGTTGACAAATGGATTATAGATTAGAATTTAAATATTTTGTACTAAATATTTATGAGCGTTCATGTATTAATTAATTAATTAATTACAGATAATTATTGAGATAATCTATATAAAATTGGGAGACTGTGTATAAGTTTAGATCTGAATATGATAGCATCTGTTCATAGAATCTAAAATGATTTATATGATTAATATATAGGATAGAAATATACCTATATATCTTTTGCAGCCATAGAGAGAATCTAAGCTTAAAATCTTAATTAACATATTTCACACAGGAATATGATGATTTAATTAATTAAGATGTTCTTTATTAATTTTGTTGCCTTAGGGTCAGATTTAGAATGATTTGTTTATATGTCATCAGAAGAATCATATAAATACTATAAAAAAAAATCTCGGTTAACAATTCTATATAATTAATTAATTAAAAATGGATTAAAGAGATTTAAGTAAAGCATTAGGGGAAATAGTAATCTTAAGTCATTAAAATCCGATATTAATTATTGTCATTAGATAAATTTAGTTGTTAGTTTGATTAGATTTTAGTTCATAGCTTTATTCGATTGTTTAAAAAAAATTAATTTGGTTAAGGATTAGTAATTGGTAGATATTATTAAATAATTCCCTGTGAGAACGATACCCTGCTTGCTATTATAGCGCTATATAATCGCGTATACTTGGAATACGGATTGCATATATATATATTGGAAAGCAAACAGCGACTACCTTACATTCCATCCAACTTCGATCACATCTTGGAATATGGGTTGCTATATATATGAAAAATCAAAAGTAGAAGGCTTAATATACATGCACCAACCTAAAGATACAGAAGGAATGAGATATATTGGAAGCTTAAAATGCAAGACTGGTACACGTACCACAACCTTAAACAATTTATATCTTTGTCTTGACAGACTTCTCTCACAATTGTCTATTTATAGATTTAACAACCTTGGGTACTTCTTGCTTCAATAACCATCTAGGACTGTAAGATATGTCATAACTCAGAATCTACTAAGGAATATCATCATAAAGGAAATATTCGGTCCTGAAGGAAGAAACAAGTAAGCGCTGAAAGGAGGACAGTTATACAAGCATCAATGGCTTGCTAAGTAGAGGGAATCATTGACTAGTTAAGGGTCAGAAACAAAGACGCAAAAAATGCTTGAATAATTGTAATGAAACAAAAGGCTAGAGCTTATTATTTGAACTTTATTCTTAGACATTCAACAACAACAAAAAATCAAGGAAATAAACACGATACTGAAGGATAAATTTATTAAAAATAAATAAATGTTAATATTTCAGGTTCACTAATAACTAATGTTGTACTCCTTTAAAACTCCATAGTAAAAGTAATCATATTTATGTAAAATTTTATCATTTAATAGTAATAGGAGCCTGGGCACAAGAAAAACTTTCAAATTAAGAGATTAGAGCAGTGGAGGAGTAGAGAGCAGCGATGTAGCCGTTGCTAGTGCCTGAAACAAACAAAAATGAAAAACTTACAAATTAGGGAAAACATAAATTAAACCCTAAGAAGACAAAATTAGAACTTACAGATTAAACCTCAGGAAGGAAAAGTTTTAACATAAAAATTGAAGCCATAAGAAAGACAAATGGAAGAAAATGAGAAAAGAGGAGAATTGCCGCCAGGAAGAGAATTCATCGCCGCCAGTAAGAGAATGACAGAGGAGAGGGGAGGAAGAAAGAGGGAGGCCAGACGGTGACGAAGAGGAGGGGCGGCGAAGAAAAGCGATAGGTTAATATCTTAATAAAACTATCCTCCATAAAATTTGTTTAAGATATATTATCTTAAATTAATTTTTGATTTAAAAAAAAGTTTGTAATAAAATTAGTAGAATCATATATAATTTTTATTAAAAGTTCATTTCCGTATTAAAGATATAAAAATAAAAAACTATATCCTGTTTCATTTTTTTTAACAGGTTAAGGTTCTTTCTGAATGTTTAATAATTTTTTATAGTATTTGCTTGTTATAAATTTAGATAGTACTTATAATAATTTAAATAAAAATGCTAAGAGCTAAACCAAAATTTTGTGAAATCAATAATTGGTGAAATCAAATTTCTAGTTTTTAATCATATACTGTCTTCATTTTAAATTATAATATTAATATTGACTTTTGAAAAATAAATTCAAATATTTTTAAACTTAAAATAGAGATGAATTTATTTAATTTATGTCAATACAATTATGAATATCATGAATTATCTAAGAGATGCTACTAGTTATAAATGTTATTATTTTCAAATTTTAAATAAATCATATTAAATTTAAATTTTAAAATATTTTAAATTTAATTTTTAAAAAATTAATAGCGATTTTATACCGAGAGAGTAGTTGATTTCCTATTATTGATCTCTCTTTCCCCTATCCGTTACATAGTATGGTAATCTAACTGGTACAAAAAATTTACCCGGCCCAAAGTATAGCTTACTGAGCCTGATTCAAGCCAAATCCAACACAGGGTCCAAGGCAATTAGCTGATTAGAAAGAAAAGAAAAGAAAAGGTAACCAAAAATAATGTTGGCTATGAATTATTTCAAGAAATTAGTATACATATCCTCATCGTTTCAGTCCTTATGTTGCGTTTGAATTGAAAAAATGAAATAAGAAAATGAATAAAATAATTTTAAGGTATTTCAAGTATATGTTTAATTGTTAGTGAAAGTGAGTAGTCTAACATAATGGTAAAATTAGCATACATATCCACTCTATTAGAATGAATTTTACTCAACCATTTCTCACATAGAATAAAAATCAAATAGATGAAATGATTCATTACATCCATTAAAATAATTTATCCTCTAAAATGATTATCTAATACACTATTTTTTATTATATATATATATATATATTTTTTATTTCATTCCCTCAATTCAAACGTAGCATTAGAGTCGACTTTTATGTTACCACTGGATAACCACCATCGGTAAATTTGAATTAACTCATTCAATCCTCTTCCTCTGAACTTATACATAGCCCATTTACAGAAATGCCAAGCAATCAAAAGAAATTGAGGAAGGAGTCGGTGGCTATACCACCGCCAACCAACAACCGTGACGCCGCCATAAACTGCCAATATCTCCATAACAGATTTAACAAACGTCAACTTCACTCCACCACACCAACTCTAAAACCAATCTGTTCGACTCGAGTTTGTCAAAATTTTGTATTTCACAGAAAGAAAGAAAAATCTCTTTTTATCGATAATAGAATAAAATAAAAAATATCTTTAAATTTGTTATCATAGTTTCATTATCATATCACCGCTACTAAAATTTTGTTTTTAGGAATTAACGTCGAAATAAAGAAAAACTTAATATTAGCAAATTTTAGAAATAAAACCCTTTTTCTGGAACCGGGGGAGTATCAACTTTCAATCATCCTATAATTCTCCAAGCACAGCATATGCGGGTCAACCCCAGCTTTATAATTGAGGCTCAAGCTACTACCATCATACTTCATTAAAATAGAAGATGAAGCAACTTCATTTGTTGCAACAATGCTCAGTCGATATGACTGTATTAGGTGAGACAGCGACGGCTGGGAAATAACGAATTTCTAGTGGACAATAGGGGGTGAGTATGAGAAGTCTCCCCCATATATATTACAAATAGTTTGTGCATATATGTGTGCGTGCGTGCGCATGCAAATATTGCACAAACTAAACCACCAATTTTGAACTTGATCATACAGCCTCAAGAAACCTCTAATTTCACAGTACTGAATTTGAACTTCGGATTACCTTAAAATTTGAATTAGATCACATTGGCACTCTAGCACATATGCGCTATGCTCAACTTCGAGTAGCTCTAATCCTTCTATAGCTTGTTCAACCAGCAAGGATCTTAATTCTCAAGGACAGTTGAATGCTTAAAAATAGATATTTGCACCGGGAAATTGATGCACATACTCCCAGTAATGCAACACAACAGTTAATAAATTAGTAATAGAAGAATGAAGAACAAAAAAATTTAGATCCACATCTTTATATATCTACCTAGTGAAAGTGTCAAGGAAAAATCAAGTTTTATGCATTCAATCCGAGTCTGATGGAGTGTCAGAAAATATACTTCCGGCCGTTTCAGTAAACTGAAGGATGTAGTACACTCCGTTTACTATGTCATTTACCATTAGCCCAATCCTTCCTCCAACCCAACTGCCCAATTGGCTCCCCAAAAGGTAGCCAAACCTTCCAAACCGCTGGTCTCCAAGAAACCCAACAGCATAGGTCCCAATCAAAGTTCCTGTGCCCCTAAGGAACCCTTCTGTCATTGTTCCCTCATAGTAAACTGATTCAATAAAATCCCATGCACAGGAAACGAAGGGGCCTATAACGCGATCGGCTTTCCGGGCTACTAATTTTGCAGCTTTCTTTCCTTCTTTCTCAGCTCGTAGCGCTGCATCTTTAGCAGTCAGACCTTTTGACACTGCATCAACTAGTGCAGTCTCGACTACTTTATGCCTGGCTAGCTCAACATGAGCGGATCTGATGTTGTTGGAATAGAGCTTCACACCCTCCTTCACCGTGCACACGAGGGTTCCAGTGCTTCCATCAAAACAGTCCAAGAAACTAAACTTGCCACTCTGGTATGAGGCCTTTTCACCGACCATCTGTCGACATTTTTCAGCTTCAATGAACAGAGAATATGAGAACATTGCTTCAAGGCATCCAAAGAAGAGGCATGGTAAAACAATAAATCCAAGAAAAAGATAATAAGCAATCTACTTAAAATAACATAATCAGCATTCTTGGCTATAACTGTGAAAATTCCATAATGGTTGAACCCAAAATGTTGGGGATTGGCTTTGTTGTGCAAATAAGATTTAGTTGTTCTCTTGCAACCACCCATAGTATAACAATAGCACCTCTGTTGCATGGCTTTGAGTGCTGAGTTACATGTGTTCTTAAGGCCTTATGCACAGCAAAAGCTAAATAATGACCCATAATACACTATAAAGTCAGAAACTGGAAGCATTTACAGCATTTAAGTTGGTACTGAAATTAAAGTAAGTTTGCAGATAGTTTATTTATTTTATTTTAGTGATCAGGATAACTAAAGCTTGAGCTTTCATTGATTTAAGATACCTCTTAATAACCATTTTTGACACCTTGGGTAGATTGGAAGTGTAGCACTAGAGTTTAGGCATCATGGTCCTAGGAAGCAAGGATACTTTTAAGGCAGTAATGTAAAATTAGCAAGTCATTGACACCTTAAATTATTTTGCAAGGACACTAATTTGACCATGAAGAAGTCGTATCTTAATCCCCGCGCATTTCTTATGGAGGATTGATCATGTCTACCATAAAATTAAAAAAACAATCATATTTTTCTAATCAAGTACGAGAGGAATTACAGAAAGTGAGAACAAGGAGTTCCACAAAGAAATATCAGAAGGAAAATAAAGTATCAAATCCCAGCAACTAAAACCAAAAACCATAAATCCAAAAATCACATTGCCATATTTGAACACCTAATCCATAAATTCATAAATCACAGCACTAATCGTTTTAATGGGTGATTGATTAAAAACTCAGAACTCACATTGCCGTATTTGAGCACCTTAAAGAAATAAATAAATAAATAATCTGAATTCCCTTGTCACCAAAGAAAAAGGGGGGTAAATGAAAAGAATACGAATCTTCAAGCTCTATAAATTGGGACCCGGAAACAAAATACTCTACGCAAATCTTAATTGGGAGTGAAGAACAAAACAGAGATACATAAATGGTAAAAACAAAAACAAACAACAATATGCGCATACACTAAGAAAGAAATATCAAAATGGATATGATTGATTTAATACCTGTGATACTGAGGATAATGATGCCAGCAACAAAGACCACAAATCGAGTTTTCTTCTTCTGGAAATCCATGGTTTTGCAACCCTTTGACTCGGACTTGATTTATTGGTCTGAAATCAAGATTCCATTTTCGAATTCTATCACGCATAGAAGAATTGCACGCAGATTATGAATCTGTAATTGGATTTAAATTCTGACGTAAAGAGAGAGAGAGAGAGAATTGATTTGGCAACTGCAATGAAAAATCACCCGTAATGGGTTACGAGTTTCTAAGGGGGTGTATTCAATTATGACTTTTAAAAAGTTTTAAAGACTCTTTTTAAGTGACAGATTTTTGTAGAGTTCGTTAACTTTTAATGACTTTAAAGACTTTTAAAATGATTTTTAAAAACTCCATGAAATAAGTGACATACTTTTATAGATTTTTATATATTTTTAATATATCTTGTAGCTTACATCATTAAGCATTTTGTTGAAGAGGTCGGACAATATGCTTTGAAGAAAACCATAGAAATGATGAACTGGATAGATTGATTTGGTCTTAAAGCATCATCATCTTTACACATTTGACATAATAGAGTATCACATAACCCAATGATCACAAATGGATAAAAAAAATTAAGGGGATAACTGATTTAGATAAAATTATACACTGTACTATAATGAAAAAAGTTTATAAACCACATAGAACTTTAAAATTTTCTATTATTTTTTTACTGCTAGTACCTAAATATTGTAATTACAATTTTAACTCAACAACGTAAAATGACATTCGCAACCAAATGAAAGGAGGGGTTATTCATGAAAATTCTCCATAGAAACAGTTGCTAAAATGCGAACAATTATATTAGACAGTTTACTTAGTGTATCATTATTTATCAAAAGTTTTATAGGAGGCATTTTCAAATCACCAGTATAAATGACAACCAAAATATATTAAATCAACATTAACATATAAGCTTACACAGCTGATAAGAATGAATTATGCTATATTTTTATTCCCTAAATGCTAAGTTTTTGTAATTATTTTGTACTTAAATGTATTAATATTTATTTTAATTTGGTTTTGATATATTTTGTGAGCTTTCAATTAATTTATATTATTTTATGTTATTTTATACTATTTTTATTTGTTAGTTTTTGAGTATTTTTATTATTTTAGGAAAATTATTTATTATTATGTGTTTTTATTAATTTTATTTGTATTTATTTTATATTATTTTCATCTTCTCCCTTTCTCAAATATTTGAAATTTTTTGGCAAATATTTGGAAGTCTTTAGGCATAAGACCAGATTTTGGAAGACTTTGAATATGAATAAATCTTGTTTTAAAGTCTATCAAACTCCACCATTTGATAGAAATCTTTAAAATCTATGACTTTTTGAATACCGAAATACTTTTATAAACTTTGTAAAAGTCTTAATTCAATACCACATAACTTTTAAAGACATTAGAAAAGTTGTAATTGAATACCACTAAACTTTTATAAACTCTTTAAATGTCTTGATTGAATACAACTAAACTTTTAAAGTATTTATAAGTCCTTACAAATCCTAATTGAATACACCCTCCTACATTGAGTGTATGATGAAATGTTGTTTTGGTACCCCTTTCTTTTCCTTTTCATTCGTTTTTCTCCTTTTTGATTGATAAAAGTTTGAGAATTAATATTTTCACAAGAGAAATTAATAGTTTTGCAAGACTTTACTCACATTAATAGTAAATGTGAACTACCTTAATGTGAGTGAGGCCTTACAGAACTTTTAATTTTACTTGTAGAAATATTAACTCTCTTATTAAGATATCTAATACTGATAATGCTGCAATTACTTCTAATACTATTGCACCAGCTCATAATGCAGTTGCAAATTGTGAATCATCTACACCAGCAAACACTATAGTAGAGGCTACAGATAATGCGACTACTAATTGTACTGATAAGGGCACTATTGTAAATACCAAAATACTTAGTTCTAATAGAGTCAGGTAGTTGTAATAGAGTCTATTATTTATATATTAATCGGCTGATGTCAGCAAGGTGAGGTAGCTTAGTTCATAAGCAATTAGTTGGTTATATAATTTACAGAGTTATTTTCTTTGTATTTTTTTCATTAATGAAAAACAAATTTTTCCTCTCTTTCTCCCTTTCTCTCTATCTCAAATATTCATTTCTACATGGTATCAGAGTTTGTAATACAGATCCTGAATTTGTCTTTGTTTTCTACATAATTAATTGCATTTTAATCTGTTGTTTATCAATTAATTTTTCGTTGATCTATTGAAGAAAATTCTATTCTCAATTACTGTTTCATCATGGCAAACACTGAAGAAAATTTCATAGAAAATGAGTATCAAACTACTGTTTTGGATCCAAATCATCCATTTTATCTTCATCCTGTCGACGCCGGGATTTCGTCGTCTCGTTTTTTATTATTAAAATGTCCCTTTCCAATTTTAGCATTTTGATTTAAATGTGATTTTGAAAAGGGTCGGCTTAATGTCGACGGGTTTTGAAAGATCGATTTTTATGAGCCAATTGACCAGAGTCGCCAGTTGGTATATTTGAAATGGATGTACCAACTCATCCGAGTTTGTTTTCGTAATCGCTGGCTCATATGTGACTCCGAGTTAATTGGTCCGCAAACCGAGATTCATAGAGTTCGGGGGCTTGCTTAAGCGAGGGGAAGGTGTTAGGCACCCCCCGACTTCCGTAAAACACGGTTACCGCTATCTTGATGTTTTCCTATCCTTTTAAATCCTAAAATGTGTGAGTTGCGTGTGTATGCGTGTGTGCCTAGGTGAATGCTTGTGGTGAATTTTATTTGGATTTTTGTATGGCAAATGTGCTTTATCTGGAAAGCGTTTGAACGTCTTTTGACCCAAATGACGAGGCTTCGTTTTAAAATAAAGATTGATTTTAATTTCGAACCGATGAGGGTTTTTCATTAGATGTCATTTTAGAAAACAAACGATTTTAAACTTTTGTCAAATAGGAATCGAGACTATACATTGCCTTTTAACAGTTAATATAAATACAATGAAGGCAACTTCTAGAACTCTTTAACCCTATGCATAAAGTTTAATTAAAACGTTCATTTATTTTACGAAATCATTTTTTGTAACATTTTAAAACCAATTAAAGCCTTTTCATCAATTATGGATTAAAGTCTGCCAAAAAACTCTCAATTTTAAGCCTCGTGGATCTAGCATCCTAATTTGATTCTTTTTAGAAGATCTTTATTATTTGCCTTATTTGGAAAACCATTTTTTTGTGTCGTAAATTAAAACAAGCATCCCAAAACGTGTCGGGGCTATCCACGGGCATGTGAGCCATCCAGACAACCCCAAACACCCACAATCACATACTTTATTATTATTACGGGGCCTTAACCCGACTTTCGACTTGATGTCGTTTTAAGGCCCAATATTACATTTACACAACCACGACTCCCATCTGACGATTACATATACCAAAAATGTCCATCATCGGGATTTGACCACGAGGATCTCCTCCCTAGGCTCACATTCACCCAAAATCATGGCACCACCAACACTAAACCAAATCTAACGAGATTTAACATTTATATCACCCTACATAACCCAAATATCACCAAATCAACACTACGCATTACTTATAACCATAACGGACGATATATCACCGTACGGATGTCATCGGGGTGTTAGGAGGAGTTACGTTCCGATGGAACCCTCTCTAACAACACCTAATCCACGGATCATCATCGTACAACAACAAACTATATTACACAAACCCAAAACACAACATTATCACATTTATATAAACAAGAAAAAATCAAAAGAAACACCCATTTTCACCTTGCAATAACCCGAAACAAGCTTTATGTTCAAAGATTTAAGCAAACCCACAAGAATATGCAACTATCTAGCAAAAGAAAATGATTTTCCCTCAAATCTATCCAAACCCGAGCCCCTCCTTCTTCTTCCTCGCGGCTGCCTGCTGTGGCCGTCCGCGCCGAATCCTCGACTGCCGAGTGCCGCCCTCGAGCCGCGCGAAAGTACTTTTTGTCGGTGGCCGCGATTGCATCCGCGGCTGTCCGGCTCATTTTTCTCGATTTCTGTGCCACGCGGTCTTAAATGGCCAATTTCTGCTGTATTATTTTGGAAGGCTGTATTTTTGCAATCCGGAAATCCCTGGGAAACGTGCCATATTGTTCTGGGAGGCTAGTTCGGAGGGCTGTGACTTGATATAGAATTTGATAATTGTGCCTGGCTTTCGTAAGCGTAGTGGCCATTTGTCGTCTTTTGTGCTCAAATCAGGTTCTTCTGTATCAACTGTTTGCCTTGCCTCAAGTAACCTGATGCTCGTTGTTCGTTGTGGCGGCTTTGACCGTAAATCGTTGGGGTGGCTTCGTGTTGGGGTCCACCTTCCTTTTCGCTCGTCGGGTCCAATGACGATTCTGCCCTCCTGCCAGGGTTAGTAGAGAAGTGCAAAATTTGGGTGTCTACACATCCGTTACATCATCCAAGTCAAATTTTGGTCTCTCAAACCCTAACTAGAGACAACTTTAATCAACGGCGCAAAGCTATGTCTTTATCTCTATCTACAAATAACAAACTAGGTTTTGTAACTGGAAAGTTCAATCAACCTGAAGAAACATCTCCTTATCTTCATCATTGGCAGAGATATAATGATATGGTAATTTCTTGGTTACTTAATATAATTTCTCCTGAAATCGGTTCAAGTATTGTTTACATACCCCTAGCAACTGATATTTGGAATGACTTGAACATTCGATTCATACAAAGCAATTGTTGTGCTGTCGCATGCACTCTAAAATAAAAATCTTACTCTGAAAAAATATTAATGTAGTAGTGCAAGTAAGAGTCGATCCCACAGAGAATGATTAATTTAATTTTATGTTTTGTAAACCAAAATTGAGGGATTTTTAATTAAAGAAATAATTTAAATAAAATTAACTAAAATAAATATGCAAGTAATTTAATAAAATAAATAAGAAGAAAAATTATTAGTTTAAGTTAGCATCCACCATCAAGAATTTACAACTGCCCATTGATGCAAAAATAACTCAATTAATATTTTGAACATTCACCTTAGGAATAATTACTCGCAGGTGGAATAATTTTCCTCCACTCTCCTTAATTTTAGTTAAGTAGAACCACTTGGTCTAAATACCCTTACTACTAAACAACCTCCGGCACTTGCTAAAGATTTAATTTAATAGCAGTTGTAAGAATTAGAGAGATCGTTGAACTAAACACACAAGCTACTTGTTTGCATTTAATTTAGATGAACATTTTTTCTAAGATATAATAATATTTTGATCTGCAAAACAATTATTAATTGCTTCACAAATAGCAGCAGATTAATGTGAATAATAAACTAGTATACATCCTAGCAATTAAACGAATCAATCATAAAATTAAATACAGAAGAATATTCAATACTCATAATATTAATTGAATAATTAAAATAAATTAGATCTCACAATGCATAAATTTTGATGGCTTCCGCTAATTTAAACCAAGAACAATAATTTTACTACTCATAATAAAAGAAGAATTAGAATTATGTACAAGAGTATTAAGAGATAAGATATATCCCTGATTGAGTTTAATGACCTCTATTTATAAAGTATATAATTTATCCAAAACTTAATAGGAATTAAAATACTAATTCAAATAAAATTACTAATTTTAATCCTTTTCCAATTCATTATTGGAATCCTTAAAATATCCTTTTATTTGCTTTAATTCGGAACCCACGAATTTGTTGCCAAAATCTACTGAAGGAATAAATAAACTGGGACCCGCATAGAAAAAGGCATCCAACATGCTACCATACTCACGCGCCAACTGGTTGGTTCCTTGTCACATTCCTGTGTATGGCGCTGCAAAATCCATTCCTTCCACTCCAATGCATCGCGCGGCCATGCTAATGCAAGCGAGTAATCCTCCTGGTTCAGACAAAAAGAACAAAACTATTTTTGGTTCAGTTACATCTGATCATATTACCACCTCTTTTGATTTACTTGTTAATCCTGTCATCATAAACTCTATCATTTATCTTCCTAATGGTCAGTTTTCCAGTATTACTCACAAGGGAACAGTTCAACTCGCAGAAGAAATTATTTTACATGATGTTCTGTATGTTCCATTTTTCAAATTCAATCTAATATCTGGGACCAAACTCTGTCAGGATATTCAATGTTGTATCAATTTTCTTCCTAATATTTATCTATTTCAAGACCTTGTGATGAAGAAGGTGAAAGGGATTTGGTAGATTGAAGGATAATCTATACAAACTAGTTGTTCCCACTGCTTTAAATCATGTTTCATGTTCTACTCAGTCTATTTCATTACTTTAGTTATGGCATAATAGACTTGGACACTCACATATTCATGTTATCAAGACTATACCAGAACTTGTATCATCTAGTTGTAATACTTCCTCATTTCATTGTAATGTTCATCCATTAGCCAAGCAAATAAGAAATGTGTTTCCTGTTAGTTCCACCACTGTTTTTTAAACCCTTTGAACTATTGCATTGTGATTTGTAGGGACCTTATAGACATAAGACATATCACAATCGTACTTATTTTTTGAAAATTGTTGATGATAATACAAAATGCACTTGGATTTATTTAATTTCTTCAAAGTCTCAAGTTGCTTCAATTCTGCATAAATTCTTATATTATGTTAAAACCCAATTTGAGGGTACTGTAAAAATCCTTATATCAAATAATGGAACTGAGTTTTTCAATAAAGACCTCACTGTTATCCTTGATATGTTTGGTATTATTCGTCAAGTTATTGTGTTGAGGCACCTCAACAAAATGGGGTTGCTGAAAGAAAGCATGAACATTTGTTAGAAGTTGCTAAAGCAATAAGATTTAAGGCTCATCTTCCCATTCACTTCTAGGGAGATTGTCTTTTTATTGCTACATATTTGATTAATAGGATGCCTTCTAAAAATTTGAACAATAAATCACCTTATGAACTACTTTTTCAGAAACCACCAACTTACGGTCATTTTAAAGTTCTAGGATGTCTTTTTTATGCTTTAACCTTATGATTGAGAAAGGATAAGTTTGCTCCCAGGGCTACCAAATGCATATTTCTTGGATATCCTTTCAATCAAAAATGGTATAAAGTGTTTGATCTTACAACAAAAAGGTTATTTGTTTCTAGAGATGTAATCTTTCATGAAAACATATTTTCCTATGCTACAACTTCTGAGGTTTTATCTTCTAATCCTATTCTTTACACTGGTGTAACTTTCATTGATGATCTAAATACTTCTTTTTCTATTCCAGATCATTTATCTACTAACAATATCAATTTTCAGCCCAGTCCTCATTTATCTTCTGACAATAACTCTTTTCAGTCCAGTCCTCTCTTTTCTGTGACCTCCCAGCCTGCTTCCATTAGACAATAATCAAATTCTCAAGCAGTTGCTCCTAATCTTTCCACTATTCCTATGTCCAAACCTTCAAGACATAAAATTTTACCTATAAAATTTCAGGATTATACAGATTTGGCTAAAAATCTACCAAATACTATTCCTTTGATATCACCACAAGGTATTTCTTCCTCTCATTGTACCACTAGATATCCTTTATCTCTCTATGATACATGTTCTAATCTCTTCTCTAGCTATCAACATTTTATAGCCTTTACATCAACTATTGTTGAGCCAAAAACTTATACTCAAGTAGTTAAAGATTCAAAATGGTGTGTAGCTATGCAAGTTAAAATTAATGCTTTAGAGGCAAATCATACTCGGTCTATTGTTCCCTTACCAGCTCATAAGCAATCTATTAGATGAAAATGGATTTTTAATGTAAAATATAAATCTGATGGGAGTGTAAAAAGATATAAGGCTAGGTTGGTTGCAAAAGGGTTCATTCAAATAGAAGGGCTAAATTATTTTCAAGCCTTTGCTCCTGTTGCAAAGATGACTACAGTTAGAATACTTGTGTCCATTGCTGCTGTTAAAGGATGGAAACTTTATCAAATGGACATTACCAATGCTTTCTTACATAGAGATCTTCAAGAAGATGTTTATATGGATTTGCCTCTTAGATTTCATGTTCCTAAAGAGTTGTTATCTCATAAACCTGTATGTAAATTACATAAATCTTTATATGGTCTCAAGCAAACTCCTAGGCAGTGGTTTTCAAAATTTTCTACCACTTTTTTAGCTTATGGATTCAAACAGTCTCTTAGTGATCACTCTTTGTTTATTCTATAGAAAAATGATTCTTTCACAACTCTTCTTGTCTATGTTGATGATATCATATTAACTGGAACAGAGCTTGAGATTCTGCATCAAGTTAAACTCTATCTGCATACTCAATTCAAGGTCAAAGATCTGGGATCATTGAAATATTTCTTAAGGATTGAACTAGCAAGATCTTCTACTTGCATTTATTTACATCAAAGGAAGTATGCTATGGAAATTCTAATTGACACGGGTTTGCTGGGAGCTAAACCTAGTTCAATTCCTATTGAACACCAACATAAACTCAAGATTGATACAGGACAACCTCTTGCAGATCCTACTGTTTATAGGAGACTGGTTGGTAGACTCATTTACCTCGCTATTACTATACCAGACATCTCTTATGCAGTTCATATTCTTAGTCAATTCTTATCTTCTCCTACTGTGGCTCATATGGATGTAGCTATGAAACTAGTTAGATATTTAAAGGTTGCACCAGGTTAACAAATCCTTTTATCTGTTACAAGTTATTTACAGTTACAAGCATTTTGTAATGTGATTGGGGAACTTGTCCTATGACTAGGAGGTCAATTTCTGGATATTGTGTGTTGCTTGGAGATTCTTTATTATCTTGGAAATGTAAAAAACAACAAATTGTTGCTAGATTCTCCACTGAAGTTGAATATAAAGCTATGGCTACCACTGTGTGTGAAGTTACCTGGATTCTAGCTTTGCTTAAAGATTTTGAAATTTACTCTCAACTTCCTATTTCTATTTATACTGATAGTAAATCTGCTATACAAATTGCTGACAATCTAGTTCTTTATGAAAGAACCAAACATATATAAATTGATTGTCACTTCATGCGGGGGGAAATCTGTCAAAGGCTTGTTTTACCTCAATATATTTCTACTATTAAGCAGCCTGTTAATCTACTCACTAAACCCCAAGCTGCAGTTCATCTTTAAGTTCTATTATCTAAGTTGGGAGTTCTAAATTTGTTTAGTCCTACCAACTTAAGGGGGGTATTAAGATATCTAATTGATATGTTGCAACTACTTCTAATATTGATGCACCAGCGCATAATGCAGCTGCAGATTGTCAATAATCTACACCAGCAAAGATTACAGCAGAGGCTGCATATAATGCTACTACTAATTGTATTGATAAGGGCATTATTGTAAATACCAAAATACTTAGTTCTAATAGAGTTAGTTAGTTGTAATAGAGTCTGTTATTTATATATTAATCAGTTGATGTCAGCAAGTTTAGGTAGCTTAGTTCATAAGTAGTTAGTTAGTTATATAATGTACAGAGTTATTTTTCTTTGTATTTTTTTTCATTAATGGAAAACAAAATTTTCCTCTCTCTTCCTCTTTCACTCTTTCTCTAATATTCATTTCTATATCTCTAAAGTTTTAGTTTGATTATTGTATAACCAAAATGCAAAATTCTTCTTTTATTTTTATTTTACCCCCCACCCCCTCATTCCCTTCCTCAGATCCCCCACATGTTCAATACTCTTTTTATTATACGAATAAACTATTTCTCTAAGTTGAAAATATTATCTTAAAGTTTAAAAAAAAAGCTCTACTTCTCATTAATTAGCTAAATATTATCTTAAAGTTTAGAAAAGAAACTCTACTTTTTAATTCTTAGTGTTGTGGAAAGGGATCAAGTGTTCTTCAAATTTTTAATAAAATTTTGTACTTTGTGTATCACGATTCTAAATGAATCATAATCTTAGTAAAGGATCAATTCTCTAGAAGAAGAATATTGGATTAAGAATTTATTTGCCTTGAACCATTTAAAATTATATATTGTGTTTCATTTGTGTTTATTATTTATTTACTTTACGCATCACTCTACACATCACTCCACTATTTTATTGCTTATTTTTTATGTTAATGAAAAAAGATTTTTGATGTTAATAGAAAAAAAAGTTGACAAAAAAAATATTGCAGAGCTTTGGGTGCACTTACTTTGCCTCTGTGAAAGTCGGGTCACACTTGGAAAGAAAACTTATACAATGTCGACTGGGTTCATTCTTTAATAAAAAAAATGCGATTGTTAAGAAACACTAGCTAGGTGCAAAGTAGTTACCTCTTAAAAAGCTCTTAGACTTATTCTAGTTTGATTCATTTCTACCCAACACTTTTTGCTTAAATGGCATAGGATGGCTCATTGGATACCTATACATCTTGTGAAGGTAATTGTCAAATTTAGTACAACAACCTTATCAGGTTGACACTTGACAATCATATGTTCAGGACATACAATATCCATGACACTATCAATTACCTTATCAGGTTGACACTTGACAATCATATGTTCAACAGATGCAATATCCATGACACTGTCAACCACCTTATTTCGCGATTCATTATTTTTTATATCTGTCTAGATATGGAGTATCTAACAGGATATAGCTTGACCGGCTTCAGTTAATCTTGAATCTTTATAATTACATTACATTGAAATTCTCACTTTGAGTTTCTTACTTCCATAATTATCGCGCAACTTCACACAATTTTTTAGGTATATAAAAGATTAGAACTTACATGTACTGGAATTAGTGTAGAAAGAATTAGAGATCCCTAAGATTTAAGTATGTCCTTCTAGTTTTAATGGGTGTCTATGTTATAATTTTTATTGTTGAGTTCACCATGAGGTCTTTATTATTTTTTTGCCATTTTCTCTAGGAATTAATAGCAAAAGCAGTTGAAGAAACGATAAGTAGTGAGCAGCGTGGCTACTTGTTGAACGAGGAGCAACTCAAGGCAATAAAGAAGGTGGTGACTTCAGTATTTTTAAATTTTTTAGAGCTGTTGTATCTCAACAGTTTCTTCATCTTATGATATTTTTCTTTTGAACAAAACTAAATAAATTTAAATTAATTCTTTTAGTAGCTGAGCCAACATAGAATCAATTAGATTTTTCATAATTTAGTATTACTTGTTCCACCATGATGCAGGAATTGGTTTTAGAGGCTGATGACAAAACAACACTCTCTGGTTAATTCTCTTTACTGGTTTAGATTAAAGTATATACGTGAGAAAGTTCATAATATTTGGATGAGTTCCATCTCTTATTAGTTCCCTCCGTACTTGCACCGGGGGTAGTGTTTGTGTTCTCAATTTTAAGCATAGTTTGTTCCCTAAAAGAGGCTAGTTGGACAAACTGAACTATAACGGTATAATCAATCGTACCAATAACTTGTCGTGACTTTTGATTGCCCAAGCCTAGGACAATGAATTGAGCCTTTATAGATCATCCAAGGTGATTTTAGGACAATGAATCGAGCCTTTATAAAGGTTCCTAGTTCGGTTTAAATTGTTACAAATGACATTAGAGAAGTGGGCCCTTGTAGTGTGATAGACTTGGGACCTATACATTTCCTGGGGATTATTTTGAATTAGATTGACTGGATACATATGAATTATCTTGATTGGTTGATTGCATTGCCTTGGGGTAATTACAGGTATATAAGTGACTTGGGTTAATTACAGTAATTGTTGGGTTAACCTTTGCTATTACATAAGTTTGTCAATAAGTCTTCTATACACAGATACATCAGTAACAGATAATAAAACTCTATCATCAGCTCTTAATTTTTTATTAATGTCCATGAGAATACGTTATGGTTTAGCTGTCAACAAATTAGCCTCCTTAACCAATTCCAGAGCATACTTCTTTTGGCTTAAGAACATACAATTGAACCCCTGAGAACTTGAATCCCCAAATAATAAGAAATGAAACCGAGGTCATTGATACTTAATTGATCATATAAAAACTTCTTTAAAAGAGAAATACAAGTCTCATTATTTCCACAAACTAAGATGTCATCAACGTAGACTAACACAATTATGAAAGATTTTGAAGTAGAGATAGTAAATAAAGAATAGTCAGGATAAGATTGCTTATATCCCAAATGAAATAAAGCTGAAGTTAATTTCTCAAACCACTTTCTAAATGTCTGTTTAAATCCATATAAGGCTTTCAACAGTCTATAAACTGGATTAGTGATAAAAGAAGAATGAAAAACTAGTTTATATCCCTAAGATAAGTCCATATAAACTTCCTCAACCAAATCACCAAGTAGGAATGCATTATTGATATCTAATTGATGCACATTCCAATGCTTAGCTGTAGTTAGAGCCAGGATAGTTCTAACAGTAACCTTTTTACTGCAAGAGCAAAGGTTTCATGGTAGTCTATACCTTTAGATTGAGTAAAATCTTTAGCAACTAGTCTTCTTTTGTATCTTTTAATTGAGCCATCAACACGATGTTTTATTCTATAGACCCACTTACAACTTATAGCCTTCTTGCCAGGTGGTAAATCTTAAATTTTCCAAGTGTTATTGGCTTCAAAGGCTATCAACTATTTATTCATTGTTGCAATCCATTTAGGATTATGCATGGCTTGATGATAAAAGGACAATTCTGTATGACTCAAAATAAAAGCCAAGAAATGTTAATGCTAGAATGGAAGATAATCATAAGTCATTTAATGGGATAGTGCATATTTACAAGGGATCTTAGAAGCTGTGATGACATTTGGTGTTAGTACACCAGAGATATTATAGTCTTTCATCCATGTAGGTTTACTCTTCTGTTTTAAAGAAGTTCTTAATTAAGGATGAACATTATTATTCTGGGGAGGCAAATCATTATGTTATGAGTAAATATCTGATTGTGTAGTGTTGCATTTTGATTGGAGTATTGTATTGGAAGAAGTAGGTGAATATGAAATAGAATGAGTAATATTATTATAAGGATTAATATCTGAGTGCCAAAAAGGATTAATAGAATCATGTGGAGTAGGAGTTGAAGATGAAATTGAAACAAACTAGGAGTCTTTAAAAGGAAAAACATGTTCATAAAAGATAATATGTCTACTAACAAACATGGTCTTGTCTCCTTTCTGATTGTGTGAATATCTGTGACATCCCGGGATTTTACAGGGATTCTAAATAAGGATTTTGATGAATTAAATAAAGGTTATGCAATAAAACGTGGTTTAAATGATAGAATGTATTAATGAATGATTAAATGGGAATTATTGTGTGATCAATGTGATAGAAATGATATATGTGATTAAGTTGATGTTTAAGAGGGACTCTTGGTATAATAAGGGTCTACAAAATGTTTATGGATCAATTAGCTATTTAAGATGCATGAGAGATTTGAGTTATGAAAGAATTATAATGAAAATGAATTTGGAAGATTTAGTGGTAATATAAATGATTATAGACGAATGATTGATGGTAATGCCTACAATAAGGCAATTTAAGAGGAATTATTATAAGACACGATGTCATGTGTCAGCAGGTAATAAATTAAATATGTGTATATGTTTATGTGATCGAGTATAGAAAGAAGAGTTAAGTTAAAGAATGAAAAGGAATGATGAAAATGAGTAGGACATATGTGAATTGATGTTTACGTTATGAGAATTAAGAACGAGCTTAATGAACAGGCCTGAAGAGGCGATAGTAAGATAATGATAGGTTAATATATGTATGTAAGTGCAGTAAAGAAGAAATCGTATGACCTAATCGGTTTATTGAGGATTAAAGATAATGATTTGTGAACGTTGGAAATTGTTAAGAAATTGAGGTTAATTGATTAAAATAAGATAATCGTGATACGATGTGTAATTACAGAAGGTAATACCCCTGATGATGGGTAGAAAGAATGTGATGAGCAAGTACGATGTAAATATGGGCAATATGTGCGAAGGTAATGACTTAGAGGTCGTAAATGGTTATAAGAGTTTAAAAGGATAAAAGATAATGGATTTTGGTAATCTGCTCGGGGTTTGCTTCTCGAGGAAGCGATTTATGGAAAAAGTGAGTAATCAGACTATTTAAGATATTAGGAATTTAAATGTGTGAATTATGGAACCGAGAAAGTTCCTAAAGAATTAAGTATGAAATAATATGTAAATTGCATTTATTAAAAATGATTATAATGGATAGATGAAATTAGTATTTGGAAGTGTGACAAGTGTTATAGGATAAGCCAATTATGAGGTAATTAATGATGGAATAAAATTTAAGCATGATGAAACAAGTTGGGATCAAAATAGGATTTATTTGGATGGAAATAAGCAAAGTATGAATTTTTAAGGAAATTAAATCTCTAGATTTTTGGAGGAAATACCAAAATGCCCTTGTGAAGTTATGTAATGACCATGGTGCCCCAACTTGGTCTAATGACCATTGTGCCCTTGCTTGGACAAGTAAAATGTCTCATATATCCTTAACCATGTAAAAGTTCACTTAACATATAATGGTTAAGTGTTGGAAAGTTGATATTATATATGTGTGTATATGTTTTAAGTATCCAACATGGGATCATTTTCAGCATTTCGAAAGTTCTAGCAAGAGAGCAAGAAAGCAAGAGATAGAGCTAGGGTTTGTAGAAACTATGAAGGATTCAAGAGGAAAAGGTTCAAGCCAAGTGAGAAATAGCTAGTAAGGTGAAGGATTCAACCTTTAGAAGCTTTATTTCAAGAAAGAGAAGAACTCAAAGAAGGTATGAAGAGTTTTTGTTTTGAAAGTTTAGCACCTAAGTGTGTAAATGTAAGGAATAGAGTAGCCATGCATGTATCTATGGAGATATATGTTGATTATGTGATTTACATGTTATGTATGTGATTTATGATGGAACCCTAAGTGTTCATGTAGTATAAAAATTGATGGACTATTTATGTTTATGTTCAAAGCTAGAAATCATGGTTTAGTGGATGATCATGTATTAATTGTTGAAGGATTTGATAAAAATCTAGATGAAGTGTATCAACATGTCTAAAGCACATGAAATTACTAGCTAGATAGCATCATGAATTAAGTATTGGTTGAAAAGTATGATTTGCGAAATGAAATTACAATATTAGGCTATATTTCTTATATAAATCAATTCGTAATATGTAAAGTGCATTAGAATGTGCAGTTAGAAGTTATGTGGACTTGTAAAGTCATTAAAAGAGTATGTGGTTGCCTATGTGGTGTGTTGAGTTTAAGTGTCAAGAGGAGTTTAAGTTTTGAATTTGAAAAAGTAAGTAAAAGTTAACAAAATGCCATCAAAGTGTGACTTTTGGTAATTTTGGAGAATTAAAGGTGAAATGAAGCCAAATGGATTAATTTTAAGTTATTACAAGTGTCTAAGTTGATTTGGTAATCAACGGACTTAAATTTGAATGAATTGGCGATTTGAACGATTGAAATCGATCGTTTCGAATCGAAATGGATTTTAACGGACAATTATTGCCTCGTGCGAAGTTTTATCGTTTTGAAAGTTTGGACATGTCATATATAGGTTATATGAACTATGTCAAGTGTTGGAATGATGTTTTAAAACAAATGGCCAAAAATGACAAAGTTGCAAAAGTTGGTTTTTTTTAAAGTTCAAAAAAATTCCGAGTGTTGGAAATGTGTTGAACAGCCCTCCTAGGGGCTAGTGTATCTCTATTTTTGAGAATCCAAATGAGTCAAGTAGTATTTTTTTAAAATACTAGGTAGTAAGGTTAGATGTGGTCCAAATTTGAGCTTAATTGGATGTAAGATGAAGGAATTAAAAATCGGCAAAGGTAGGGCCAAAATCAGAAATTTCTAATCATTTGGCCAGGGGCTAGATGTTTTTTACTAAACATCTAGTCGGGGCCCATGTTACTATTCACAACCGAGAACACTTCGCGGCCAGCAAAGTCTGACGGCGCTGGGGCGAAGTTTCTGTGCCTTTCAAATTTTTTTAAGCTTCCAAAAAGCTATATTTTGATATGGAATGATAGAAATGGGTTATATAAACCCTAGAATTGATAATAATGGTTAAGTTAAAGGATGTTATGGTATAATGATATGATGAATGATATAATATAGTATGCCTAAAGCTAAGCCAAACCATGTTAGGGGTTTTGTAAAAGGTCGGGAACGAGCTTGGATGTATTATTAACCTATGTAAGTTATAATACATCACATGTGAAATAAATAGAGACTAATGATCTAATAGTTATGGATTGAGTTTGACGAGTTATAGAAAGTTTATGATCTTATAATGACATGTAAGTTGTATATTGACAGACAAGGTTCGGATTGAGCAAACCGACGCATTGAAGGATAGAAGGGCCAAATGAGGCGGTACAGGTTAAATGTATATAAAGCGTGATAGGCAAGTTCTTCAGACTTGAACGTACTAATTGTACTACGTGGACTATGTGTTAATTGAAATAGGCACTTCATGCCATTACTTAATCTAACTGTTAAATACAATATGTGACATTAAGCATAACATGATAAGTAAAGGATGTATGACGCATTGATATAAACTGCAAGCATGTAAGGTGTTAACTGATTAACTTGCTGAGCTTTATGCTCATTCTTGCTATGAACTAACGTTTCAGGTACAGTACAAGAAGGCCGGAGGTTTCAGTGCAGCTAAGGTAAAGATCGTGAATAAATGGATAAGCGGAAAGCAAGTTGGTTATATGCAAATTTGTGTAGATGCAAGATGTGTAATAGTTTGGTTTAAATGTTAAACCTAGACGATAAAAGCAGATGTATGGTTTGTATATTCATATAGTTAAATTTGAATGAATGTATTATTTGTAATTATATAAGGTAATAAGGCATGAGGATTGTATTATAGTAATAAGTCGAGTATGGATATAATGAAACTCGCATGTATGTTATAAATGTATATTTATAGGTATATGTGAACAGGATCAGATACAAATCAGGTACAATTAAACAGAGCCATACAAATGAATACATAATGGCAAAATTTTATTACCGGATATGTTACGTAAATCATAAATATATATGTATGATCATAATAAGTCACAATTTATAAATGTTTCACTTAAGTGCTAATGAATGTTAAGTGAGCGTTGCGATCCTGGGACGGGTAAGGAATGTAAATAATAATAATAAAATATGGACCACATTCGGTCAAATAAAGGTTTTAAGGTTAAGTATAACGCACGAGATCGCTGTGAAAGTGTTTTATAATATTATAAAATAATTTTTAAATTAATGTTTATGATATTCAGAGATAATAAGATATAATTAAGGAATGAGGGATCTCGGGGCGTTATAATATCCTATAAAGACGGCTAGAATAGCTCTTGGGGATAATTTGTCAGCATGATATACAGATGCAAAGGACAAACACCCAAAATTCATAAGGAGATTTATTATGTAAAACAGGTGTAGGCAATCCGTTTATTATGTAGGTAACAGCTAGCAAATAGTGACCCCAAAAGTGCTTGGGAACAAAACTTTGAAATCTTAAAGCTTTAGTGCTTTCAAGTAATTGTCTATATTTTCTCTTGACTCTCCCATTTTATTGGGAAGTGTTTGTGCATGAACTTTTGATGACTGATACTATAATGACCACGAATTTTATTAGACATTATAATTATAATTAATATATAATTATTAATGAATTTTAAAATTTTGTACTAATTGATTGTGCATTAAATAATTAAATAAATGTACTTGTGTATGTGTATATTTATTTAAAAAATAAAGCAAGGTGTTATAATTAATTAAAACAAGTCTAATTGGATTATATTATAAATACAAATGGGGTATTAAACTAGGTCAATTAAATTAACCTAGTAGCTCATGTAATTAATTAAATCTTAATTCATGTAATTAATTAAACAAGTCCAATGTTTGATTTAATTAAATATAACATAGATTATTTAATGTTAGTCCAATGTGATAATTAAATTGAGTCCAACCAAATTAAATGAAAGAGCCCAATATATTAAATTCTAGAGTCCAATATGGAGCCCAATAGGAAGTCAAAATTGGTCAAACAATATATATATATATATATATATATATATATATATATATATATATATATATATATATATATATATATATATAAAATTAAAGTATTAAAATTAAAACAAAAATGGGTGATTAAACCCCATTTTTCAGCAATTTAGGGGGCCCCACTTGGAGGTTGCTTGATTTTCTTGTTGCTTCATTTTCACACCATGTCATAGTAGTTGAACAACTCTAGTCATTCCATATGTCCATCATGTAGTCATTTCATCTATAGTAAGCTCAATTAACTCTTAATTTCACCGACATTGGTTGATTAAGAGAGTTGATGATGGATTAGTGAAGTACTATAAATAGAGTACTCCACACACTTGTATAGATTTGTTAGTTCATTTGTAGCATTTTCTAGAGAATACAAGAGAGAGAAATAGAAAGCATTCCTTTAGAGAAAGTGAGAAACACTTGTAAGTGTGAAAAATTGCTAGAGTAGAGCTTGGTGAATATCCACCATCTTTACAACATAATTTGGTAGAAGGAGGAGAAGAGCATCCAAATCCTCAAAGTTTAAAAGTGATCCAACCTTTCTATATTTCATTTTTATAGTCTAGATAGATTTTAAATGGTTAAAATGTATTTTTATTCGATCAAAACTTGTTTTGATGGTCTAGAAGTCTTAAACTATGTAATATATGTATATTCATGGTTTGATGTGTTTATATCATATTTTGGTATGTGTGGTATGCATAAAAATGGTAGAAATGTTCATATCGAACTTTACCGGTAGAACCCTAACTAAGCATGTGATGTTTAATGTTGTAATTTGAAATGTATAAGTTGGAAAATGAATTTTTATAGCTATAAAGTTACATACCTGAGTTTTAAGGAAAGCTCAACCTGAAGCTTTCAAAAATATGGAAAAACAATGAAATTATGGCTTTTACTGCAAAACATGTCATTTTAATGACCTCATGTACAACAGCCCACATTGTGGCTATTTTTTATAACCAAAACCCTTTCAAAAATTTGATCCAATGATGGAATATTATAGTTTAAGAAAATACGAATCCATCGATACCAATTGGAGGTCATTTAGATTTATAGATTTCATTTTATTCAAGTTTTAATCAAATGAGCAAAAGTTAGAAAATCTGAAAATGGCAATTCAGCAGATTCTACCACTCAAGGGTCGGGGCCCTCGTTCCTTTGTTATTTTAGGGGTCGGGGCCCCCATCACTGCTCATAGACGGATCTTTTTAATTTCAGGTCGAGTCGGTTCGTTTTAAACGGGCCGGTTCAAATCATTTAAGACCAAAATAAGTAAAAATATTTTAAAATTAATATAATTAATTTGGGACCCAATAAAAAGAAAATATATAATTATTTATTATGTGGATATTAAATAATAATAAAGAGTCATGAAGGTGATTAATTACTATTTAATTAATATTAAATAATAATTAAAATGAAAAGAGATAGTAACTAATTATTTATTAAGTAATAAATAAAGGGTAATATAATTGATAAAATATTATTAAATGATTAATAATATTATATAATAAATAAAATATTATTAAATAATTAATAATATTAATAAACAAATAAAATATTATTAAAGGATTAATAATATTAGAAAATAAATAAAATATTATTAAATGATTAATAATATTATAAGATAGTAAGATATTATTAAATAATTAATAATATTAGAAGAATATTAAAATATTATTAAAGGATTAATAATATTAAGTGACTAATAAAGTATTATTAAATGATTAATAATATTACAAGACTAATAAAATATTATTAAATTGTTAATAATATTAGATAGGTATATGAACTATATTAAATAATTAATATAGGTTCTTTGTGTTTGAAATATTATCAAGTAGTGATAATATTTCCTATGTGTTTATATACCTATAATTATATAATTATGTGGTTCATAAGAGTTATAAAGGTTATCATACGAATGCGTATATGATACTAATTTAAGATCAAACTGATTAATTATTAGGTCCGTTCAAGGAATATTAAATTGAATTGGTTAGCCGTAGACTACGCACAAGGCAAGTTTCTTCTTAACCCTAACTTGTATTTATTGTTGCAAGTTTTCTTCAACTGTAATTACATTAAGCAATTCAATTATTATTGAGTAAGTATCTACATTCGTAGTTATTTGACAGAGCTTAAAGTGGATTAATTATCTAAAATTATTCCACGTCATTATTTGTTATTGTATTCGCACTTAGTGCTTTTACAAATGTTATAGTTCATTAATTCAAGAACTGTTTAAGAATGTCTAAGCTAATTGTTTCGGCTAGGCAATGCATGTTTAAATTCTTCATATTGAATATTTTAAAAGCTTATCCAAACCAATTGTTGATGTGGATTCTTATAGTAAGACTGAGAATGAACAACCCTAGTTAAAGGGGATTTTTATATATTGGGAAACCGAATTTGCGCAAGAAATCTAAATGTTATGCATAAACATAGGACATAAGAGGACTGATCCCCTCGAGTATCCCGTTTTTCAAGGTGTCAGATATATATATATATATATATATATATATTTGTTCTACCTTAGTAGCAGTTCATGATCATTAAAGACCACTCAGCAGTAAAGAGTCAATCCATTCTTATATTGAACTTTGATTTTTGATATCTTTCACAATTGTTATTATTGAAAACCCTGACGTTATTTTCCTTCCTCATGATATATCTATTGTTGTTGTTTATAAACTTGCTGAGCCATTTAGTTGCTCATTCTTGCTATATCATGACTATATTTCAGCTATGCCCGAATGTTCTAAATCAGACAAAGGCAAGAGGAAAGCAAACGCTTAGTTTAGTTAATGCATGCTAGACTTAAATTACTATTATGTAATTTCCTTGTAAATCTTTTGTATTTTCCTTAAGATATGTAATGTTACGATTAAAGTTAATCGACCTTGGGAAGTGTAGTCTTTTTATAAGGAACCTTTTATATTATTCCGCGAAGTTTAAATGCAATTTATGTATTTAATTGTTAGTAAGTATTGTATAGTGGAGAACCAAACCCGAGGTTATGGAACCCGAATTTGGGGTCGTCACAGGTTGGTATCATAGCCGTAGGTTAGAAACGTTAGGATTGTGAAACCTAAGTTATAACCTTAGTACTAAACTCATATCGAGTGCGTTAGGAGATAAATCGAGGAGATTCATCATGATTGTGTATTTTTAGAGATGGATTGAGAAAATCCATCGAACCGAGATGTACATGATAAAATGTCATTTCATTTCATCAATGAATATATTTTATTGATGTACTGACATGTGTTATTTGTGTAATTATAGGATGACGGAGATAGGACAGTCTAGTACTGCTGTGGAGGAAGTGATCTACACGGATATCCATATGGATATTGTACAGCCGCTAGTGGCTGCATCTATTGAGGAGCCTGAGTCACATCCCGAGGAGAGAGACCATGAGGAGCTAGTCAGGGGCGGAGTGATGAGGCCCTATAGCGACGATGATAAGGAGTCTGAGGACGAGGAACCAGCAGAATATGATGATGGCATGGGCACTACTGTTAGTGATATCATTGATACGCTGACTACGGCGAATGACAAGTTAGAGGATAGGGTTCAGCACCTGGAGGAACAGAACCAGATTCATCAGCAGACAGAGGACCAATATAGGGACATAGCTTACATGTTCTCTTGCGAGAACATGGAGCTGAAGGTGAGGATGGCCGAGATGGAGGCTAGATTAGTAGCAGCTGAGCTGAAGATTCAGTAGTCACAGGCAGAGAAGGAGGCCATAAGAGGCCAGTTACAGCAGGTAGTGGATGCGAGGGTTGATATGGAGATCCAGAGGGATGCAGCTCACGGGCAGATGCTAGAGCTAGAGGATGAGGTCAGAGAGAAGAGGGTGAGGATAGACAGACTCAGTTATGTCTATCGCTCATCATTCAGTAGATTCCAAATTAGGGTGTACTATTACCCAACTGAGGAGGGCCAGACCATGCACACCATCAGCAGGAGCGTGGTGAGGACTATTGGAGATGAAGAGTACGACGATACGGTTTGTCGAGGGATGCGTCGTTAGTTGTATTAGTTTGATTTATGTTGTATGTACATAGATGCAGTAGAAACCCAACTTTTGTTTTGATAGAGGGTTAGTATGTTATAAATCCCAACTCTATGAAGTTGTGGGATATGTTTATGTTAGATCCCGTCTTTTGTTGTATTACCGGGGTTAGTGGCGTTTATGGCAGTATACTTATTATGTAAAAGTGTTATGCACTATGGTTTTTGCATATGAATATAAATGCAGATCTGTTTATGTTTATATGTGTCAAGATGCTTAATTGTACTTTAGTTAAATTGCTTAAGCTACAAAACGGAAGTAAAAAGATGAAATAACTTTAACGATTTAAATTTTCTCTATACAGAAAATGCCACCACATAGAAGAAGTCAACCACTACCCCCACCACAATCGAAAGAGTCAGTTAATGTAGGAGGGGTACCACCAAATCCAGTGCAAGATTTTGTGGAAATGCTAATGGGAGCATTCCACGGACGTAACGCGAATGCTGCTGGAGCACCAAACCCTATCGCTCCACTAGCTAACTTCAAAGATTTCAAATTAATAGGACCACTTGAATTTCAGGGCACAATGGATCCTATAGAAGCGCAAACCTGGATTGAGGAAATGGAAAAGGTCTTCGGGGTTGCACGAGTCACGGAGGAATAAATGACCTCATTTGCTACCTTTATGATGAAAGGGGAGGCGAACTATTGGTGGAAAGCTAACAAAAGCAGAGCAGGAGAGGGAACTATCACGTGGGCGCGATTTAATGAAGTGTTCTTAGAAAACTACTTTCCGAAAAATACGCAGGCCAGGATGGAAGTTCAATTCTTGGAACTCAAGCAAGGGAATATGTCTGTATCTGACTATGCTGCCAAGTTCAATGAATTGGCAAGGTTCGCTCCACACCAGGTAGACACTAAAGCAAGACGTGCAAGGAGATTTGAGCAGGGACTGAAACCATGGGTTTACAGTCGGGTAGCTGTTCTTCAGATTACCAACTTCGCAACATTGCTGGAGAAAGCTATAATAGCTGAAGGGGGAAATGAAGCCCTAAACAAACATAACCAGGAACGGAACAAGAAGAGGAACGACGGAGGAAATAGAGAAGGTAGCAGTGGGGGCAGTAACTCGAACAAGCGTAAATGGAACAACAACAACAACAACAACAACAACAACAACAGTTCGGGGACACTCCAAGGAAGCGAACCGAAGAAGATAAACAAATGCAGCCAGTGCGGGAAGAACCACATGAGAGAGTGCGTGAAGGGAAGGAACGTCTACTACAACTGTGGCCAAGAAGGGCACATCGCTCCTAATTGTCCCACACCAAAGAGGAGAGGTTGTTTCTCATGTGGAGTTGCGGACCATCAGTTCAAAGATTGTCTGAAGAGAAAGAATAATGGAGGAAGTACTGGTTATAAGGGAAACAACAGCAAGCTCACCATTAGAGGCTCGGTGCAATAGAACAAACCTACAGCACGAACTTTCAACATGACGGTGCAAGACGCCGTGGAATCAAAGGATGTGATGTCAGGTATTATTCCGATCAATGATATAAATGCATATGTATTGTTTGATTCGGATGCTACCTGTTCATTTGTGTCTGATGATTTCTCTAGACGGTTAGAAATGCCTAGAGAAAAATTAGAAAACCCAATGAACATAGAAGTTGCTAATAAAGAAGTGATTCCTGTAGAGTATATACATAGAAATTGTTGTGCTGAAATCAGGAGTCAGAAGTTGAATATGAATCTAATTTCGATACGTTTAGGGGAGTTTGATGTTATTTTGGGTATGGATTAGTTGTTTAATCAAGGAGCGATAATTGATTGTCAAAAGAAGTGTATACACCTTAAGACACCAAACCAGTCTAAGGTCGTATTTTATGGCAGCAAGTCATCAAGACAATCTTCTTGTTTAACGATGGTGCAGGCCAAGAAACTGTTGAAGAAAGGTTGGGTAGGGTATTTGGCTTACGTAGTGGATACACAAATGGTAAATCCCAAGATGGAGCAAATACCAGTAGTTAAGGAGTTCGTGGATGTCTTTCCAGATGAACTGTCAGGTCTACCTCCAGATAGAGAGATAGAATTTGTGATCGATTTAATACCGGGGACAGCACCAATATCAAAGGCACCATATAGGATGACTCTGATAGAAATGAAGGAGTTGATGGTTCAGTTGCAGGAGTTGTTAGATAGGAAGTACATTCAGCCAAGTGTTTTCCCATGGGGAGCACCAGTGTTGTTTGTAAAGAAAAAGGATGGATCGATGAGACTTTGTATGGATTATAGGGAGTTGAACAATGTGACGATTAAGAACAAGTACCCGTTGTCACGAATTGACGATCTTTTTGATCAATTAAAAGGGGCGAAATACTTTTCAAATATTGACTTAAGGACTGGTTATCATCAGTTGAAAGTTAGGAAGGAGGATGTACCCAAGACGACATTCTCAGAACTCAATATGGCCATTATGAATTTCTGGTGATATCGTTTGGACTAACGAATGTGTCAGCCGCATTTATGAACATGATGAACAGAATATTCAAGCAATACTTGGATAAATTTGTAATTGTGTTCATTGACAATATTTTGGTTTATTCCAAAATAGAGGAGGAGCATGCTGAAGATCTAAGATTGGTGTTGGAGATATTACGGAAGGAGCAGTTGTATGCTAAATTTTTGAAGTGTGAATTCTGGTTGGAGAGAATTTAATTTTTAAGCCATGTTATTGACAAGGAAGGAGTTTTAGTAGATCCAGCAAAAGTGGAAGCAGTAATGAATTGGGAACAATCAAGGACGCCGACGGAGGTTAGAAGTTGCTTAGGGTTAGCGGGTTATTATCGGAAATTCATTCAAGACTTTTCGAAGATAGCAACACTGTTAACTAATTTGACAAGAAAGACAATGAAGTATGTATGGACGAAGAAATGTGAGAAGAGTTTTCAGGAGTTAAAGAAGAGACTTAGTGAAGCACCTGTGTTGACTTTACCAGACGATACAGGAGGTTTTACGGTCTACAGTGATGCATCGCACAAGGGACTAGGCTGTGTGCTTATGCAAAACGGCAAAGTCGTTGCGTATGCGTCAAGACAATTAAAGGATTATGAGAAGGGATACCCTACCCACAACTTGGAGCTGGCAGCGGTAGTGTTTGCCCTTAAGATTTGGAGGCATTATTTATACAGAGAGAAATGTGAGATATTTACAGACCATAAGAATCTGAAGTATATCTTTACACAAAAAGAGTTGAATATGAGGCAGCGAAGATGGTTAAAGTTAATCAAAGACTATGATTGTGAAATTCTATACCATCCCGGTAACATCAATGTAGTAGCAGATGCTCTAAGTAGAAAAAGCAGGGAGAAGTTGTTCATATTGAAAGAACAGGAACAATTAGTTCAAGAGATGGCTCGAAAAGAATTTGAGGTAAGAAATCCAAAGAAGTCAATAGAAATGGAGCAAGCTCAACCTTGTTAGATAAGGTAAAAGAGGCTCAAGACAAAGATGAAGAATGTGATAGAATAAGAATGAGGATAACCGAAGGAGAAGAGGTCAAATTTTAAAGTTGAAGGCATGGAATTGCTAAGGTTTGAAAATTGTGTTTGGATACCTTTAGTGCCTGAATTACGAGAGGAGATTTTGCAAGAGGCTCACAGTACGAGATACTCGATACATCAGGGGAGTACGAAAATGTATCAAGATCTTCGTCAGCATTTTTGGTGGCCGAATATGAAGAGAGAAGTTGCAGAATGTGTCAGCCGATGCCTAACTTGTCAGAGGGTAAAGGCCGAACATCAGAGACCAAGTGGATTGTTACAGCCATTAGAAATTCCTGAGTGGAAATGGGAGCATATCACAATGGATTTTGTGGTAGGACTTTCAGCGACATATAAGGGATACGATACTATATGGGTGATTGTGGATCGACTAACAAAATCAACGCACTTTTTATCGATCAAGATTAAGTTCAGTTTGGATCAGTTGGCTAAACTGTACATCAAGGAGATAGTTTCAAGGCATAGGGTGCCGGTATCGATTGTGTCAGACAGAGATCCGCGCTTCACGTCAAAATTTTGGAGGAGTCTTTAGGAAAGATTAGGGACACAGTTGAGAATGAGTATAGTGTATCATCCGCAGACTGATGGGCAAAGCGAGAGAATAATTCAAACCTTGGAAGATATGCTCAGGGCCTGCGTGATGGATTTCAAGGGTAGTTGGGAAGACCATCTACCATTAGTTGAGTTTGCATACAACAACAGTTATCATGCAAGCATAGGCATGCCGCCTTACGAAGCTTTATATGGGAGAAAATATAGAACGCCTCTATGTTGGGATGAGGTAGGAGAACGACGACTGTTGGGGCCGAAATTGGTTCAACAGACTGTAGAAATTATCATAGTAATAAGAACTCGACTAGTAGTAGCTCAAGACCGTCAGAAGAAATACGCCGATCTACATCGACAGAAGCGAGACTTCAAAGTAGGGAGTTTTGTGTTTATGAAGGTATCTCCCTGGAAGTGAAAGATCCGATTTGGAAAGAAAGGGAAGCTGAGTCTGAGGTTCATAGGACGTTCGAGATACTGAAGAGAGTGGGTGAAGTGGCGTACGAGGTAGCTTTACCTCCTGAACTGGAGCATATTTGTGACGCCCCCAAATCTGAGCCCACACAGCCCAAACTTGAGTCGTCAAAAGACTACAACAAAATTATTACAACAAAGCACAACGTACTACAATACAGTGTATAATAATACACAACTAAGTCTTCACTATTATTGCCACACTATTTTACAAAACGTGAAGACTATGATAACTATTCCTCGGACCCTCACTCCATTCCCCGGCTAGACCCTGTTATGTTTTCATCTCCTGTTGAAAAACAATGGAACAAAAGAAAGGGTGAGCTCAAATAGCCCAGTAAAGAATAACATGACTAAGATAATGACGAATAAATTATCATTAGTCTTCAACAGTTGAGTTCTTGATAGAATACAATAGACTACAAGGTTTATATCAAAAACTGCAGTTAAATTCTTAAACAACGTTCAGATCAATAATAGCAGCGGAATGAGTAATCTATTAGAAGAATAATGCAGACTATAATGTCCACTCGGTTCTCTTTTTAGGAAAAACATCATCAACTTTTATCATCTGAAATATCATTAGTCAAGATAATACAAATTCACAGTTCCTGATCATAATCATGCAGATCAACAGTTCATCTTTGCACTACGGGCCAAAGACATTCAATATAACACCAACGGTCATGATTATACCAGATTCAGCCTTTGGTCATAATCATACCAAACAACAGTTCATCTTTGCACTACGGGCCAAAGAGAACATTCACCACGTGCCATAAAAGACACCGAACAGATGTATCGCCTTTAACCTATTATATCGCCTTTAACCTATCATCTGTTCAACAAATATATCACATCTGTGCCCCCGGCCACAGATATTCACAACAGCTTGATTTTTGGATGATTAGAATGATATAAATGATGAACAGAAGAAATAGGATAACAATAAGTATCGGAAGTTTACTTTGTACAGATTCAAATAATGTCCAAATTGTCAACATGATGTGGAGTGAAATTTAAAAATGATATTCAAGATCCACAGTTCAGAATAACGGTTACAATTCAATAGAAGGGTTCACGTAAATAGGAAGGTTCAGTTGAAATAATGAAGTTCAGCTATTATGGAACATATAATATTTTCAGGAATTATAGAAGCAATAGTTCCATAATAAATTTCGATTTAGGAGTATGAAAGAAAATAATATCCCTTACCGTAGCAGGTTTGATTAACAAAATGTGAAGGAAATTAATACAAAGGGTTATTCACAAACAGGCGGCAATCCGCTCCGTAAGGTTATTCCCACAATTTAATAGAATTTGAGTACAAAGAGTTATTCACCAAACAGGCGGCAATCCGCTCCGTAAGGTTATTCTCAGAGATTAATAATGAATGAATACGAAAGGTTATTCACCAACAGGCGGCAATCCGCTCCGTAAGGTTATTCCCACAATTTAATACATGGAAATAAATGGCACATCTTATGAGTAAGAAAAAAAACAATATTATTTTCGAGAATCAAATAATGATAATCCCTTACCATAGTACGTTTGAATAATGGAAGATGAAAAAGATGGTATCCCTTACCTCAACACGTGACTGGATATTGATTTAAATGAGGTTGATTAACTTGAACAGTACACGTATACTTATAGATCTTCACAAATACTCAAGATGACTTAAACACACTTAGAGAGAACTTTCACAAGAAGTATTTAGAGAGAGAAAGAAAGAACAAGTAAGGAAGTTTATGAAAAATCCTTAAGTTAAGGCTTCTATTTATAGCCAAAAATCTTATCATTCATTTAATCTAAACCATTCATTTAAAGATCATCTTTTAATCTACACCATCCATTTCAAATATTATATTATCTTTAATCTACACCATTCATTTCATATCACCTAATAATCACCTAACTTTATATTATAAACAAATTAATTTAATTATTCAAGAATAATTCACACTTTAATCTACACCATTCATTTCATATCACCTAATAATCACCTAACTTTATATTATAAACAAATCAATTCAATTATTCAACAATAATTCATACTTTAATCTACACCATTCATTTCATATCATCTAATAATCACCTAACTTTATATTATAAACAAATAACTTTATCAATTCAATTATTATGACTAATTGTTATAAATACAGTATAGTTAGCTCTTAGATATTAAGTCAATAAATTAATGAAATACAACTGTTTAAATAACATCATAATAGAGATAACAATAATATAAAATAAAGCATACGTTACTGTGTAATGACAATTATTGATTCAATAATGTGAATTACTGTGCATATGTTACTGTGACAATTATTAGGTTCAATAATTTTAAAAACAGTGCAACAACAATTATTGACTCAATGATATAAAATACAGTGTAATGACAATTATTAAATCAATAATGCAAAATACTGTGTAACAACAATTATTGAATTGATAATATAAAATATTATGCACTGACAATTATCGATGAAATGATGCGTAACAGTTACGGTGTCAATTATCAGACCAATAATATGAGACACTATGCAATACCGTGTGTTACTGTAGAGTACCGTGTGCTACAGAAAATACCATAAACTACCGTATGCTACTATTCTTTTATCACCGGTATTTTAACAGTTCCGTTGACTATTTTTATTTAAAAAGGTTACTTCTGTCGTTTTCTATATCCGACAAATATTCCGTTGTGGGGTCCACCAATAATTTATTATTTCGGCGCCGTCGTACGGCACGAATATTCCCCGACCAAACGAATATTCCCCGACAAAGCGAATATTGTCCGACAAAATAAAATTTGCACATAACATCCTTAACTTTCAATTTTGTTAATTTAACCACTTACTGTTTCAAAAAAAATATATATGAAGAAAAATTAAATTTTGTATTTCATAAAATTCGGGGTCTTACAATATTCACAACGTATTTCACGTGTCAGTGTTGCGACCATACAAACCAGACTACAAGCATGTCATATCCTATGAGCCGATACAAGTTGGAAAAAACTTATCTTACGAGGAAATTCCTACCCAGATATTAGATAGAAAAGAGCAGAAATTACGAAATAAGGTTATACATTTTGTTAAAGTCCTTTGGAGGAACCACAACGCTGAGGAAGCTACGTGGGAGCTTGAAGAAAAGATGAGGACTAACTATCTGAATCTTTTTTAGTCGCTTAACTTGTAATTTCGAGGACAAAATTCATATAAGGGGGAGAATATAATGACCACGAATTTCATTAGACATTGTAATTATAATTAATATAATTAGCAATGAATTTAAAAAATTTGTTCTAATTGATTGTGCATTAAATAATTAAATGAATGTACTTGTGTATGTATATATTTATTTAAGAAATAAAGCAAGGTGTTATAATTAATTAAAGCAAATCTAATTGGATTATATTTTTAATCCAAATGGGGTATTACACTAGGTCAATTAAATTAACCTACTAGCTCATGTAATTAATTAAACATTAACTCATGTAATTAATTAAACAATCTCAATGCTTGATTTAATTAAATGTAACATAGATTATTTAATGTTAGCCCAATGTGACAATTAATTTGAGCCCAACCAAATTAAATGAATGAGCCCAATATATTAAATTCTAGAGTCCAATATGGAGGCCAATGGAAAGTCAAAATTGGTCAAACAATATATATATATATATATATATATATATATATATATATATATATATATGTAATTAAAGTATTAAAATTAAAGCAAAAATGAGTGATTAAATCCCATTTTTTAGCAATTTAGGGGGCCCCACTTGGGGGTTGCTTGATTTACTTGTTCCTTCATTTTCACACCATGTCATAGTAGTTGAACAACTCTAGTCATTTCATATGTCCATCATGTAGTCATTCCATCAATAGTAAGCTCAATTAACTCTTAATTTCACCAACATTGGTTGATTAAGAGAGTTGATGATGGATTAGTGAAGTACTATAAATAGAGTACTCCACACAGTTGTATAGGTTTGTTAGTTCATTTGTAGCATTTCCTAGAGAATACAAGAGAGAAAAATAGAGAGCATTCCTTGAAAGAAAAGGAGAAACACTTGTAAGTGTGAGAAATTGCAAGAGTAGAGCTTGGTGAATGTCCACTAGCTTCAAAACATTACTTGGAAGGCGGAGGAGAAGAGCATCTAAATCCTAAAGGTTTAAAAGTGATCCAACCCTTCTATATTTCATTTTTACAGTCTAGATAGATTTTAAACGGTTAAAATATATTTTTAACCGATCAAAACTTATTTTGATGGTCTAGAAGTCTTAAGCTATGTAATATATGTATATTCATAGTTTGATGTGTTTATATCATGTTTTGATATGTGTGATATGCATAAAAATGGTAGAAATGTTTATATCGAACTTTACCGGTAGAACCCTAACTAAGCATGTGATGTTTAATGTTGTAATTTGAAATGTACAAGTTGAAAAATGAATTTTTATAGCTATAAAGTTTCATATATGAGTTTTAAGGAAAATCCAACTTGAAGCTTTCAAAAATATGAAAAAACAATGAAGTTATGGCTTTTACTGCAAAACATGTCATTTTAATGACCTAATGTACAAACAGCCCACATTGTGGCTATTTTTTATAACCAAAACTCTTTCAAAAATTTGATCCAATGATGGAATATTATAGTTTAAGAAAATACGAATCCATAGATACCAATTGGAAGTCATTTGGATTTATAGATTTCATTTTATTCAAGTTTTAATCAAATGAGCAAAAGTTAGAAAATCTGAAAATGGCAATTCAGCAGATTCTGCCACTCAAGGACCGGGGCCCTCGTTCCTTTGTTATTTTGGGGGTCGGGGCCCCCATCACTGTTCACAGATGAATCTTTTTTATTTTGGGTCGGGTCGATACGTTTTAAACGGGCCGATTCAAATCATTTAAGACCAAAATGGGTAAAAATATTTAAAAATTAATATAATTAATTTAGGACCCAATAAAAAAATATATATAATTATTTATTATGTGGATATTAAATAATAATTAAGAGTCATGAATGTGATTAATTACTATTTAATTAATATTAAATAATAATTAAAATGAAAAAAGATAGTAACTAATTATTTATTAAGTAATAAATAAAGGGTAATATAATTAATAAAATATTATTAAATGATTAATAATATTATATAATAAATAAAATATTATTAAATAATTAATAATATTAATAAATAAATAAAATATTATTAAAGGATTAATAATATTATAAAGTTAATAAAATATTATTAAATGATTAATAATATTAGAAAATAAATAAAATATTATTAAATGATGAATAATATTAGATAATGAATAAATATTATTAAATAATTAATAATATTATATAATAAATAAAATATTATTAAATGATTAATAATATTATAAGATTAATAAAATATTATTAAATGATTAATAATATTATAAGATAGTAAGATATTATTAAATGATTAATAATATTAGAAGAATATTAAAATATTATTAAAGGATTAATAATATTAAGTGGCTAATAAAGTATTATTAAATGATTAATAATATTACAAGACTAATAAAATATTATTAAATTGTTAATAATAATAGATAGGTATATGAACTATATTAAATAATTAATATAGGTTCTTTGTGTTTGAAATATTATCAAGTAGTGATAATATTTCCTATGTGTTTATATACCGATAATCATATAATTATGTGGTTCATAAGAGTTATAAAGGTTATCATACGAATGCGTATATGATACTAATTTAATATCAAACTGATTAATTATTAGGTCTGTTCAAGGAATATTAAATTGAATTGGTTAGCCGTAGACTACGCACAAGGCAAGTTTCTTCTTAACCCTAACTTGTATTTATTGTTGCAAGTTTTCTTCAACTGTAATTACATTAAGCAATTCAATTATTATTGAGTAAGTATCTACACTCGTAGTTATTTGACAGATCTTAAAGTGGATTAATTATCTAAAATTATTCCACATCATTATTTGTTATTGTATTCGCACTTAGTACTTTTACAAATGTTATAGTTCATTAATTCAAGAACTGTTTAAGAATGTCTAAGCTAATTATTTCGGCTAGGCAATGCATGTTTAAATTCTTCAAATTGAATATTTTAAAAGATTATCTAAACCAATTGTTGATGTGGATTCTTATAGTAAGACTGAGAATGAACAACTCTAGTTAAAGGGAATTTTTATTTGTCGGGAAACCGAATTTGCGTAAGAAATCTAAATGTTATGCATATGCATAGGACATAAGAGGACTGATCCCCTCGAGTGTCCCATTTTTCAAGGTGTCAAATATATATATATATATATATATATATATATATATATATATATATATATATATATATATATTCTAGCTTAGTAGCAGTTCATGGTTATTAAAAACCACTCAGCAGTAAAGAGTCAATTCATTCTTATATTGAACTTTGATTCTTGATATCTTTCACAATTGTTATTGTTGAAAACCCTGACGTTATTTTCCTTTATCATGATATGTCTATTGTTGTTGTTTATAAACTTGATGAGCCATTTAGTTGCTCATTATTGCTATATCATGACTATATTTCAGCTAAGTCCTAATGCTCTAAAACAGACAAAGGCAAGAGGAAAGCAAACGCTTAGTTTAGTTGATGCATTCTAGACTTAAATTACTGTTATGTAATTTTCTTGTAAATCTTTTGTATTTTCCTTAAGATATGTAATGTTACGATTAAGGTTAATTAACCGTGAGAAGTGTAGCCTTTTTAAGGAACCTTTTGTATTATTCTGCGAAATTTAAATGCAATTTATGTGTTTAATTGTTAGTAAGTATATTGTACAGTGGAGAACCAAACCCGAGGTTATGGAACCTGAATTTGGGGTCGTCACAGATACCGTATTAAGAAAACAAAGCATGAATTTCTTTCCACATAAACTCAGTTTTATTATCTCATCTTAGTGTTTTAATTGTTATGTCAAAATAATTTTAAGCATATAAAATGAAGTCTTTAAGAGTAAAACAAACATGAAGTTTAGTAGTCAATAAAATAGTCTATGTTGCTCTAGAATAGTCATCTGCTAAGGTAAGAAAATATCTACAACCATTTATGATAGAGATTTTATAAGGACCCCATAGGTCACAATGCACCTAATCAAACATTCTAGCTGCTTTAGAATTACTTACATGAAAAGGAGTTTTAGTTTATTTAGTTAATGGACAAACTAAACAAAGTTTATTATAACAAGAAGACAAACTGCTAGTTGCAATATTTATCTTAACTAGAACAGAAGAAGAGGTATAGCCTAACCTCTAGTGCCAAAGTGAACTTGAAATAGTTACAGATGTGCAAACTACTGTGCTCTTATTATTTGAGGTATTTAGGAAATACATGTCATCCTTGCATTCACCAGTTGCTAAGATGCTCATCTAGGAATAGTCCCAAAATTTACAACCAGTTGATAAAAATTTGACACAACAATTAGTATCTTGAGTGAGCTTACTAATGGAAAGGAGGTTATAGTGAAAAGTACAGAACATGTTGCAAGACGAGTTTAGGAGTTAACTTGACTGAACCATATTTATTGACTGAAATACACAACCCAGTTGGGAGCACAACTTGATTAAGATGAACAATAGTCATAATAAAATGAAATATGCTGAGATCACAATACAAATGATCAGTTGCCCCAGTCTATGATCCATTGAACATTATTTTAATAGAGAGTATTTAGAGAAAAAAAAACTATACTTGCTAGATGTTCATCAGGTGTAGAAAACTCCTAGCATTTTCCCTTTTCAATAATAATGAGTAAATGATCAAATTTTGCCTCAAGCTATTCAAACCTATTGTGATCCTTAGAACACATTTCCTCAAATTGAACTTGCATAGCCTTGGGGCTAGAATGAGAAGGATTTCTTTAAGAAAAATTCCCTTCTTTATATTTCCAGATGTCTTAGTCCCGATACCAGAAAGCTAAACCTTAGGTTTATTGTTTAGAGGATGTCCCTTGGGATATCCATATAGTTTTAAATAAGTCTCCCTAATGTAACTCTTTCCATGGCAATAACTACACTACATGACTTCTTTAGGAGTATAAGGTTTAAATGAAGAATTGTAATGGCTTGAAGGAAATTTTTACATGTTTTGTGAACTGGATGCCAGTCCCATAACACTAGTATTAGCAGTTTAATGTCCTTGCCTCCGTTTTTCATCATGCTTTATTAAGGAATATGCATGTATTACTGTTAGTAATAGACTCGTCATGAGTATTTGACCTCTTACTGTGGCAAAACTATCATGTAAGCCCGTCAAGAATTGCATTAATTTTCTTCTTTGTTCCTGTTCATCTTGTGCTTTAGAAGCACCACATGTGCACTTAGGAATAACCTCAATTTTAACATGTTCATTCCACAATCCTTTCAACATATGATAATACGTATCAACTGACATACTTTCTTGCCCTAGTGTACTCGTATCTTTTTGGATTTCATAAATCCTTTGTCCATCAACACTGGAGAACCCCTCAGTCAGTTCAATCCAAACAAAAAAAAAAGCATTGTCAACAAATTTCATGACATCTTTCATTGCTAACTGTGTTCATAATCTAACTTATTATCATATCATTTACACGCATCCATTGATTATATAAAGGTGAATTTTAAGTAGGTATAGGAAAAGTACCATCAATGACTGGCATCTTATTCTTACCAGATAGAGCAATTTTAATTGACCTTTTCCATGTAGGAAAATTCTCTGATCCACTAAGTTTCTTTGAGGTTAAAATCATACCAAGATGATCATTATTGTGTAGAAAAAATGGTTATAAATTGGATTTAAAGGCACAAACTTCTTCAGTATTACTAGTGTTAATAGAATTTTTTCACAAGAAGATGATGTAGAAGCCATGATTGATCAAATTTTCAACAGAGAATATATATATATATATATATATATATATATATATATATATGATTTTTTTGCTTAAAATTGAAGCTAACTACAATTAACACTAATTAAGTTTGTTTAACTATGGTTATTGTTAACGCTTAAATTTAGTCCATACATTCAATCACCGCCTTAGACGGGGACTTGAATCACTAAAAGTACTTAATGGCTTGGGCCGCGGGAATACCTCAGGTGTGAGAGTAAATACAGATTTCAAGATGTGTTAACAATGGAGACAGAAAGTATTTAGTAGGATAAAATAAGATTTGTGTACCTCTATTGCTCACCATATATTTATAGTACTCATATTGCTCAATGCTGGTAAGTAAATCTTATACCATTTAGTATTGAATATGGTAATTAGTTGGTATCCAAATTGATAAGGAAAAAGATCCCAAACTTATCTTACTTAGGAGTCATCTTGTACGCACACTAAGCTTAATGAGCACTAGGCCTAATGGACTATAGAGTCGAGCCCAATATAAATAACTCGTTTGCACTAGTAAAATACGTAACCCAACAATTATAATTTAGTTAAGCGTCACACCATTGGTAATCCAACAATTATAATTTAGTTAAGTGTCATACCATTGGTAATATTCGTATGTTGTTCAACTCCATCATACGGATTAGCTATGTCAATTGCCTTGTCATCACTCCTTCTGTTTCTTGTTTCTATATTAGCTGTTAGACTTTGTATGCATTTAATCATGGAGGAGTTCATTCCATGTGGCTTAGCAACATGTCGATGTTGTGTACCTAAAGAATAAGTCTAAGTGTACAAATTTTATACACAAACTCAAACATAAACTTGTATTCAAATCATTAAAAAATGGGGTCTGCTACAAAAATCATATCAAAACCCACTTTTTAATGGTGTAAATGAAGTTTGTATAAAAAAAATTGTGTTTATAGATTTATCTGTACCTAAAAGTACTAGTGCACATGTGCTGGCAGTAGGGGTGCACAACGGTCGGTTTGGTAGGTAAAAAAATAACCAAACTATTTAAGTCGGTTATAAAAAATTAAAACCAAAATCACCCGAATTTTTATCCTGTAATCGGTTATTTGTTTATTTGGTTATCGGTTTAATTGGTCGAATTAATCAGTTTAGTCGGTTATTAAAAGTTCAACATAAAAAGATAGAATTAGTATATCACCAAATTTTAAAGCAACGTATTGTTGAATAACATATAATTGGTATGTCACCAAATCATAAAAAAAGTATATAATGAATATATAATTATATAAAATAAATAATCATTAAAAAAATATAAAAATTATATTATAATATTAAAGCGTTCAGTTAGTTCGGTCGATTTCGGTTTTTAAATAAACCAAATCGAAACCGACCAATATAATTTCGATTTTTCAGTTTTACAAGTTTTGACTTTTGAATTTTATGATTTTTGATTTGATTTATTAACAATTCATTTGATACAATCGATTTTTCAGTTATTTTTAATTTTGTATACGCCCTAGCTGACAGCACACATGTTGGCTGTGACGCGCTCTATGTGCTGTGTCAACTGGCTTCGATACACTGGCTACATTCCTTGGTTCACTAGCTGCACTCATTGATGCACTATTTGCACATGTATACTCAAAAGTCAAAAGCAAATACATTAATGATGTATTTTGTTTCATATTTATTTTCAAAAAATAAGCAATTAATTAAATAATAATGACAGGATAATGAAATTGTTATAACAAATTTTAAAATACTGTGCTATTTTATATTATTAACAATAAATAAATGACTCCTTTTATGAATCAAAAAAAAATTATAAATGAGACTTTTTTGTTGAACATATATATATATATATATATATATATATATATATATATATATATA